>JAJHPC010000011.1:4764679-5364679 GCA_024447665.1 Juncus inflexus
TTTAACAAAATAATTTATATTTCTCTATTTTTCAATTTACTAGTATGAGCGGTAAATGAGTTTAGGGGTCGAACACAAGGAGGTGTGGCCTCAAGAATTAGCTGATCTCAATGATTTATCTCTGGTGTAAAATCTTTTATTTCAAGGTTTATTAGATAAATTTTCAAGTTCGATTCAACAATTTCAGTTTGTATTTTAAAAATTCAGTACGTCACACTTTAGCGTTTTAATTTATAACCACACCAAATAAACTCCGAATGCAATACACGAGATACGTTGGAAACTAGAAAGAGAGATCTACGATATGGTTCTTTACTGTTATTATTATTTTATTCAAGAATTTCAAGATATGTGCAATTTCAGAAAATTATAGAAAAATCACCAAAGCTTGAAAAATCCCAAATTTTGTACAGAAATTCAATTATCAATTTTTGGATTATCTGTTAAATTTTATACAATGATGTTTTGTAGTTTGAGATTTATAATGAAAATTCAGATCTGGATCAGAAACTGGTTCTGACATACTAGCTCTCACAAAAATTAAAATATCTCCTAATATGTTTTAACAACTACTACTTTAAAATTCATATTTGGATTATACACTTCAAAATACTTCACGTACGATTATTTTTGGATTTTTATTATTTGTTTTTATATTTTTAAAAATTAAGAAAATAAACAGTAAATCTGGACAAAAAGTTTAAAAATAGAACAATTACAATTTTGAAAAATTAATACCTCACAGATTACAGATCGGAATTGGGCAAAATTTGATTTGAAAATTATCTAATAAATGAGAACTAAATGTTAAAAATATTTATTTAATTTTTCAGATCTGAAATAGACATGAAATTAAGGGAAAAACACTGAAAAACAAAGAAAGAACAACGGCAAGACAGAAACTGGATTAGGGTTTGATTTTTGGTTTAAAAATAGGGATTTATAGGAAATTCATGATGTGTAACAATCATAATCACTTAGAGTATACTTTTCCAAATTTAAATGATGGATTTGAGCAATCTAAGCTAAGATTTACTCAAGAAATTGACTTAAAGACTAGTTTATTCCAAAACAGCCATTTGAAAATAAAACTTGATTTAAATCAATCACAACTCCAAATTAATCACACAAAATACTAAGCTAAATATTTCAAATGATTAACAAACCAATAAACTTCAGATTTAATAAATCAGTTGATGAAAATACTAAGCTAAGCAATGTCCCCAATTTATTCAAAAATATGTGTGTTCATGACTATTCATCAAAATTCAGCAAAATTACAAGATATTAAAGCAAGATTTTATGTATAAAACTCATAAATTTCCCTCCCTATCTTAATCTACTCACACATATTCACAAAAATAAGAATTTGACAAGATTTCATCATGATTATTATAAATTTAAGTTCTTGCGATCTAAAATTCAAATCAAGATTTTAAAGAAGAATTGAACTAAACCGAGAGTTGGAGGACCAGCTGGTAGCTCCCTTGAGGCGATTTGAAGCTCCAATTGCCCCTAGATTCAAGCTAGAATCGACTGATTTGAATTTTTCCCAAATCAGCCCCAAATTGCGTGATTTCACTCAAAAACGAAAATTAGAGTAAAAGAAAGCTTGAAACTCAACAATGGTTGTTCTAGAGGTTAAAGAAGAAGAGTGGAGAGTGATGTCTTTAATGGTGAGGCTTGAGAGGTGTTTTATAGGTTGAATTAGACTTGAGAGTCCAATGGCCTGTTTTGAATGGAGATGAGAGTAGGGGGCAAACCGAGACTTGTGATTGGCTCAGGCGGATTAGGGGGTTGTACTGGATGAAATTTCGTTGGAATCGGTTGAGAATTGAACGATTTTGAGCGGGTGAAATTTGGCTCTGTTTTGGTTTTGGCAGACAGATTCCGATCCGTTCAAATGCCATTTTTTTTTTTTTTTTTCCGCTGAAAACTTTTGCGTTTTTGTGGCCTGTTGTGATGAGATAGCTGAGGCTTCTGTATTGTGAGTCATTCCATATGGTGAGTCATTTCCTATTTTGGCGGAGAGTTTTTGAATGGGTTTGTTAAAAAAAAAATTGTTATTTTTTTTTTTCGATGTAGTGTTGTAATGTTTGGGCAAAACAGGGTAATGGTTTCGTCCAATGAAAATCAGAACTAGAGATAAAAAATTTCTAAACTTCCCTTTTATTACAACTGTGCCATTGATGCAATTTGAATGCTCAAAATCGCTTCTCAACCAACCTTAATAAAAAGAAACAATTGGGAACTCTTACTGACTCTTCCAAGTTGATCTCTGCTGAATTTTAGCCTCTGATTCACTTCCTTTCACATTGAAATCGCAATTTTTTTCAACAGCTCTTTCTTTTATGTTTTCTGAAATTTGATTGAGGTATTTCATCGAGCAGTTATTTGCACGACTTTACGCTTGAATTTCTCACTCATTTCTTCCCCATTCTGGGATTTCTTGATATTCATGAAAGAGTGAAATAAGGAGAAGATAATCGAGTTGATTTTACACAGAAAGGAGGTCTGTGGAGTAAATGGTTGACTTGAAAAAATTTATCTCGAAAGGTGTAATTCAACAAAAACAGAATTTAGTTTCATCGAACACTTTTTTCAAACTCGTGTTTCTCACTCAATTCTTCATAATTGTTTGAGTTCTTTATATGGGTGGAAAGAGGAGAACAAGAAGAAGATAATGACGTTGAAATTTTGTCAATCAGAGACCTATGGAGGAAATGGCAAGTTCGAGAAGTTCTCAGCTTAGATGGTCTATTTTCATGGCTAGCAGAACGTTTTCGCATTTTTCGGCCAACTCCGGCTAGTTCAGGTCATGGGAACACCACGGTTGCACTTGGCTTGAGATTCTGAGTCAAATGATGTTACTCTTGCTCGATTCTGAGCATGTTCAAAAATCGGCTTTAGGAAGGAGAATAATCTGACAGTTGATTAAGACTGTCAGAACAGTTGACTTTGACTATTTTGACCAGATTTTAAATTGGTGATTCTGAGAGTTCTAGGAGGTTTCTCATCGTGAGGCTTGTACCGTTAGATTCGTCTCGTCGAGCTCTTCGTTTGGGTATACCGTTTGACCCATTTTTTGGTGCTTTATTCGGTTTGACTTGGTTGTAGAATGCTGTTGAATTGTCATAAAAGTTTGGAAAAATTTTTGTAGAGTGTTCGAGGGTTTTGTTTCGGTATTTTCGGCCCATTATTTGCGTTTTGGTCCCATTTCTCTTTTTATGGCATTTTCGCCTGTAAAATCACATAAAAATGTATTAAGAAGTTTCAAATTAGATTTTATGAATTATGAACATTTTTCATATATTTTATGATAATTGTGATTAAATTTGAGATGATAAAAATCCTAAAAATGTGTATAAAAATACACATTATAAGGACAGAGCCGAGTTTGTAGAACCAAGCTCTTGGGTCTTGTTTTAAACCATAAATTGCCTTTTTTTAACTTGCACACATGATTTGGAAAGTCTAAATTGACAAAACCAGGAGGTTGCATCATGTATACATCTTCATCAAGTGTGCCATGTAGAAAAGTATTATTGACATCTAATTGATTGATTTGCCAACCTTTGCTAGCCGTAAGCGAGATAAGAAGATGTATCGTGGTAGGTTAATGACGGGACTAAATGTTTCATCATCATTAATACCGTATTCTTGCGTAATACCTCGAGCAACTAAGCGAGCCTTGTAACATTCAACGGAACCATCATGATGCTTTTAAATGCGATAGATCCATTTGCAGGACACTAGATTTTGAGATGGGGGAAGAGAAATTGAGATCCATGTAGAGTTAGTTTGAAGAGCATTTAACTCATGTGCCAGCTCTTCTCGCCATTTGGGATCTTTATTGGCCATATTAAAGGTGGGTAGTAAGATCAGCGAGGGAGGTAAGTTGAGTGGTAAGACAAATAAAATGAGTAAATTGTTTTGGTTTAAGAGTTTGTGTTTTTGATCGTGTGATCATTGGATGAGTAGGAACAATAGGCTGAGTTGGAGAAAATGAAGTATTGGAAGATGTAGGTAATAAGGAGAAAGAAATTGGAGGAGTATCAGAGGAGATGGTAGGATGAGAAGGCTTGAGAAGATGATTGATAGAATTAGATGTTTGAGGGAGAATAGTTAAAGGAAAAGGGGAATGAGAGGTATTGGTTAGAGAGACTTGAGTTGGGATGTGAGCAAAGGGAAACACAGACTCGTCAAAAATAACATGCCTACTTACATAAAGTTTGTTAGTAATGAGATCGAGACATTTATATCCTTCTTGAGTAGAATATCCAAGAAAAACACAAGGAGAGGATTTCATTTGCAATTTGTGTTGATTGTAAGGTTTAAGATAAGAAAAACACTCACATCCTATGACAGGAAATTTTTTATAATCTTGACATTTTTGAAAAAGTTTTTGATATGTAGATAAATTGGAAAGTGATGAAGATGGTAAACGATTGATAACAAAAACCATGCTATTAAAAATGTCACACCAATATTGGATGTGAATGGATGCTTGTGCCATAGATGAAAGACTTAGTTCGACTATATGCCTATGTTTCCTTTCTACAAGACCGTTTTGTTGAATGGTGTAAGCACAAGATATTCGATGTAAAATTTGAGGATAATTTTTGAGAAAAAAGAATTATGTCCCTCCATCACTTTGAACACATTTTATGGTTGTGGAAAATAAATTTTCAACAAGGGATTTAAAATGAGAAAAAGCTAAAGCAACATCAGATTTAGATACAAGAAAATAAATCCAAGAAAAACGAGAAAATTCATCTATGAAATGAATATAATACTTGAAACCATTTATTGATTGAATATGAGCAGGTCCCCACACATTAGTATGAATAATCTCAAGATGTTTATTTACACAATTATTAGAAGATTCAAAAGGCAATTTATGAGCCTTGCCTTGGCAACAAGAAGAACAAAAAATAAAGTCCTTATTTGAACATTTTATTTGAAATGTAGATGCTAAATGAGAAATAACGGGTAAAGAAGAGTAACATAATCTCTTGTGCCAAACGCTAATAGGAACAATATGAGAAAGTAAAGTAGTAGTAGGAGAAGAAAGGGAAGTAGATGAAAGCTTGTAAAGAACATTAATAGCCGGTGCTTTGAGAATGGTTGCTTGGGTTGTAGAATCCTTCACAAGATAAAAAGTGGGCTTAAATTCAAGGAAAACATTGTTTTCATTAGTGAATTTAGATACAGTAATTAGGTTATGAGTTATTTCGGGTACATGACAAACATCATTGAGTGTTAATTTATTAAAAGGAGTATGAATTAAAGAAGTTCCAAGATTGAGAATATTCATACCTGATCCATTACCTACGTGCACTTGTTCTTGTCCTTGATAGGTGTGTAGGAGCTGAAATTGTTTATATCGGGAGTGACATGATGTGTGGATGGGGTTGGAAAGAGAGGTGGAGCGGAAAAGTTCATCGGTCCCCGAGCAAGTATTGTAGTTGGTAGGTGTGGTTGTGGTCCAAAAGATGGATCATTGTGTTTGAAGTAGATTGGAGCAAATTCTGACAAATGGGTTGACCATCAAGAACTGGAGGGCGCCATTGAAAATTCTTCTTTTTCTTCCCGCGAAAATTATTTTGTCCAGTGGGCCGGAAATTTGAATTGGGTTGATAGTAATTATTTGGCTGAGAATTGGGATTATTGTGAGTTTGAGTAAAGAAGGTCTGCATTGGCCCATTGAAAGTCTGTGCTAGCCCAAGGGAAGAAAAATTCTACGCTGGCCCAAAAGAGGAAACATTTTGCGTTGGCCCAAAGTTTTGCGTTGGCCCATTTGAAAAACTTGTTTGAGGAAACATGTTATAACCCATTGCTGAGACTAGCTGAACCGGTGAAAGAGAGGAATTATGTGAAGAGAACGAAGAAGAGGGAAAAGAACTCTGAGAGATAAGTGCGACGGCGGTGGAGGAGGAGTGTTGTTGAAGCTCAAGATGTGCTTTGAAGCTGAGAAGTTGTGACTGTAGGTCAGGTAGCGAGATGAGTTTCGTCTTCGTCGGCAAAGTAACAGAGCAGAAGATGCTATTATAGTCGGGCCCTAATCCTTCAAAAATACCTAAAATGAGTTCTCAATCATCGACTTTATCTCTAATTGAATTCAATAGTTCAGCAATCACTTTCTTATTATTAAGATACTCTTGAATTGGGAGATTATCTTTTTGTATATTCACCATTTGTAATCGAAGTTGCATAATTTGTGACTGCCCTAACATGAAATTACTTTGATCAAGTTTAATTGGAGTTTGTTGAGTAAAAGAGATGGGTTTATCAGTTGAAATAACAGTGGTTACTGTTGAATTGGTTTGATTCGATGAGTCTTCAGACATTTTGTTCTGATAAAATAGGTTCAGTTTGAATTGAGACTGAGGAAAAGAATTTCAAGAAGATAGATGGAGGATTTGAAGAGGAAAAAAGATAAGATCTTTTAAAGAGGAATCAAGGTAGAATCTGAATCAAGATTGTTCTTAATTGAATTTGAATTTGGATCTGAGAGAGAGAAGAAGAACCAAGATTTATGTGGGGGGGGGGGATGAGAATTTCTTGAATGAGCAGGATCAATGTAGAATCTTAATCAAAATTATTCTTGATTGAGTTTGAATTTGAATTTGAAAAAAAAACTGAGAATTTCAAGAACTTCTTGAATTAGAGAGAGGATCTTTGAGAAAACAGGAAGAAAAAGGAGAAAGAGGAATGAGCATGTAATTTTTGATTAGCTCTGATACCATGTTGTAATTAATCATTTGAATTGATTCGATGATGTATACATACAATGGGTCCTATTTATAGATGATAGGCCATTGTCTTGTGTGGTGGACAAGAGACCACACAAGCTACACAAATATATATCTACACTAGATCATAATGGTTAGTTACAACAATCATAACTACATTCTTCTACATAAACTTTATAATAGATCTTGAGCTGAATTTGCCTTAACTTGTATTGTATTGCTTCACACCTTAATATCCTACTATAATTCCGCTGAATCGGTCTTAATTATTCTCCTAAATAATTCTGAATTCTTCTGCATTAGATGTTGAGATTATTTCTTCATTTATTTGGCTTTCAAACCCTAAAGTTATTTCCTTTTATTTGCTGTCACTACACAAAAATCCACACTAAAATGATTCAGTACAAAAAAATAGGCGTTGTCATACATCGCCAAATCTCCTCTGAATCATCATATAGTCCAATCAGTTTCTGACATGTGTCAACTTTTCCATTCCCTGCCCTGATTCAGATACCCATTTTTAACAGTAATAGTTTTACTGATGCATACTCTATTTTAAGCCTATTTTTAATAAGCTTTGATCATTTTAGTTACAAACTAATTAGTGTTAATAATTTTGTTGGATCTAATTAGTTTACTATTTTCTATACTATTTAATTATGTTTGTTGTTATATACATCATTTTATGAAAATAATTTTTAAAGTATTTCAATATGAACATTATGAGGTCGTTTTCGGTTAGTAATTAAATATGTAAATAAATTAGATTAATAAAGATCGCAAATGGTGTTTCTAGAGTGGTGATGTGATATTCAAGGAATCGAATGTTGTGGATGTTGAAGAGCCTATCCAATGCTTCTTTTGTTGTTTGGCCGAGTTGTTAAGTTAGGGATTCGGTTTTATTCTTCTTCGGTTTCCGTTTTAATAATATTTTATTTCTATTTAATATATCCAGTTTGTCTTGATACATTCCATATCCGTTTTGATATATTTTATTTTGATTTTGAATATTTTGCTTATTTCGTATTTTCGATATTTCTGCTTATTTGTATTATTTGTAATTGAATTTTATGGGGTTACTTAATAAATAATAAAAAGGGTTAATTAAATTTTGTAAATTTGCATACATCGTATTTTAATTTTATTTAGGGACTACGTAGCCCATAATAATTATTTTATTATTTAATATTATTTGTAATTGAATTTTATGGGGTTAATTAATAAATAATAAAAAGGGTTAATTAAATTTCGTAAATTTGTATACATCGTATTTTAATTTTATTTAGGGACTATGTAGCCCATAATAATATATTTTATTATTTAATATGAAACTTTAAGTCGGAATATGAGTAAAAAATTATGATATTAAATGAAATAAATTAAAGTAAATAAGATTAAATAAAATAAAACAAGAGAGAATAAAAGGAGATAAAAGAAGACATAATAAGATAAGATAAGATAAGATAAGATAAGAAGATATGCGAAGAAAAGAAAGAAAATAAGAGAAGAAATCGGGTCTGACGGAAGTGGCTGGTTCCCAGATTGCGATCTTGAGCAAGACTTCTGACAGGAAAAAAAAGAGCTGGTTCCCAAGTAGCGATCTTGGGCAAGACATTTTGATAACGTTACGGGTTCCTAGTTAGCTATCCTGGGCAACCTGACGGATAGCGAGAACTCTTGTGTAGCGAGGTCAGACATCTCGCTCAATTTTGGAGGTATTAAATGTAATTTTACCTGGAAAATACTTCCTATATTATTAATTAATTTTAATAATATAGCGGTGGTCTCGTTTCGATTTCGGGGCGTGCCAAGTTCATAGAACACTCTTACAAAACAGATGGCAAATAAGGCATGCCAATGATTTTCCAAGAAAATGAACCATATTAATCTTGACAAGTTTATTAATTTATTAATATAAATGAGGTTTTTTTTGTAAATCATTCTCATACGAGACCACAGAACATATTAATCTGTTGTTTGTACTAACAAAACAAACATGCACCGAACATACATATATATATATATATATATATTCCGCACTATAAGCCCAAATTTCGTAGATGACACAGAAGGAACCAAAACATGAAGCACAGAATGATCGCATGTAGCACAATCTCAAACGATGCAGAAGACCCGATACTCAATCAAACTGGAGGAAACATATCGTAAGATCAAGTGAGAAACACATACGCACCAAGACAACTAAATCATGACGAGCCGCGACAACCGATACGAAGGACGATGCACGACTATTCTTCTATAGGCATTGTTCTTCCACAATTGAGTATCATGAATCGTGATGCTGACCATAGGAGCGAATTCATTCGAGCTCATGACTTTTCTGGTCAGCATAATTCAACAAAACCAGTTTGGAGGTCTACCATCCGAAGATCCGAAGCTTCACCTGTCGATATTTCAGGAGTGTTACGATGTACTGAACCTAAACAAACTCAACCCAGACGCAATCAGACTACGACTATTCGAGTTCTCGTTACGAGACAAGGCGCTCTCATGGCTTCACACACTACCGTGTAACTCAATCTAAAATTGGAACTAACTGGCCGAGATCTTTCTTAACTGCTTCTTTCCACCGAGCAAGACCGCTCATTGCTGAAGCCAAATCACGAGTTTCAGAGAGATAATACATCATTCTAATGTAAAGCAAAACAAAAAAAACTTAAAGCTCGTAAATCTAGGACTTCAAATTTTTGAACATTTAATAGGATTACAAAATTTTCTATGCGATTTTTGGGAGCAGTGTAATGTGTATTTTTATACACATTTTTAGGGTTTTTATCATATAAAATTCACCATGAAATCACATAAAATGTATGAGAAATGTTTAAAATTAATAAAAACTATTGTTGGAACTCTTAATACACTTTTGTGTGATTTTTCAGGTAAAAAGACCGAGAAAACGATATTTGGATGACTTGGTGAAAGTCAACTCCAAATGAAGGGCCAATTTGCAAATCCTAGACCAAAGATGGTCGAATTCTCGACAAATCATTGCGAAAACCCCACGCACGTTTCTCCAAAATTCTTGTAACCCTTATCCGCCGACCATCCAAGACAAAATCTACAAAATCCACAAAAAGACGAAAAGTCAAACCCAGAAAATCACCGAGTTGACCAAAAGTCAACTATCCCAAAAGGGGTAAAACTGGGTATCAAATCAAAGAGCGCGACGATACGAATCCAATGGTACAAACCTCACGAAAAAATACCTTTTAGAACTCCCAAGAAATTACGATATAAGATTTGGTCAAAGTTTTCTATCCGCCAATCAACGCGTGTCACGTGGAAGAATAGTTAAAATTCAACAAATCAGGTGGCGACATGTGGCGAATTAGTGGCGTTCATTTTTGGATCAGGACACATGGTGGATGGTGATTGGGGGCGGCCTAACAACAGTCAGTACGAAAATTATAATCTAGCCATTCAGAATGCGACACCTGGCGGAACGGTTGGAATTTGTTTAGGGCGTGACACGTGGCAGCACGTGATTGGGAGACACATTTAGAAGACTGACAACAGTCAGTACGAGAATCAAATTTCGGCCAATTATAGCATGACACGTGGCTTCACGCATTTTCTCCAGCTCAGATGCGTTGGCCTTCTCCCGTGCACGAGCGGCTGGACGTCTCCATTTTCACCTTAACACGCGAAAGAGGATGAATTGGACCGTGTATTGAGCGGAAATGGAGAGGAAGTAACACGCGTTTTCTGCAACCTCTGAACTGTGGCAGTACGAGGATGAGCTGCATCCAATGGAGACTTGACACGCGTCATCTCTGACAACGGATTCCTTGTCCCTGGACGCGTGTCACAATCTGAGCGGTCGGATTCGATACTGGAATTTAGATGCAGCCAATGAGAGGCTGCCATGTGGCATGTCCGTTGAGATCGAATGAGAATACAGGAAAATAATAAATGCACCCAGAAAATTGCACCCAAGCTGAATTTGAATAGAAATGAAGGAAAAGAGTGCTAAATATCTCCTAAAATGCTACCCAGAACAGAATCCGGATCAATCTAAATTTTTAGTCCCACAATCCTAAATCAAAATATTTTCTAGGTTAAATATCTCTATAAAAAAAGACCACTCTTCCTCTCTCAGAATATTCATACATCCATTTTCTCATTCATACGTCCATTCTCTCATTCATACATCCATTTTCTCATTCATACATCCATAATCTTATACACACATCCATTCTCTCATTCATACCTCCATTTTCACAATCATTTTCTACACCATCCAAATTCTTTTTCTTCTTCTTCCACCATTAATGACCTAAGCTTAAAACCCTAATTTAAGAGAGTAGAAAGGGAGATTGAATTTTTACAAGGAGAAAGACGCTTGATCTAGCTTGAGCAAGAGTTGAAGGGCAGGCAAGATCAATCATGAAAGAAGGACTCTAGCTTGACTCTTAGTTCTTGGGGTTTGATTTTCTTTATTTCTTTCTCTTTTGAATGAATATAATGTTCAAACCTTGTGTAAATATAGTTTTTATGAACATCTGTGAGTAAATCTTAGTAGGGATGTGATGATTTGTTTAAAGTTTGTTTGAAACCTTGTGTTAATTGATTTTATTTTGGGATTTGTGAAAGTTGTCATAGAACATTTACTTTGAATATTTGATTTAAATACTTGGCTAAGTATTTAGATTAAAATCAATAAATTGCAAATGTTTTGTGACCAATTATTTAAATATCTACTTGGCTAAGTTTGTTTAATTAATTGAAGTTTTGTTGGGTTTAGTATTTGAACATTGAATTGGCTGATTGTGTTTGGATCTAAATTAATGCATTAATTAGGTGTTTTTAGATGGAAATATTTGAACTTATTTCGCAAATCTTAAGATTACAACAAAAATATTTGATGGTTAATGATAACATGATTAAACAAATTATCATGCAAGTCCCTACCTTTAATTAAATATTTGAAAAATCAAGAATTTTTACTTATTTCTTTTAATTCCTCTTATTATTTCAAAAACAACTCATCTTAAATCTTTAAAACTTAGAATACTAGAACTAAAATTTGGTTAGTTGGTTAAATTTAGGGCCACACCTCCTTGTGTTCGACCCCTAAACTCATTTACCGCTCATGCTCGTAAATTGAAAAATAGGGAAATATAAATTATTTTGTTAACACGTGATTACACAAACGACAAGTTTTCGCGTCGTTACAAATGGCGCCGTTGCCGGGTAGGCAGCTTGAATTAAATTTTTGACTAACCAACCGATCTCACGTTTTTTCTAGTGTTTTGTTTTTTGTTTTACTTGTTTTGAAGGTATCTGAAAAAAAGCAATCCTCAGGTCTCTCAAAGTTCCGACTTGAATCAAACGTTGAAGGACATCATGAAGAACAAGAAGAAAGGAGCGCCAGGTGTTTCATCCTTTTCGAAGAAAGATCAGAACGTGGCTGCTTCTCCTACTTTAGGGCCTCAAGATCCAAAGACGGAGCTACCACTAGTGGAAGAGCCACAAGAACAAGTTCAAGATTTTCCGATCAATCCCTACATCTGATCTTCATCATCAGGACTTTTCTATTCATCATCATCTTCATCATCTCAAGTTATAAAAGTTGAAAAAGAACCTTTAAAAAATCAAGATAAAGTAAAAATGGCCGGAGAGAAAACATTACGAGAACTATTAGCACACAATCTTCAACAAAATCCAGGAAATATTGTAATACCAACTGTGATGGTGTTATGCCCTAGGCCAAACTGTTTGTGACCTAGATGATGGATTGTAATAACAAACATAATATTTATTCTAAGATATTTCATATAATATGTGCGTATAGGTTATTTTAATATAATTAAAATAGACTATGAATATGCAATTTAGCTTTATGTCATCAAAGTGCGTGACTTTGATAGTAAAACTATAAAGTGTTATGAATACTATTCTAAATCGTCCCTGGTCATTTATAGGATATTTATGGAGACAAATATACTTACGGATACATACAAATATATATTTATATACAAGCTATAAATGTACACTAGTATATTAGTTGACTGATGATCATGCTTTACTGATCATGGATAAATAGTTATCAAGTCATTAACATAGGTATATGTTAGAGACCATATACTGGACTGACCCGCCATAAGAATGCTACACGTTTTACATCATTAGCGATTCTTGTAACATAAAGTATTTATAGTCCTTTGACCTGAGATTTTTTCGGTTCCCAACATGAGTAATTTTATACTTTAACATAATCTAACACTACCTTTAACCGGGTAGTCATAACGGTTATGATTAGCTATTTAATGAATCATGTAGAGGGATGAGTGCAATCAAGACGGGATTCGTTCCTCTCATAAATGAGAGAGATATCTTTAGGCATCTTGATGAATTGAACTGAAGAAATGTATGACCATACTCAAAGAATTAATAAGAGTTATTAATGTCATTCATTCTTGTTTAGTTTAATTTGGGATCAAGAAATAGTATACGATTAATATAAGGATGCCGTATTACATGCCTTATGATCGATATAGATATCGTGTGACAAAGGGACTAAATACGTGATTGTTGATTAGGTAATCGGATCACCGATATTCACTTAAATTGGGTAGTCATGATGGCTTGCTAGAGTCCGCTCATGATTTATAGACTGTTAAGTCTATTGCCAATATTAAGTGAACCTACAGGGTCACACACAAAGAACAAACTGAGACGGGCGCAGAAAATCCTACCGACTTATATGATGAGTTGCATAAGAATGTCGCAAAATATACTGTCATCTTATGTGATAAGATGTGATATATATGTATATAAAGACTATGAGCACAAAAGATCATGTAATCTAGAAGAGTCTAGATGATGGCATATGGATAATTGTGAGTGATGTCATACACATCTTTTAGTGTGAAGAGACATGACTCTTCACCTCTATATAAGGACATAGAGGGCTCCAAATTCACAATTTTTACACATCATTCTCTCTCTCATTATTTCACATTCTCTTTTGTGAGATAAAAGAGAGAAAATATACTTTCTAATTTTTATGACAAACTTATGAAAGGGTGCTTTCTTTTTGTATGACAAAAAAACGAAAAAGTGCGATTATATGAGAGTACTTATATACATCTTTTGTGAGATAAAATGAGATGAAGAAAAAGAGTTTTCTTATGCAAGAGAAGAATAAGTTACTAGCATATATATTGTTCTTCTTTCCGTTTTAAGAAGTTTGTTCGTGTGGATACCGGTAGAGGCATTCGTACTTTCGACGCTTGTGATCTATTCGGCCTAAGAAGATGAGAATGGGTTGTTGAGAGTTTCGGTGGAGACCGATTGTGTGTGCGGTAGATGACTTCCGCACGATCCGGCCTAGACGGACGAAAAATCGGTTAGGACGGTAACCGGTTTAAAAGCGCATGGACAACACACGAGGTTTGAGCGTCATGGATTAAGCGTAATCCGAAAGGTATCTTTAAGATTTATTTCTTTGATTTAACCGATATGCACGGATCCTCGGATTGGTTTTGGATGAAATTTTATTTTTCCGCTGCGTTATGCACGTCCGAAACCCAACAGTGCCAAACTTTAAATTAAATCCATCCATATTAGGTGTTTTACCTATTTATGAAAGTCATAGAAATGAAAATCCATACACACATGTGGGTGAATTAGACCGTAAATGCACAACTCTTTGTGGTAAAACTAATGATCTGGATAATATTAAACTCACTCTTTTTTCGCACACTTTAAGAGACGCTCCTCCTCGAGACTGCCTGAATCATCTCCAAGTAGGGCCGTTCCGAACTTTTGAGGAGGTGGCGAAATGCTTCCTAAAGCGATACTATCCTGAAACCCTTACCGCCAAGCTGCGGTCTGAAATCACCGGAATCCAACAAGAGAGTGGCGAAAACCTCCAAGAGTATTACGAGCGATTCACAAGGTTATGCGCGTCATGCCCAAATCACAACCTTACCGAGACCTCTCTTCTAGACCAATTCCTACAAGGGATGAACGATCTCGACGCCCGCCTTCTCCAATGCTCAGCGGGAGGATCTTTTAATGACATGACTCCCTCTCAACTGCGAATGCTCATCGAGACGAATGCGGAAGGAATGAGAGGGCGTGGTGGACTAAAAGGACAAGTGAATGCCATTAACGTAGTAGATCTCAAGGCGATGGAGTCCCGAATCACCGCGAATTTCAAGACGAGATTTAGCCAAATGCTTAATGCGGTTGGGGGGGGGAAATTGAACCTAAGAAATGTGGGTTTTGTGCCAATAAGTCACATTTGACTGACGAATGTGAGACTTTTCAACAGGAAGTGAATGCCATGGGGAGTTATGGGGGGAAACCAAGGGGGATATGGGTATCAAAAGGCTCAATATTCTTACGATCCTGGAAGCAAACACCCCAACCTTCGTTGGAGAACGGAAGAGAATCAACAACAAACCCAAAGACAAGGACTCTACACTCACCCAAACGTGCAACCCCAACACTCTGCTTCTTAGATAGCTTCTCTGGTTACTTTCAAATAGCCATCGCCCCCAAGCATCAAGAAAAAACCACCTTCACGTGCCCTTTTGGCACCTTTGCCTATAGGCGGATGCCCTTTGGGTTGTGTAACGCACCCAGTACATTTCAGAGATGTATGATGTCCATCTTCTCTGATTATGTCACCCGAATTATTGAGGTTTTCATGGATGATTTCACCGTCTATGGTGATTCATTCGATGACTGCCTGGGAAACCTAAAGATGATTCTTCAAAGGTGTGTAGAGACCGACCTGGTGCTGAATTACGAGAAATGTCATTTCATGGTGGATCAGGGAATAGTCTTAGGCCATGTGGTTTCCTCTCAGGGTTTTGAAGTGGATAAAGCAAAGATTGATGTCATTAGATCCCTTCCGTACCCAACCAATGTGAAGGATATTCGATCATTTCTCGGTCATGCCGGATTTTACAGGCGTTTCATCAAAGATTTCTCAAAAATCGCTCAACCTCTTTGTCTTCTTCTCCAAAAAGAGGCTTCTTTTGAGTTCAATGAGAAATGCAAAGCGGCGTTCGACCTTCTCAAGGAGAAACTATGTTCTGCCTCCATCATTAAAGCTCCCGACTGAAATCTACCTTTCGAGATTATGTGCGATGCGAGTGATAGGGCCGTTGGAGCTGTTCTTGGGCAGCGGGATGGGCGAGAACCCCATGTTATCTCTTATGCCTCCAGGACCTTAGACGATGCTCAGTGCAACTATACAACTACGGAAAAAGAGCTGCTAGCCATTGTTTTTGCATTGGAAAAATTTAGGTCCTACCTCTTAGGGGCTAAGGTGATTATATACTCTGACCATGCCGCGTTGAGGCATCTTTTCAAGAAGAAGGAATCCAAACCGAGACTTCTTCGTTGGATATTGTTGCTCCAGGAGTTCGATTTGGAGATTAGAGATAAACGAGGATCAGAGAATCTAGTTGCAGATCACCTTAGCCGCCTTCCTATGAGTATTGAGGAGGGTACCCCAATATCGGAATTCTTTCCTGAGGAATATCTCTATGCCGTGCAAAGCTATACACCATGGTATGCTGATATAGTGAATTACCTGGTGGCTAAAGACCTACCAGAGGATCTTACACGTGCACAGGTCGATCGAATCCGATATGATTCTCGATTTTATATTTGGGATGAGTCTTACCTCTTTCGGATTTGCACGGATCAAATTATTCGGAGATGTATACCAGATAATGAGGTCAGATCCGTGCTTGAGTTTTGACACTCGCTGGAGTGTGGAGGACACTTTGGCGCCAAGCGGACAGCTCATAAGGTCCTTGAGTGTGGTTTCTTCTGGCCCACTCTACATAAGGAGGCTTTCTTCGTAAAGTCATGTGAGCGGTGCCAGAGAACGGGAGGACTAACCAAGAGAGACGAGATGCCGATGAAGTATATTCTTGCATGTGAGGTTTTCGAAGTGTGGGGTATCGACTTTATGGGACCTTTCCCTCCCTCATATGGCTTTGAGTATATCCTCCTAGCAGTTGATTATTTCTCCAAGTGGGTTGAGGCCAAGGCCACAAAACGGGCAGATGCAAAAACAGTCGTGGATTTTGTCAAGGACCAGATCTTTAGTAGGTTTGGGGTTCGGAGAGTCATCATCAGTATTAGAGGAACCCATTTCTGCAACCGGAGTTTCGAGGCATTAATGAAGCAATACCATGTCACACATAAAACCTCGACAGCTTACCACTCTCAAACCAATGGCCAAGCAGAGCTTTCGAATAGGGAGATCAAAGGCGTTTTGGAGAAAGTGGTGAACCCTACCAGGAAAGACTGGAGTCTTCGGCTAAATGACGCACTCTGGGCTTACAGGACTGCGTTCAAGTCTCCTGTAGGCATGTCCCCTTATCGGCTAGTCTATGGAAAGGCTTGTCATCTTCCGGTTGAACTCGAGCACAAAGCCTATTGGGCCAGCAAGAAGTGCCATCTAGATTACCCAAACGATGCACTCAACCGGAAGTTGCAAATCCAAGAGTTAGAGGAGATCCGAAATGACGCCTATGAGAACTCCCGAATCTTCAAGGAGAAGACCAAGGTGTATCATGACAGGAAGCTTGCCCACAAGGATTTCAAAGTGGGTGACAAGGTGTTGCTGTTTAACTCAAGACTCAAATTACACCCGGGCAAGCTACAAAGTAGGTGGATAGGGCCCTTTCTTGTGACCAAATTGTTCGATTATGGTGCAGCAGAAATTCGGGGTCTGGATTCGGGGAAAGTCTTCAAGGTCAACGGGCACCGGGCCGAAGCGGTTTCATGAGAGTTTCGATGCGAGCTGGATTGACATTCACGAGCTTGGAGAGCCAGCATCCACTGCTTGAGGAGATGGAAACGTCGGGCCAACGACGTTAAAAAGAGGCGCTACTGGGAGGCAACCCTGCGAATAAAGGTTGTGTTTTTCTTTGTTTATTTTCTTTTTCTTGCATTGCATCACTACTTTGTGCTTAACTTTACTCGAGGACGAGTAAAAGTTTAAGTGTGGGGTGGAATCTTTATTGCATGTTAGGTAGTTAAAAAAAATAATAATAAAAACCCATTTTTAAGCCTCAAATTAAAAAAAAATGCCCAATTAAAAATCAAAAAGATTGAGAGAGAACTGTAACTTGTATTGAATAATGTGGTGGAACTTCTTTGGACTCAAAAGGATCATATAGACCAGTTCAAGAAGAATTGAGGTCGTTAGTTTAGGGATCTTTTGTCACTGGTGAACTCGATTTGTTGTTTGAGTGCCAATAATTTAGGGATTTGCGCGAGAAATTATGTGAGGACTTACCATTGGACCGTGACTCGGAACTCAAGTTGGTTATAGTATAATATCCATAATAACCCACTATATCATCTCGTATATATATAAATAATATCCAAGTCTATTAGCTTCTAAAGTCACTTTGTTGCTTGGTTTTGGAGAAGGAGGGTTAGGCATTATATAAGAAGATTGAGGACGGGAAGTAGAGGTTAGTGTCAGAAGTTGAGGGCTTATGTGTAGTAGATGAGCTTTGTGCACCGAGTGTATTCGTGAGGAGATGCATCTTAGAGACAAATTTATGAGAGTAGATTCTCGGGTAAACTCTATTTTTGACACAAAGGCAAGTTAGGCCCCTATAATCCTAATAGATTTGAGTCACAATCTTAAAAAAAATAATAATAAAATAAATAATGATTGCATGACTCAAACTTGTTCCCCTTGTACATGGCCTAAACCTTAGTTTACCCGATTTGTGAGAAAGAGTGGATCCCAGTCATACATCTCAGGCCAGCAGTTAGGTTGACACATTTTGGGCCAGATGACTGAAGGTGCTAGGAGGTATGCACATTAGGAGGTTCATTATTCCAAGAAGATAGAGGTATAGGCGATATCTATTCGGAGAGTAGAGGCAGGAGTTTAGAAAACCAAGTGACAATTTGACCGAAAGTGGCGAAGTAGACAAGCAAACCAATTATGTAGTATATATATATATATTATCCATCATATTCCACCAAACATAACTTGAGAATTCCCCTCACGACCAAGGTAGGAAATCATGATTCATCTAAGAACTGAGAGATATTATGAGAGACACTCCACATATTCCACATTCATATTTCACTATACAAAATGAGAGTGAGTGCGAGTATCACCAAAGTACATGGAATCTTACACAAGGGACCAAAGATCATTATTGGATGGTATATAAGTGAAGAGCGAATCTTCAACAAGGGACCCATCTTACCAATACAAGTTATAATGTTTGCTCAAGGACGATCAAATGTTTAAGTGTGGGGTGATTTGATAAGTCATTAATTATACACATTTTATACCCTATACATATGTAATATTGCACCATTATATGTATTAATATTCTATTTATATGGATAATAATCACAACTTGAATGTTGATACTACTGATGAGATATTTATGTGATTTCAGGTGTAATTTAGATGGAGCATAACTTGGAGAAAAGATGTTGGAGCACAAGATGGAAATAATAATCAAGACTCGGGCCTGCCGACACAGCCTCAGTATTTCGGCCATAACTCACAATCTGGGCCCCCTCTATATACATACTATATACCGTTGGAAAGAAGAGAACAAATCCCACAATTCATTCCATATCATCAAAGCCCAATTCCGAAGTCTACAAGACCCAAATTGACCATCTTCTGGATAGATCTTTCATGCAATGTGCATGCACTCTTCATGCCTTTGCCATGCTCCATTCACACTCTTTGCATGGAGCTTCATTCATCCCTCATGATCACCTTTTGAGAGGGTTATAACCAGGTGCAAGGAATCATTTCTAATCACTTTTGAACTTCATCATTCTCTCTCTTGGAGTTGGGCAAGTCAAGCAAGCTTCATTCTTCCATCCGCGCTTCATTAATGAGTTCTATCATTATTTTATTTTCTTTATTTTCCATGTATTTCGAGTAAGCCCTTCGAGGCATAGTTAGTGTTTATGTTTTTGTGTTGTAACTTTTGAGACCATTAATAATGAATTTCATTTGAACGGTTATTATTCTGTTTTCACTTACTTATTATCTTTCATGCTCAATGAATTGTTTTAAGTTTATTTCGGTCAATTCTATGTTCAATAGTAATTAACAAGGGCTACAAAATTCCTTTGGTTGCTTTGCTCAATAGCTTCCATTAGAATTTGAATAATAACCAAGTGCAAATAACTCATAACGAACTAAACAGTTTCCGAACAAGCTCATTGTTTAGGAGGTTTTGATTTGTTTAAATGACCAATGATTCCTATTGAATTGGTCATGATATTCAAGTAGGTTAGTATTTTTATTTACGAGCTCATCTAAACTAAAATCCTATCTTTTTGTTTGAGTTATTTATCGGTTAGAGCTCATCTTACTGCACTTAAGATATTAATTTCAAATTCATTATTATAATCAAGGATAAAGTTACACACAAATTCACTACACGAAACTATGCCTCATTTCACAAAACCACCACATCTTTTAGTATTTACTTTAAGTTTTCTCTTTACTTGTTACTTCCATTTTGTTGCAATCAACCAATCAACAACCCCCCCCCAATTGTGTGTCTTGTTTTAGGTCTTGTGTTTGGTTTTATTTACGGTATTGGTTTTTCCTTATTTTAGTTTTCTATTTTTGTTGTGTCCATTTTCATTAGAGACGTAATCTTTTCACCTAGTTTAGTCTAAGTAGCTCTGTGTGGTTCGACCCTACTTCCACTGTCTACTTTATTGTAGTTAAGTCTAGGGTTACAAATTTCTATTGGTAAGTGTATAACGACTGCAAAAATACCTCTTATCAGATGCGCAAATGCGTACCTCATTACGACTTTAACTCGGTATTATCTTTCTGTCACTCTTTAGAATGTGGGGGCCACTTTGGAGCTCAACGCACAAGCCACAAGGTGCTCCAAAGTGGACTTTAGTGGCCAACTTTTTACGAAGATGCTCATTCCTTTGTGAAGAGTTGCGTAAATTGCCAAAAGACAGGCAATCTATCCCGCAAACACGAAATGCCTCTCAAAACTTTACTGTTTTGTGAACTTTTCGACGTTTGGGGGATAGATTTCATGGGTCCTTTCCCTCAATCCAATGGGTATTTATACATTCTTCTGTGTGTGGATTATGTCTCTAAATGGGTTGAAGCTATTCCAACAAGGGATGCCAACTCCAAAACGGTGATTGAATTTCTCATAAAAGAATGTATTTCAGCGTTTTGGAGTTCCTAAAGCCATCATTAGCGATAGAGGATCGCATTTCATCAATAAATACATGGCCAACCTGTTGAAAAGTTACCATGCCCAACACCGAATGTCAATCGCATACCATCCCCAAACCAATGGTCAAGCCGAAATAACTAATAACTAATAAAGAAATTAAGTCAATCCTTGAGAAGGTGGTAAATTCCTCTCGCAAGGATTGGAGTCAAAGGCTTGGGGATGCGTTGTGGGCCTATCGGACCGCATACAAAACACCGATAGGGATGACTCCTTTTAAACTCGTGAATGAAAATAGTTGTCATTTACCGGTAGAAATAGAACACAAAGCCTTTTGGGCCATTAAAAAGGTCAATTTCGATTACCGAAAGGATACGGAAATGAGGAAATTGCAAATTCAAGAGTTGGAAGAACTTAGGCTTGATGCCTATAACAACTCCCGAATTTACAAGGAAAAATTAACCACCTCTCATGACAAAATAATCACCAAGAAAGCATTTGAAGTGGGTGATAAGGTTATGTTATTCAACTCTCGTTTGAAGTTGCATCCCGGGAAGTTGAAGAGCAGGTGGACCGGCCCATTTATAATAACCAGTGTTTTGCCTTTTGGAGTTTACGAAATTTTCAGTGACGCGAATGGAGCATTCAAGGTGATTGGGAACAGGCTGAAAGATTTCTATGAGAACCATGACGCCAGGTGGATTGACGAGCAGGAGTTTGGGGAGTATCCCCAGGCGGAGATCACTAAAAACTGAGCGCAAGTGCGTCGAGCTCGAGACGTAAAACGAGAGCGCTTGACGAGAGGCAACTCGTCATGTCAGGTCGTATTTTTCTTTTTATTTATTATTTTTAATTTTTCTTTTGACAAAACTTATTCATTTACACTTAAACTTTTTGCAAAAGTTTAAGTGTGGTGAGGGTGATTTTGCACAAAATCCTATAATACTTTCAATTTACACAAATTCTTGAACTTTTCTCATGTATATATAAAAGTTTAAGTGTGGTGAGATTTATTTTGTGCAAAACCAAGTTTTATAATTTTTTTTGTGTCTAAAAAGTAAAAGTAAAAATAAAAAAATGAAAAAATGAAAAAATGGAAAATACAAAAATATAAAAAAACTCATAAAACCCACAATAAAAATTTGTTTTCCTTTCATTTTTCATATTTTTGTAAATAAACTTGTTTATTATTTGTAAATTTACTATCTTGCTTGGCTTTGTGAATAAATAAATAAAATAATTTTAAAAGGAAAGTGGAAAATGATTTTTTTTTTTTTTTTGAAAAGGAAAGTTTTGAACTAAGCCCCTTCAAGCAACAAGTTTTTAAAAAGTATATGGTTTTGAAAAATGATGAATAATTTTTGAAAAACTTTTAAAGGATATTAAGTTATTTGCCATAATATTCTCTATTCCATCTCATTCCATCTATACTATCCATGTAAAGTTCATTAATGATTTAAAATTTTCATAACGTGTTCATCTCCTCAATATTTTACGACAAAATATAATGTTTCCATCATTTAGTGCCGTATTTAAATTTTTCGAAATTATCCCTACTTTTCAAACTATGGTCTCTTGAAATGTCTAAGTTTTATCAGCCCTTTGAAACATGTTGAAGACCTATCACTCATTTTCTAGTACAAAAACATATTATTTTTATATATGATTTTTAAATAATCTGCTACACCTAGTCTTATGGTGACCCTCAAAGGTGTACGACGCGAGAGATAGTTCTTAACGCTCAATTACAGGCAATCCAACTTGCATGGTACCAAGTAGCTGGGTATCGGTGATGGTGAATCACTAGTATTCACGCGGAAGGACCCGCTGCATGGCCTGGAATCCGAGTATGCTAGAAGTGACCAGAGGGAGATGATCCGTCGTGGAGAGGCAAACACCAGGGTAGCAGGTTATTAAAGTATATAATAAAATAAAATAATATATATATATATATAAATAAATAAATAAATAATAAATAATAAAAACAAATAAAATAAATAAATAACTAAATATATATATATATATATATATATATATATATATATACTTTTTAATAGAAATAAATTATTTTTAGTGTCACTAGACACAAATTTGGTGCTTGAAATTAAGTGTGTGAACTTTCAATCTATTTAAAAGGGCGAAATAAAATTTAGCTGAAACTTTTGTGCGAGATTTAGGGGGCCAAAGTAGAAACTTTTTCTTAGGGCACTAGTTTATGGGAAATGGATAATTGGGATAAAAGATTGGCGAGTTGAAATGACTTTGAAGTTTTAAAATTATTAATGGACATTCACCAACATTCGTGTATTATTATAATAATCAACTAATAACATGGCAATAATTTATTTTCTTTTCAAATGAATTTAAACTAATTCCAAAAACCCTAAACCTTGATTGAAATTACGCTTGAGGGCAAGCTTTGTTTAAGTGTGGTGAGATTTGTAATGTGTATTTTTATACACATTTTTAGGGTTTTTATCATATAAAATTCACCATTAAATCACATAAAATGTATGAAAAATGTTTAAAATTAATAAAAACTATTGTTGGAACTCTTAATACACTTTTGTGTGATTTTTTAGGTAAAAAGACCGAGAAAATGATATTTGGATGACTTGGTGAAAAGTCAACTCCAAAAGAAGGGCCAATTTGCAAATCCTAGACCAAAGATGGTCGAATTCTCGACAAATCTTCGCGAAAACCCTACGCACGTTTCTCCAAAATTCTTATAACCTTTATCCGCTGACCATCCAAGCCAAAATCTACAAAATCCACAAAAAGACGAAAAGTCAAACCCGGGAAATCACCGAGTTGACCAAAAG
The DNA here is from genome assembly GCA_024447665.1 of Juncus inflexus. Taxonomy (NCBI): domain Eukaryota; kingdom Viridiplantae; phylum Streptophyta; class Magnoliopsida; order Poales; family Juncaceae; genus Juncus; species Juncus inflexus. Next base: position 4,788,467 of record JAJHPC010000011.1, read on the forward strand.
TCAACTATCCCAAAAGGGGTAAAACTGGGTATCAAATCAAAGAGCGCGACGATACGAATCCAATGGTACAAACCTCGTGAAAAAATACCTTCTAGAACTCCCAGAAATTGCGATATAAGATTTGGTCAAAGTTTTCTATCCGCCAATCAACGCGTGCCACGTGGAAGAATAATTAAAATTCAACAAATCAGGTGGCGACATGTGGCGAATTAGTGGCGTCCATTTTTGGATCAGGACACGTGGTGGATGGTGATTTGGGGGACGGCCTGACAACAGTCAGTATGAAAATTATAATCCAGCCATTCAGAACGCGACACCTGGCGGAACGGTTGGAATTTGTTTAGGGCGTGACACGTGGCAGCACGTGATTGGGAGACACATTTAGCAGACTGATAACAGTCAGTACGATAATCAAATTTCGGCCAATTACAGCACGACATGTGGCTTCACATGTTTTCTCCAGATCAGATGCGCTGGACTTCTCCCGTGCACGCGCGGCCGGACATCTCCATTTTCACCTTAACACGCGAAAGAGGATGAATTGGACCGTGTATTGAGCGGAAATGCAGAGGAAGTAACATGTGTTTTCTGCAACCTCTGAACTGTGGCAGTACGAGGATGAGCTGCAGCCAATGGAGGCTTGACACGCGTCATCTCTGACAACGGATTCCTTGGCCCTGGACACGTGTCACAATCTGAGCGGTCGGATTCAATACTGGAATTTAGTTGCAGCCAATGAGAGGCCGCCATGTGGCCTGTCCGTTGATTTCAGATGAGAATACAGAAAAATGATAAATGCACCCAGAAAATTACACCCAAGCTGAATTTGAATAGACATGAAGGAAAAGAGTGCTAAATATCCCCTAAAATGCTACCCAGAACAGAATCCGGATCAATCTAAATTTTTAGTCCCACAATCATAAATCTAAATATTTTCTAGGTTAAATATCTCTATAAAAAAAGACTATTCTTTCTCTCTCAAAATATTCATACCTTCATTCTCTCATTCATACATCCATTCTCTCATACACACATCTCATCCATTCTCTCATTCATACCTCCATTTTCACAATCATTTTCTACACCATCCAAATTCTTTTTCTTCTTCTTCCACCATTAATGACCTAAGTTTAAAATCATAATTTAAGAGAGTAGAAAGGGAGATGGAATTTTTACAACGAGAAAGACGCTTGATCTAGCTTGAGCAAGGGTTGAAGGGGAGGCAAGATCAATCAAGAAGGAAGGACTCTAGCTTGACTCTTCGTTCTTGGGGTTTGATTTTCTTTATTTCTTTCTCCTTTGAATGAATATCATGTTCAAACCTTGTGTAAATATAGTTTTTATGAACATGTGTGAGTAAATCTTAGTAGGGATGTGATGATTTGTTTAAAGTTTGTTTGAAACCTTGTGTTAATTGGTTTTATTTTGGGATTTGGGAAAGTTGTCATAGAACATTTACTTTGAATATTTAATTTAAATACTTGGCTAAGTGTTTAGATTAAAATCTATAAATTGCAAATGTTTTGTGACCAATTAATTAAATATCTACTTGGCTAAGTTTGTTTAATTAATTGAAGTTTTGTTGGGTTTAGTATTTGAACATTGAATTAGCTGATGGTGTTTGGATCTAAATTAATGCATTAATTAAGTGTTTTTAGCTGGAAACATTTGAACTTATTTTGCAAATCTTAAGATTACAACAAAAATATTTGATGGTTAATAATAACATACTTAAACAAATTATCATGCAAGTCCCTACCTTTAATTAAATATTTGAAAAATCAAGAGTTCTTACTTATTTCTTTTAATTACTCTTATTATTTCAAAAGCAACTCATCTTAAATCTTTAAAACTTGGAATACTAGAACGAAAATTTGGTCAGTTAGTTGAAATTTAAGGCCACATCTCCTTGTGTTCGACCCCTAAACTCATTTACCGCTCATACTCGTAAATTGAAAAATAGGAAAATATAAATTGTTTTGTTAACGCATGATTACACAAACGACAAGTTTTCGCGTCGTTACAAGCGGCATATTGTAAATTTATTTGTTGCAATGGAAATGCTATAATTGGTTTGACGTTTACGAGACTCCAATAAACTTTAATTTTCTTTCTTTTTATTTTTCTCTTAATTTCATTTTTTGGTACTTCTATTTTGGTCGGCGGCAGTGAGAAAACAGGGTTTTTGGATACTTTGCACTTTAAACCTTCTTTTATTTATACTAGCACTTTAGTCATATTTTCATTTTTATTTCCTTCCTTTTATCTGTTTCTTTTCTTCCTTAAATAGAAATATGACTAAAACATATATGTTTTGTTAAATTACACTTTTTTTTATGTGTAACAAGTTTCACCGTGAAGATCAAATCAAAGTAGGAGGAGATATAAGAAATGTTACAGAATGCGCTAGGCGCTAGTCGGGCGGTCGGAACCATCGGGGATTAATCGGGGATTAATCGGAACTAGGCGGATTTATATTTTTTATTATTTTTATAAATTATATATAAATTAGTAACGGTTTTTTTAAAGAACCGTTACAGTTTAGTAACGGTTTTTTAATATTAGTAACGGTTGTTTAAATTTGGTAATGGTTTTTTAAATTCTGTAATGATTTGGACTTCTTTGTAATTTGTAACGGTTAATTCACAAAAACCGTTACTAATTACATATTAGTAACGGTTTTCATCAAAGAACCGTTACAGAATGTATGCATATTTGTAACGGTTCTTTCGTGAAAACCGTTACTAATTACACTTTAGTAACGGTTTTTATCAAAGAACCGTTACAGAATTGCCAATATCTGTAACGGTTTTTTCCTAAAAACCGTTACAGATCTATATTTGTAACGGTTCTTTCGTAAAAACCGTCACAGATCTATATTTGTAACGGTTCTTTCATATAAACCGTTACAGATTGTATCATTTTGTAACGGTTCTTTCATATAAACCGTTACGGATTGTATGCATTTTTGTAACGGTTTTTTCATAAAAACCGTTACGGATCTATTTTTGTAACGGTTCTTTCGTATAAACCGTTACGTGATTGGGCGGGTCCGGCGGTCCGGGCGGGTCCGCGGGCGGACGCCGGGCGGGTCTGGGGCGGTCGGCTGGGAGGACAAAACGCACGAGGGGCCGACTAAGCATAATTTCTGGGCGTTTTGCGGCCGCCTAGCGCATGGGCGGCGCCCAGGCGGCCGCCTGGACCGCATTTTAGAACCTTGGATATAAGCAACAAACCAAGTGGCGCACGTGTAAGCCTACCAATGAAAAATTCAATCAAAGGATACCCAAATTATTGCATCCTTTTTGTTTCCCTTAATTCAAAATTAAGTGCCACTGTTTGATCTAGGCCTTGGGCCCAATAAACTGGAAACTTGTAATGCCTAATTTTTTTATCCTTCTTTTTCAGCCCAAATCGAGGTTCTAGGCCCTCGAAAGGTACAGTGAATAAAAATCCAATTTGAACAATTCCTAAGGTATTATAATTATAATTATAATTATAATAGCTATAATAAAAGCTCAAGATTCTCATTCTGAAGCTGACATGTGTCCCTACCATGTATTACTTATATTATATTTGACAAAGCTAATCAGAAATGTTACTTTAGCGTGTTGGTATTGTGCTCGCGCTCGGACTGAGAGACCCGAGTTTGACTCCCCACTCCAGCGATTTTTCCTCTTTTTATTCTAAAAACTTTAGTACTTATATGATATTTGAAGCAAAAGCATTGGAGCTCAGCAGTATTGTGCCTGGCCTCAATCAAGGTGACCCAGGTTCACTCCCTGCCCTAGCAAATTGTTTACTCTATTTTTTCTTTTCATTTATTCTTAATCTTTACTTAAAGCCCACTATATCTTTTTAACAAATCAGCCCATTCCATCCCAAATTGTTGTTGCTAATTTGCTTTTGATATTACCAAAAGAAAATAATTCATATTATTTTACTTTTCAAATACAAATATTTGTTATTTTTTTTAAAAGAAAAATATTTATATTATTACAAGAAAATATTTTATGTTTTTTTTTCTTTTTTGCTATTATTATAGTCAAAGGAAAAAATATTTCATATTATTTACTTTTGAAAGACAAATATTTGTTATTTTTTTTAAAGAAAAATATTTTATATTATTAGAAGAAAATATTTAATGTTGTTTTTTCTATTGTTGCTATTATTATTGTGAAATTTTTTGGGATTAAAATTAATATTTTTATAAATTGTGCATGATATTATGAAAGCATACTCATTTGATATTATATAAGACATCAATATGCTTCTAAAATTGAAAAATAGCATATAATGTTTTAACCTATATTCATTATCAAATATTACCGGTCCTACAATTTTTCCTACAATTTTTCCGAAGCGAAGGGTGGTAGCATCTAGTTAATATATAAGGAGGAAATTATAATTTTTCTTTTTAAAAAACTCCTAAACACTAGCTTTTTAGTTGTCCATTATACATTTGTATATAACTATTATCCTTTTATAAGTCTTTTATAGATCTTTTTAATATTATAAATTTTCAAATAAATGATAATACATATTCTTATTTTTATACATCATACTTTTTATATGTTTATTGTATATTTTTTTACATCAATAAATATATTTTTGTAATTTTCTTATATATTTTATTCCAAATTAGAACCGTCATTTAAACACCACACATTATATCATTATACATAACATCTTGCCAATTGTTCACACAACCCCTAACTAGTCACACCTAATTCCTTCTTTAATAATCTCCGCTCCATCATTATGGGCGGGGGAACACGGCAATCTCGGTTGCCTTGGAAGCTAAGAAAGGGACCGGGGTCTCATACGAGCTGAACAGGCGATACGACGAGATCAGTGAAAGCAGAACGTAGCAGAGTACCGCGCCAAATGTGATTCCCACAGACTTAGTTGCTTTGGAGCAAAATGTGTCGAAGACGCTGCATTGCTTGCTCCATGTCACGTTCTCGTCCCCGTTGTAGGCGAGGTAGAGTATTTCTGTCGATACCGTACCGGCAGCCAGGATCATATAGGTCAATACCTAGATAATGATGTTTTAAATGAAAATAAAATTTTATCAAGAGGATTATGATTATAATTGTGAACTACTAATTATATTATTGGAGTGTTCATGTGTCATGATTAGACTTAATTTAAAATATTTTAAAACATTTGTGGTTCTATTGCACCTATCATGTATTTTAAGTATTTGACTAGTGATACTTCGGACTTTTATTTAGGCCTAGATGTAATTTTGAGACCTATATTATGCATGATTAGCACATATCTTAATAAATCTAATTTCAAAATTTTGATTTATCATGTAAAGTATTAAATTTCAGATCAAATCTCAAGATTAGAAAGTCCAAGGTATCGTGAGACGGTGTATTTCACTGTTAGTATTTTATTGATTTGAACACTTCTTTCATTGATTTCACATATAATTTAAACATAGAAACCTGGTCTAAGAAAAACATGATCCAGGATCGGGATAGGGTGATCTGCCTCGGCTTGGCTGTGTAGAAGGCTGAGAAGAGCGAATAAGCAGCACAAATCCCATTAGCATACACCAAGTACCTTTAATTTATAAAATAGGAATTAAATAATATTATCATAATTCATAAATGAATGGTTTTAATTAAACAGATCAATTATTAAAGGAACTTTATACATGACCAGAAACTTTTGTGAACATTTCACAAATACAAATTTTCTTTATTTTATAGTTCCTTAAAAATTTTAAATCTAAAAATAGAAGTTGTTTAAAATAACCCTGAAATTTTCTTGGATGAATATTGATGTTTAATATGGTGCCTTCGATTTTGTTCCCCATACATATTTAAAATATAAGTATATTAACATGGTATTTACTTATAATCAATAAATGACAGTGTATAAGAACTGGCCCCATCATTTTGGTTGCTCTGACCCGATTTGTAACTATTTATAAGGTATTGCTCTAAAACATTGCCCCACAATGAAAATGCAGAAAAAAAAAAAAACAAAGAGCAAAAATCAATTTCTAATATAATTTCTAACAAAAACTACATAATAGATAATTCTATTGTCAACATACTTCTACATCATTCTGAAAATTTTCCTCTCTTGAACAATTCGTCAAACACCTTATATGCATAAAAATGACAAATCATTCAACTGAAAATTTTAAACTAAAGCTTAAAAACTGATAGAGAATTGCAAAATAAGATACTAGAACTAGAATTAAAAAGAGAAATTATAAAATATGAAAATATCTGTTGCTATTAGAGAATTTTTTTGTAAAAAGCAAGAAATCATCCTCTCTTTACCCTCGTCTGATTTTTCCTTTCCTCTTTTTTTTTTTTTTTTTTGCTTCAAAATTGTTTCCGAGTTAAAGAAGGAAATGTATTTGATACTAATCTTATTCTCTCCAGCTTGCAAGAGCATTCATTCTTTTACACGAGTGTAGAGTAGTCTTTGGCTGAACAAAAATGGAGAGGAGGGGAAATATAGAGGATGACGAATGGACTAGTTTTTTAATGGGCTTTCTTTTAATTTTTCACAATCAAATAAACAAGTTTTCATGGGCTCAACCCTTTTACCTTTTCACAATCAAATAAACAAGTATTTTTTTTCTCTTTTTAAAGTGCACAGCTTATTATACTAAAAATTAGAACTATATAATTAAAATTATATGGCTGCCCCCGGCCTAATAGCTGCCCCAGCCAACGGGCTTGCTGGACTCGTCCCTAGGCCGGCCTTGATGTATTTATATCCAACAAACACTACACGTTACAATTATTAAGAACTCCCAAAAATTGATCAGATGAAATTTAATTCGGTTAACCAAAATGAAATTGGCATATTTCATTTTGAGTAACAATATTTTATTATTTAAGGAATTCAGTATCTCACTATGCAATCGATTACTGCGGTTGCAAAAAAAATGAAATTTCTGATATACGTACTTAAACGCGCCTAGATCTGAGTAGGAAAGAGAGCCGAAATCGTTGGACTGAGAATTCCTCAACATCACGACCAACGCTGCAATGCAAAGACCCAACGGCGCCACACGCAAAAGCGTCTCTACTCTGCATGCACCTCCAGAGCTGATGGTGTCCTCCTCTTCACCAATGATGTTGTGAAGTGTCTTTTGGTTCTTCATCCCTAGTTCTTCTGCCATTGTTAGAGAGGGGGGTTGATATGTAATGTAGTGTTTCTTTTGAGAGAGGGAGTTGAGGATTGTGGATCAATATATGAAGACGTAGGGGATGGGGAGAAAGGTGGAGGAAGAAACAAACGAAAATTTGGTCTACCATTTAATTGTTGGTCTTTTTAAGAAACGTGTTGAAAATAATAAGTATATATATAGAACCTTTATTGCTTTTTTGAGAGAATAGAACCTTTATTGCTTTTTTGAAACTTTAATAAATTTAATTGAAGGATTGTATTGCAATGCTATTGTGAAATTTTATTCTGTTGTAGTATTTGTACATTTAACACTGCATACGTAAACTGAAAATTATAAATTAAACATTTTTGTTTCTTATATAGGGTTAGAACTCCCGATCTTTAATATATTAATCAAAATACTCAATCAATAAGCTAATAGACCATTGGAATAAATAGAATACTCAAAAAAATAATTTGGAGAAATATTTGTTAATCACAATAAAATCATGAAACTATAAACTTAACAAAATCATAGAAACACAATATTTTTTGTTGTCAATTTTTTTTTAATTTTAATTGGAGAACTCATATGTCTCACATCTATTTTACAAAAGAAATGAATTTTGCCAAGTTTTGAACCCACAACTTTTGGGTTGGGAGTTTTGACATTTTTTATTATTAATTATGCACTGTGTGTCAAAAAATATAGGTCATATATAAATTTAAATCTATTTGAACGTATCATATCAGTACAATTTTTGTTTAGGTCGCTCCTTTAGTTAGTATATTAATGTACAATTATTTTAGACTAATCTCGTTGTAAAAAGTTAAATTTTCACATCCATTTCTCTGACATCAATAATGTCTAAAGGAAAATTGGATATCACGCCCTGTCTGGGGATGGCCCACGCACGACATGTCGTGCAGCGCGATGTGCTTCCCAACCGCCGGCGCCTCCTGCTTTCTTCATGTCATTTTCTTCTACTTCAACGCGACATGTTTGATATATATTGTTTTATCGACTTAAGAAATTGTTACATATATATACTGTTTTGTCTGACATAGTTCATATTTATATACTGTTATATATATTATTTTTTGTCTGAATTATATATGAGTATGGCTAAACAACATACGTAAGCAAAATGAAAATTTTACTTACGGTCCAAAAAATGACACGTATCATCAAAAATTCAAATTTCAACCGTACGGATGGAATATATATGTTTTGAATATGTTGTAGATTAATTTTCACAAGAATCGGAATATTATATCATTGCCATCATGTATCATCAAAATATATATAATTGAAATATATATATAGTGATGAATTTTGATGATACATGATGGCAATGATATAATATTCCAATTCTTGTGAAATATTCCATCCGTACGGTTGAAAATTGAATTTTTGATGATACGTGTCATTTTCTGGAGCGTAAGCAAAATTTTCATTTTGCTTACGTATGCTATTTAGCATCTCCATATATATATATATATATATATATATATATATATATATATATATATATATATATATATACTATTTTATCCGAATTATATACTTGTTATATCATATCTATATATTGTTTTCTTTTGAATTATATATCTTGTTATATCGAACGTTATAATATATATACATACTATTTTGTATGAATTATATATTTACTATATATATACCATTTTGTTTGAAGTATATACTTGTTATATCATATTTATATACTTGTTTTCATCCGAATTATATATACTATTTTTATCGAAAAGTTATACTATATATATATCGTTTTTTTTTTGTCGATATATATATATATATATATATATATATATATATATATATATATATATATATATATATATATACACTGTTTGTTTGAATTATATACTTGTTATATCACCATCTATATACTATTTTCGTCGTCGCACTTTGTTTTCAAATCTGAGCAGTTAGCTCCATCCATCGTGTTCCCGTCGTTGCATGCTCAGCTGGAAGGCGCCTGGTGGAGCTCTGTTGCGTTGCCTTCGTGCTTTGGCTGAAGTGGCGCTTATCTCGTCAGTCATCGCGCACAGGTAGTTCTTCATTCCGTCATGCACTATCAGCACCCATATCTAAATATCAACTTTTCATATTTTATTCTTGATGCTCAACCAACTAAACCATAATTTACAAACTCAAAGTTGAGTATAAAATGAATAAACCATGTCTACCCAAGTATTCTCTTCCCTGTTTTGGGTACCTAGTGGGAAGATGGGACGGGGGTAAAGGATCTGTCAGCATTTAGTAAGTGCACAGGATAAGTAGTTGGCCTGGCTAAAAGTGTTTATTGCTTGGAAAAAACTGGTTGCACTTGTTCTATCCAAACCTGAGTTCCCTTGTCAGTTATTTTCAAAAATAATATTAAAATACAAAAGATAAAATCTTGCTAAAATTACATTTTGATGTTTAACTTGAGAATAATTTTTTTTTTTTGAGAAAAGTCCAAATTTACCTCTCAACTATTCAATAAGTCTACTTTTGATACTCAAACAATAAACCCAATAAAAAGTTTACAAAGTTTACATATAAAGCTTAATGCTAAATGTTTGTTAGTTACAACATCCACTGAGTAGGTATCCCTCTATCCTGAATTTTTTATTTTTATTTTGAATACTGAAAAAGAGAAATGTGTTGTCATGGCTCCTAAATCATGACGGCCCAACTTGATTGGACCTATATATATATATATATATATATATATATATATATATATATTTGTCCGAATTATAATATACCGTTATATCATATCTATATACTTTGTTATATCATATATATATATATCTATATATTATTATATCACTCCCGATATATATATACTTTTTTGTCTAAATTATATATTGCTATAAATATATTGTTTTCTGAATTATATACTTCTTATATGTATATACTATTATATCCCTTATATACTGATATATGTATATATTGTTTTTATCTCGAATTATATATTGTTATACATATACTGTTTCGTATGAATTATATTATTGTTATATCATATTTATATGTTGTTTTTATTAGAGTATACTATTATTTGAGTACTGATATATCTACTGTTATGGACGTGACAGAGGTGTTGCATGACGAAATGAGATTATTAGGAAGTAATAATGGGAGCTCATCGTGATGTCACCCGTCGTGATATATCATATCCTTAGTTGGAAATTCTATATTTAGTTTACCAATTCTCTGTTTTTATTTTCCTATGGCTGACAGATGATGAGCAAATAATGAACTACTGGCCATAATATAATGTACTGCAATTAAGATTTGAATATTTTTTTGCTTACCAATGATGTAAATTTCACTTATTACCTAAGTGCCGATGGTGTATAATGTAATTATGTAACTTGTGTATGTGATCTCCTGAATTGCCAACGACTGGGAGGAGGGTTCGCATTTCAATGAAAAGTTTAATGAGGGCCAGGTTGATCTACTCCATTTAAACAAAGAGAATGGAGAAGTAAGTTCATTATTCCGAATTTTATATTATCAATTGGTACATAACATTAGCGAAATATATATATTTGAAATCCGTTTTTCTGTGGTGATGTGAATTCAGATATTCATAGTTAAACAGATTAATTTGAAGAGGAATAAAAATTGCTTTAATTTTTCTAACTGAAATTAATTTCTTAAGTATCATATAATTAGTTAGCAATTTATTAACAAAATAACAACTTATTATTTTAATTTTATTGGTTTATATAAGACAAACATTAGAATTTCCAATTGTTCAATCCGCATGCATGAATCGTTTTTGAAAATCTGGTTTTGAAGAAAGCAATGGATACATCCAATTCCTGATAAGATGGAGGCGCAAATTTTTATGTATTATTGTGAAAGAACAGATCTATATGCGCACACGTGGCTGGTTGCATGAGAGCATGCCACGTGTCTCGAACTGCATGCATGATTACGTTACAGTTGCATGTAATTAGAGCTAGCTAGCTACCCTACAAATATCAATGCAAAATAATAGATAAATAATTGGATTTTGATGTGAAGATTTTGAAGATAAAGAGAGAAGCACCAAAGTGCATTTAAGGAGCTCTTTAATGATTAAAAAAAAAGGAGCTCTTTAATGGCGTCGTGGGAGTTTGGTTCTCTCTTTCCGTGTTGGGATGGACAAATTAATAATGCGATAAGCCACATATTTATAGTTGTTGAAGTTGTACTAATTCAATAGTTTGCAATAATTGGTGAAATAGTGAAACAATGGAAGTATAATTTGGCCGTCTATTTCATTTTGTTTTCAGTGTGTTTGACAAGAGAAGTTTGTAAAATATTGAAATAATAGAATAAATCTTTATACTTTCAAATGATAGCCTATTCTCACTGTCATTTGGTTCATCAGTGACCACATCAATAAGTACAAACCTCAAATTATTATATTACTAGATGACATTCTCGTTCCGCTTCGGCCTAGTTAGGCAAAACTTTTTTTTAATTCTTTGATAACATATTATTTTTGAAAATTTTCAATTCTTAACATTTATCTAAAATTGTATTTGAAATTTCTCTAACAATGACGCAAATGAAAATAAATGCTCATTGTCATTCTATATTGGTAAACTAAATTTTTTGAATTTTGATAAGTATTATTACACAAAGTTCCATACAAGGTGTATGTAAATGATTCGAAACCAGTTAGGATAGTGATCATATTATATTCGCATCCATATATTTGTTATGGATTGGGGTACGGTTCACATATTAAATAGATAGAGAAACGGTTCGGATATCCCGGATAAAAATACAAATCTAGATTTTATTCAAACAATCAAAATGCATAAAATAGTAATAAATAATAATATTAAAAATATAAATAATAATCATTTAAAATGACGTTCATTTAGTGATTGAGATTTATCCTACATCATCACCTAACAATAATAACAATGGTAGTAACATGATGCAACAACAATTCTCATAATTCTGTGAAAAATAACAATAAATACATTTAGACTCATAGAATAACTTTAGAAAAAATAAGTTTTACATAAAACTTTAAAAAGAGCTAAATAAGTAAAATATTGCAGCTGATGAAAATACTATATTTTATATCAGCAAAACTATTTACAATTTTACATTAGTAACATTTTTTATGCTTCTCAATATATAAAATATGTTATACAATATGCCATATAATTCAATTCTAATATTTCTCATTTTTTAAGGGCTTAAACATTTTTTTGATATTTTGGAGGGTCCACATGAAATTTCTCTATCATAGATCATATGCAGAAGGAAATAAATTATATTTTGGCATTTTGGAGAGTACAAATATAATTTATCCATCATAGACCATATAATTTCATTAGGCCATATTATTTAATTTATAACTTTAGAAGGTATAGAATGAAATCAACCGCCCAGTCAGCCCATAAGTTTCACCATTCTCTCAAGCAATGATTGTTCCGGTTTTGTGTGCAAAATTTAGTCCCACCACTCTCATATACACTAAAATTAAGCCCTTTATAAACTTATGCTATTCTCATTTGCTTGGCAGCATGATGCGTTGATGAATGAATGATGGCATTCAAGGCTTTCTCTCATATACACTTAAGTTAAACCTTTTATAAACTTATGCTATTCTCCTTTGCTTGGCAGCATGATGGGTTGATGAATGAATGATGACATTCAAGGCTTTATGTAGAGAGAGTGAGACCCACTTCAACTTGAATGAGTGGACACATGTCAACAGAGGAATAAACGTCCAAAATTATAGTATAGTAAAAAAATTTGGTTCAATCTCTTTACCAAACCAAATTATTTGGTTAATTTCTCTCCTTACATTTGCTTAATTTGGTTTCTCAAACTGACACACATTACACTAAATATGCTCTATAATTCCTAAATTGAATTCAAACAAACATCTTCTTCAATTCTTTCATTTTTCCTAATTTCACAATCCGAATCCTATCCTTAAAAAAAAATTGAAAATTCACACACCCATAACAAGCCCTACGGAGTTATAACTCATTTTGGGCCGAGCCTCTACCAAGTTTGAAGAAGGCTTTATTAGGCCTTGTCAAGCCTAATACATGTTTTCTTTATTTCCAAAACCCGCATCTTTTTTTTATTTTTTATTTTCTCGTCTTTCTTTCCCTGCTTGCGCCCAAAGCAAGTTCTCTTCTTTCTTTCTCTCAATCCTACACCCCCAAATCCTTCTTCTCTCCTTCCGAACTTCTCTTCTCTCTGCCATGGCGAGTTCGAGTGTGGCTGCGCCAACGCCGATGGACGCGTCGATGGAGGACGACCAGCTGGCCTCCATGTCCACCGACGACATCTCCAGGGCCTCCCGCCTTCTCGACAACGAGATCCGCGTGCTCAAGGTCAGTCCAAATGTTAATTTGATGAGTATATTGTCTTTTTGGGTTCAGATCTGTTGGGGGGTTGTGGGTTTTTAGTGGGTTTGGTTTTGATGTGGGTTTTTGGGATTAAGGAGGTGAGGTTGAAAGACTGAGTTTTTGTTGAGTAGGGAATAAAGGGTTATTCTTTGTGAGGGAATTTAGAATAATTTGTATATTCATATAAAAAGATGGGAGTTTTATTTTTTTTGTGGTCTCTTTTTGAGTTGATTGTAGTAATTTTACTGCTTCTGAATTTGTTTTGTTTATTTTTCTTCGTTTGGTTTGTTTTGTGTTAAATTAGGACTCTTCCATCTGATTTAGGTCATATTAAAAAGTTCTACTTGCTTTGTTTAACAAATCCAGTGGTTTAATATTTGAAAAAAGTTGTAATTGGCATTCTATTTTGTTGTTGAAATTTTAGGATGAATTGCAAAGGAATAATTTGGAATTAGATTCATACAAAGAGAAAATAAAGGAGAATCAGGAGAAAATCAAGCTCAACAAGCAGCTTCCTTACCTTGTCGGAAACATTGTTGAGGTAAAAAAAAAATTTGCTTGTTGTTATTTTAGTTCATTAATCAATATTATACAATTAAAAGTTCTTATGTTTTATTTTAATATTTATTTGTAGATACTGGAAATGAATCCTGAAGATGAGGCAGAAGAAGACGGGGCAAATATTGATTTAGACTCTCAAAGAAAGGGCAAATGCGTCGTTTTAAAAACTTCCACTCGCCAGGTCATCACTCTTTTTCTTTTTCTTTTCTTTTCTTTTCTTTTGGTATGTATATTATGTGAAACATAAATACTTCGATTTTCTTACAACAATAATCCAATAGATATTGTTTTTACTTGCTATTAGACCCAATAAAACCCTTAAGAATCCTCAGTACTGTTTGTACCGTAACACTGTAGCACAATCTGGTCTCAAACTAAAATATTAATTTAATTTAGTCATACCTATACCTCACTTTTTTTTCAATTTACTAATATTCATTCCCAAAATTATGACACATCTTTTGCATATTTCAGTGCACATCAGAGTCCTAATTCAGTCCCTTTTCCCAAACTTACCAATATTATTCCTAAATCCCCTTACACCTTTGCGTACTTCATACTAGTGCAATTCAGGAACAATCCAGTTTGTTTTTGCAAAATACTCTTATTTATTTTAAAACTGCGGAATTTAGCGGGAGTAAACAAAGTCAGTTAATTTTATTCAATAAAGACGAACCATTCGTCAAATTTACTCCCGCCAAATCCCCCGGTTTCAGTTTACTAACTAACCAAAGAAAACATACAGTAAGAAAATTCACTTCAGAATCCTCATGTTATAAGAAATCCCAACATATTTCTGAAATGAAGTGCAATTTTGACATAAACCAGGGTCTTTTTTGCAAATTTAATTTAGAATCATCACGTTATAAGAAATCCTAACTAAAACTCCTACAATGACACTAGAGGTAGGGACTATTTCTTGAAACGAAGTGCGATTCGGACACAATCCAGGGTCTTTATCACAAATTCATATATATATATATATATATACTTATTTCTTGTTTATTTATTCCATTCAGACGATATTCCTGCCGGTGGTGGGATTGGTGGACCCGGACAGCCTGAAGCCGGGCGATTTGGTCGGCGTGAACAAGGACAGTTACTTGATTCTGGACACGCTCCCGTCGGAGTACGACTCGCGCGTGAAAGCCATGGAGGTCGACGAGAAGCCCACGGAAGATTACAACGACATCGGCGGCCTCGAGAAACAGGTGCGTTGTTGGATCGTGTGTTTTTGGAATGGAATAAGAATTATAGATGTGGTGTTTGGGAGAGATAAAATGTCCTTTTGTTTTAGAGCGGAATGAGTGGTTTTTGAAGTATTGTGCTGTTTGACGGAAGTTTTGGATTGTTGAGAGGAGAGAGGAGAGATAGAGAAGGAAGGGGGATTTTGAAGTTTTGATGTAATGACTTGTTTGGGGTTTTACGGAAAGTGATCTCAATTTTGTAAATCCAGTTGAGAAAAGTGTCGATTAAGTGTCAGATTTACTGTTATTTTAATTAATAATTATACCTGAAAGAACAAAAGACAGTAAATATGAAAAAGAAGGAGTAGATGCACCGTTAGTCCTTGTACTTTAGCTGGATTGCAATTTAGTCCTTGTACTATTGATTTAAGCTTTTTGATCCTTGTACTTTATGAAAACGTGCACGACTAGTCCTTGAGTCACAATTCCGTGAAGTACAAGGACCAAAAAGTTTAAATCAGTAGTACAAAGACCAAGTTGCGATCAAACTAAAGTACACTGACTAATCGTGCGTTTATCCCATATAAAGAAAGGTCAAATAAACTTGTACTTAATCATTTCAACAATTTTCTGATTTCTTTTAACACAGATTCAAGAGCTAGTGGAGGCGATAGTTCTGCCAATGACGCATAAAGATAGGTTTCAGAAACTCGGAATTAAACCCCCAAAAGGAGTTTTGTTGTACGGTCCGCCTGGCACTGGCAAAACCCTAATGGCTCGTGCTTGTGCTGCTCAGACCAACGCTACTTTCCTAAAACTGGCGGGGCCACAACTCGTTCAGGTAATTAAAGAAATTGTTTTTTAATTACTTTTGTTATACATCTTTACTAATCATATGATACATGAAGTGGGTTTTTTGTTTTTTTGAAAATTGAAACGTTAAGTAATGCATGGAAGTATTTTTCTTTGAAAATATAATTTATTTGTTTTAATTAGTTTGGGTCAGTTTATAGGTCTAATTTATGTTAAGTAATACATGAAGTATTTTCGTTTGAAAATACAAAAGGGTAGAGTAGGTTTTTTTGGATATTTGAAAATTCAAGGTGTTTTTGTTAATCAGAGAAAATATAGTTTTGTTTTAAATTCCCTACTTATAACGTACAAGACGGACAGCAAATAAGTTTTTTCGTTAAATTATTGGTGCTGATTTTTACGTTTGATTAATTCAGATGTTTATTGGAGACGGAGCGAAACTGGTAAGAGACGCGTTTCAGCTCGCAAAGGAAAAGGCACCATGCATTATCTTCATTGATGAGATTGATGCCATTGGTACTAAGCGTTTCGACAGGTAAACAAACTGAACAATTCTGAATTTGATATCAGTTAAAAAAATGATTATGCATAAATGACGTTAAAATAACATGTTAACTTTCATGTCATTAATGTAAAGTGTCCAAAAGAAGTTTCTGTACTGTTCTAGGGTATTAGGTCTAGTCACAAATTCGAATCGTTCATGGATTCGAAAGTACTTAATAACTGGTTCGAAACCGAAATCTAAACCCGAAATTCTAAACCCTAATTTTTATTGATGTTTAATGATATACAGTGAGGTGAGTGGAGACAGAGAAGTGCAGAGGACTATGCTCGAGTTGCTTAACCAGCTCGACGGTTTCAGCAGCGACGATCGTATCAAGGTCCCATTTCTCTCTTACTTTCTTTCCTTTTCTTTTCTATGTTTGAATATTATTAGTTTACTTATTTTTGATAATTAATATAGGTTATAGCGGCGACAAACAGGGCGGATATTTTGGACCCGGCTCTGATGCGATCCGGCCGTCTCGATCGTAAAATTGAATTTCCCCACCCCACTGAAGACGCCAGAGCTCGTATTCTTCAGGTTTTTATCATTTTTTATATATATAATATTAAATTTTGTATGTTTTATGTTCTGATGAAACAAAATGAATGAAAAATGCAGATTCACTCTAGAAAGATGAACGTGAATGCGGATGTGAACTTTGAAGAGCTGGCTCGATCCACTGATGATTTCAACGGCGCGCAATTGAAGGCCGTTTGTGTCGAGGCTGGCATGCTTGCCTTGCGTCGTGATGCCACCGAGGTATTTCATAAACCCTAAACCCTAAACACAACACACACTGACCCACTCACACACACTACACGGAAGGACAAACGAGCTGAACAAACTTAAGTTTAATTAATTTGTCTGTTATAAATAGAGATGTTTATCACTTTTAAAGGCAATTATCGTGTATTTCAAATTGTTTTCTTAATTTATGCACCTAAAAGGATAAGTTAATGCTAAGATTCAAATATTTATAAAGTTTGTAATTCAAATTTTTTTGTTTTCGTTTGAAGGTTACGCATGAGGACTTCAATGAAGGAATAATACAAGTGCAAGCCAAGAAGAAGTCCAGCTTAAATTATTATGCTTAAGTTATGTTTGTATTTTTCATGCTTGTTTTAGTCTAGTGCAAAACTGAATCCTACAAGTGTGAATTTCTCTTTTTTTTTTTTTTTTTTTTTTTTTTTTTTTTTTTTTTGAGTTTGTTTAATTTAATATTTTATGTACTGATAATGTAATGCATCTAGGAAATGAATCTATCTCATCTAGTTATCTTGTTGGTTTTTGAGTTGAGACATCGTGTCTATGAAAAAGAATATATTGATTTCAGTTTCAACTTGTGTAATTATTTACGAAATGATATTAAATGTTGCAAAATTACATATTAACTGTGATGTCACCAATTGAGGTAATCTTCAAATTGTGTACCCATTATTAGAACCAGTGAATTCACAAATTGTCTATTATACTTAAATACAGTACATTCTTTTTACAATTGTTATTTTCAGTAAGAACAAAATAAGGCTTTCATTCATTTATCATTCCATCTTTTCCTCTCTTCATTGAGCAATGCGCTACAGTGGTAAGATATAAATTCATAACTATCCTTAAATTATTAAGCAAAAGTCATATTACAAATCCGCATTAAATTATTTCTCTGAATTATTTTTCGTTATCTTTAAAAGGGTTCAGGAGTGAAAAACCTAGGAAATATTTGCTATCTGAATTCCGTACTGCAATGCATAATGCGTACTGAGGAGTTAGTTAAAAAGCTTTGGTCGTCTCACAATTGCTTTTTTTTTTAAGTACTAAACATTAACTGATTATTATAAAATCACTCTTTGTCTTAGCACTTTACAGATTAGCTTTTTTTTTTTATTAATTCCAGAATTTGGTTAACGTTTTGCAGGTCAGGACGACGGGTTTTGCACTGTCTACGCCCTTAAAGGGCTCATAGTGTAGTGACCATTTTTTTTTTTGATTGGCTGATTTTGCCATTTAGATTTTAATATTTAATGATGTGTAACTTAAATGTAGCAACACAACACACCTCTATAAAAAAACATTTAATATCCAAATAAAACATAAAAAAACTGAACATTAAAAGTTTTAGACATCAAACTCCCCAAAAACACAACTTATTCAAATTTCAAAATAACCTAAAAACATAATAATAAGACTTGGCCTGAAAAACCAGAGGATGTTGGAGAACAAATTCGGCATTTTCTAAACCAGCAGCGAAACGGCCGGGGATTACAATGAAATGAAGAAGACTATATTCATTGACACCAACGGGCTGGTAACATCTTGGACAAAAAGTAGTGAAATTATGAATGTATATTTTGTAATGGTGAGCAAGTTCCTCATGATCCTCCATACAAATCACGCAAAGATGACGAATAATCGTAACCAAACCCTGATCCATAGGGAAAAGGTAATCACACCATATTCCTCTTGGAAGCGGTTCCCCAATCTGAACGGGTGTCCAAAGGTACAACTGCTCGCAGAGTAAGAAGTTAGGAAATATTGGTTGTGGTGAGGGATTGGTACATGAGGTTTGTTACATTCTGAACCCGGATGTAACCTGACTTATTAGTCGTGCTAAGTGATATACACCAAATTCAAGTATTTCTAAACGAATTTAAGTTCACAAATCTCCCGTCCATTCCGTCAAGTGTACCTAGGCCGATAAAAAAAAGTAGAAATCATTAGTTAACAAATTAGCTAAGTAACTGGCTATGTCACGACGCAGCTTCTATATGACCAACATTTTATAAAAATATAATTTTTCATACATAAAATATAACATAATATAATAGATTTAAGCATTAAAATAGTCTTTTTAATTTCATATATTAGTTAACTTGGCTGGTTACGGATCTCTCGAATCCGCATATTTTTCAAAAATAATATTTTAGTAGCCCCCTTTCGAGCTTTCACACATTCAACTCATCTTGAGTTTTCACGTGATCATATATAAATTTTATAAAAGCCAGACCAATTAACCTGTAACCATCCACACCGACCAACATATATTAAATTTTAAATAAAAACTACTATTTCATAATTCATATTCATCTCAAAATATCATTACATTTTCTTATTCATACTCATTCATTATGTCGGAAATATAATCCGAACTACTTTTTCTTAATAAAATAATAATTCTTCGGAATTGATAAAATTATAATAAATCATTCGTCTTACTGGATTGCGCAATCTAGATATTAAGAATAAATCCGAAATTATAAATAAATATTTGATAATCATAACAAAAATAATTTAGTACATATAGGAATAAGAAACCAATTTATTTAATAAAAGAAGAAAGGAGCGAGAGGGATTCGAACCCTCGATTGTTCTGAAAGAACTATGCCGGTTTTCAAGACCGGAGTAATTTATTTCCTTTATTTTATAATAATAAAAGAAAAAATCTTTTGGAGATTTTAGATATAGAAGTCCAGTTATCTCAAAGACGGCGATACAATCGGTTAAAGAAGCAAATTATACTTCTAAATGACAAAATCAAACTTGACTAACAAAATCACAAAGGTTGAATCAGAATGCGAGGGAGTATTTGAATGAGAATGTCGAAGAGGCATGCTATTTATTTATTATGAAATTTTTGGCAGATTAAATGTGATAGGAAGAAAATGAGTTTAGCTTGTCTGTCACAAGGAAGATAAATCAAATGGATTGAGTGGTATTTATACAATGAAGGCTACAAGAAACTGACAAATCCCCACTCCATCGTTTTTTTTGTTAAATGCAATAACATGGCAATAATTGCATGAATGAGAATTTTTTTAATTTTTTGCAAAGAAGTCCTTCAAACTCTCATATTTGACAATTTGGTCCAATTTACATTTTTATTTATTGCAAAAATATGGGATATAACAAGGTCCGCCGCTTACTCCGCCTCGCGGCGAATCTTCTAAGGAAGCCTCTGCTCAGGCGCCCTCTGGCGAGAAAGTCACCGCCTAGCCCGACTCCTAGGCTTCTGCCGCTTTCATGTCGGCGGCCTCTACATTGGCCCCATCCACGTCGGCCGCCTCCGCCACTTGCGCCGCCGCCACTCCCAACCACTGTATTCTAATACGTATTAATAATTATGTAGTGTAGTGACCATTTTATATAACAATTATTTACATTCCTTGGTTTCCTCCAAATTCTCAAGCATAAGCCACTTAAATAAGAACTGGATATTTTTTTTTTCGATTACACACCCGTAGGCCTAAAAACTGAATATTCTAATGTCCAAATATCTATAGACGTTACGATAAGTTGACACTTATTAATTAAATTTGCATAAACAAGAATGAGCAATGATCAGAATGTTCAATGGAGCATATTAAATATGATTAAAGTTGGAGAATTCACGCATAATGGGCATAAGATAACTCATGAGTTTGGCATGTATCATGCAATCTAGTCATATAAATTCATGCGAAAATAATGATCTTTTTCAAAGTGTTCTCGAAACAATTGCAAAAGAATGCACTCACACAAAATTATAGTTACAAATTGTTATGACGGGCTCCAAACGGCTGAGTATGCCTAGCTTTATTAAGAATTGACAATCTAACCAGACCCGAAAAATCCACCCGAACCCAAATCCTATCCGATCCTAAAATATTGTCAAGTCAATGACATGAAACCCGACCTGAACTCAAATAACCTGAAAACCAAATGATCTGAAACCCGAATGACCCGAAACTCGAAATATTCGAGGCCATAAAATTGACATATTGTTTTTAGCACTTGATACCAATGCTTTTAGTTCAAATCTTGTTGCATTTTTAAAAACTCATTTCTCTCTACCGATCGATTTGTGGCTTCAAGTTCAAACTCTATTTCACAAAAGGGACCTGATACGCATCACAGGCTTGTTTGTTAACAGCATCACCACATCCAAAAAGGTATAACAAAATTACAAAAAGATATATTGATATATAAAAAAGTAGAGTAACATATAAAAATGATCATTAATATGCAGAAGGTATTCTTTTTCAATTAATTTTATACAAACGTATAATAAACAACTAAAAATGATACAAAAATATGATATTGTGATGTTTAGATGATATTTAAGCGGTGATGCGAATGTACCCATCACAAAAATGAAAAGAAAATTATAAATTATAAAAAAAAGTAAAAATATTCATCATATATAAATATAGTATCTAAAATATAGAGAGTTTCCCGAAATATACAAAAATAGAAATGGGCCCACCAAAATTTGGATTCGTGTCCAAACTTTTGGACTTTAAGAAGTTATTTAAAGAAAAATATAAGCTCAACCAGCCCAGTTTAAATTCAAGCCTCAGCCCATCATCACTGCGACTCAGCCGCGATTTTCTGCCATTGCCGCGCTCTCACAAGCGAGCTGCAGCTGATCTGAACTCCGAAGGGAGAAAAAGGAAAAAAGAAAAGAAAAAAGAAATGAAAGATTCTTTTATGGAAACCACAGAAATAGGGTAGCTATAAAGAGAAGGAATTTTACAATTTCCAATTTTAGTTGCAGAAATCGATTTTCCCTTTGCGTCCTGGAAGGAGTTTTGCGGGTTTAATTTAAAGGTTTTAAGTCATTCAAGAGGGTATGTAATTCTCTGTTTTCTTCTGTTATTCTCTTTAAACAAAAACAAACACACACAATAGCAAACATTAAATTACCATTAATCATAATTTGTAGCCAGTAGCTTGATGTAATTCATAATCAATAGCTATTCTTAATTTTCAATTTCAAATATCTTTTTGAAGTTATTGAGACACAATATAATTTCTAACTAGTAGGAAGTCCATTTAAGTAAAATGGCCGATTGGGAACAGCGACCTGCTGATTCAGCATCTTGTACAGTGAAAGATGGATCGGTATCGGATTTGATACCCGAATCAGAATCGTTCGCGATCCATTACCCGGGATACCCTTCTTCCACTTCTCGCGCCGTTGAAACCCTCAGTGACCTCTCTCAGATTACTAAAGTTAGTTCTTTTGCATTTATAACCTTGAACAATTTGTATTTACTTTAGAAAATTGTTTTCTTTTTTTTTTTTCCTTTTTTTGGCTTGAGTGATTTAATATATGATTTAGAGAGGGACTTTCGTGAGAAGTTAATACCTCTGTATGGGTACCTGTGTGACATAAATAACTTGATAAGTGAATTTGTTCAA
Source organism: Juncus inflexus (assembly GCA_024447665.1). NCBI lineage: Eukaryota > Viridiplantae > Streptophyta > Magnoliopsida > Poales > Juncaceae > Juncus > Juncus inflexus. The sequence goes on from JAJHPC010000011.1 coordinate 4,811,279, forward strand.
TGGTACTATCTTTGCTGATATATTTATTCAGATAGTGTAGTTCTTTGACTGACTATGCAACTTTGAATCTTGAGGGAGCCTAAGTGCAAATTTTGTCCTTAATTTCTGGAAATTGAGGATAGATAATTAAATTAAACCTTAGTCAGGGAAACTCGGGAGGAAATGGACGCATAATTAGTAATTGCATATCTACCCTTACTTTAACCCTTTTTTTTTCCCGAAAGATGGCCTGAGGTCCTGAATTCAACCCTAAATTTCTTACATAGTGCTTAAACATTTCCAATTTCACCTAGTCAGCTCTAGAATCTCAGAGGTTTCCAATAGATACCCCTGTGAAATTAGACATAGATATGTGCCTTATTTTGAGAAACTAATCTGGCTTGGTAGTCTTACAAAGAAATAAATAAAAATATTTCTCTTTTAGTTCTCAGAAAACAAAATGAATAAATAAAAAAATGCAGATACATTCTAGAAAGATTAATGTGCATGGGGATGTGAAATTTTGAAGAGCTGGCTCAATCCACTGACGATTTCAATGGCGCCCAATTGAAGGCTGTTTGTGTCGATGCCGGCATATTTGCCTTACGTCGTGATGCCACCGAGGTAAAAAAAACCTTAAACCACCCACCCACCCACACACTACACAACCACACACACAAGACATTATAATATATATGGAAGGAGAAACGAGCTGAATAAACTTAATTTGAATTAATTCGTTTGATATGAATAGATATGTTTTATCAGTTTTTAAGGCAATTATCCTGTAAATCAAATTGTTTTCTTAGTTTGTGCACCTAAAAGGATAATCTAATGCTAAGATTTACATATTTGTAAAATTTGTAATTCAGTATGTATTTTTTTGCTTTTGTTTGAAGGTTACGCATGAGGACTTCAACGAAGGAATAATACAAGTGCAAGCCAAGAAGAAGTCCAGTTTAAATTATTATGCTTAAGTTATGTTTGTATTTTTCATGCTTGTTTTAGTGAGTGCAAACTGAAACCTAGAAGTGTGGTTTTTTTCCTTTATGTTTTTTTATTTAATATTTTGTGTATTGATAATGTAATGCTTCTAGGAAAAGAATTGCGTTTAGTTGTTCTTGTTTGAGATTTTAAGTAGAGATATTTCTAGTGTCTCAGAAAAAGAATATGTTGATTTAGTTTTGACTTGTGTAATTGTTTTCGTAATGATTATTTTTCATAGTGATATTGAATGTTGCTAAATTACAGATTAATTGTGGAACCAAATTATTTTAGTTATCACCAATTGAGATCATTTACAAATTTTGTACTAATTATTAAAGTTAGAGAATTTATCAAATTATATGTTTTAAATGTTGCTAAATTACAGATCAATTGTGGAACCAAATTATTTTAGTTATCACCAATTGAGATAATTTCTAAATTGTGTACTAATTATTAAAGTTGGAGAATTTATCAAATTATATGTTTTTCTTCAATAAAATACGCTCGTCTTACAATTGCTATTTTCAATAATGACAAAATAGAACATTCATTCATTTGTCATTCAATTGCTATTTAAAGCAAGTAAAATATGATTGAAAGTTGATGGACATAACAATTGTTTTTCAATTGTTATAGAGAATTGATATTGGCAGGTTCACTTGGTCACTTTTGAGCTGAATGGGCGCAAATTAAATGCTTTTACCAAATTACCCTTATAATTAATGCACAATTAGAAAGGAAGTGTTGTCTGATTCTGATGCCCTTATAATTCAACTTTATAAATTCATAGCCTTATATTGTTGCATATATTTATTATTTTGATTTTGCAATATTTTTGTTTTCTTGATATATTATTTTAAAATAGAAATGATTCGTTAGTTAGAATTTTTTTTTATTAATCGGTGCAAATAGAAACAAAATTAAAATGTTGACATTATTTATTTTCCTAATTTTTTTTAAATAAGAAAAAAAATGAGAAAAGATGTGGAAATTGTATTCATTTCTATCTAAAATTTATATTCAAAAGTCAGGTAAAATAATCTTGATTTGTAAAAATAGAAACCAAATCCATCCCTATTTTTCATTTCATTAAAGCATTAAGTAAAGAGCAAATTGGTATATTTATTGATTTCTGTCTGTCTAGCTCAAAAGTGAGCATGCCAATATCATTTCAGATTGTTATACGTCAGGAATTTTCTTCCTATCTTTTTTTCTTTTCTCTCATGCTAGGCTCGTCACATAAGAAGTCAGAATGCTATAAAATTTAATATGTGAAATTAGGTGTCACAATAAAAATAAGCATATTAATCCATCACATAACCCTCACATTTTGGGTCTCTCAGAGTAGTGATCATTTTATATGACAATTATTTACATTCCATTTAGTTTCTTCCAACTTCTCAAGCATAAGACACTTAAATAGAAACTGGATATTCTAATGTCCATATATCTGTACCAATAATTTGACACTTATTAATTAAACTCGCATAAACAAGAATAAGAAAATGATCATAATGTTCAATGGAGCATATTAAATATGATTCAATTTAGTAAATTCACACATAATGGGCGTTAGATAACTCATGACTTTGGCATGTATCATGCAATATATGCATATAAATTCATGTGACAATGATGATCTTTTTCCAAGTGTTCTCACAACAATTACAAAAGGATGTACTCACACAAAATTATAGTGACAAAATATTATAAAATTGATGGGTCCAAAAGACTAACTATGCCAAGTTTTAATCCGAGCACGCAAAATCTAGCCCGATCCGAAAAACCCACCTGACGCACCCAAACCCTATCGTACCCGACCCGACCCGAAAATATTGATAAGTTAATGACCCGAAATCGGACCTAAACCCAAATGACCTGAAAGCCAAATGATATAAAACCCAAAAAGCCCTAGAGCAGAATGACCCAAAATATGAATGATCCATTACCTGAATCCGAATGACCCACCGAATTATCCTAACCTAAATGGCATGAATTTGAAAACTGAATGAATTATTATGAAATTGTTGATTCACTATACTAGTATTATATATTGTTTTATAATATCGTATTATATTGTTATAATGCCAATATACTATTTTAGAAAGTTATATATTATTTTCTAAGACATAAATACAATTTAATAAAAAAAAAATTAAACCTTAAAGTAATAATTAAGCCCACGTGACACGATCCAGTCTAACTGGCACTAGCTAGCTAGCAAGTATCGATTAACTAGGTGCATTGACCAGATTGACCTGAAATCTGATTTGATTGATCTAAAACACTTATTCATAATACAAACCATGACAGTTCAAAACACCAACCCAAAGTATCCAAAACTTAGAGCCGAATGATCCATAACCAAATTGATTACGTACTCGAATTAGCCGAAACATAAATCCAAATGACCCATAACCAGACCCGAATTACTCGACTTAGACCCGAATGACCCGTAATCCAAATTCTTCTGACTCGAACACAACCCAAGATATGAACGACTCCAGACTCGAACAACCAGTAACGTGAATGACCCATGTTCAGAATGACCCTTGACCCGAATGGCCTGCTGAATAGTAACCCGAAATGACCCGACCCGAACATGAGCCAACCCGTTCATTTGATACCTCTAGTTTTATTCTCCCCACATTAGTACTTGAACTTCAATTTTCTTCTTTTAATCCCTTTATTTTATTAATATTGCAATATAGTTTCACTACCATTGATTTTGGTGTCCCTGTATTGTATATTATGTAGCGCAAATAAGGGTGTAAACGGATTAGAAAATATCCAACCGGCCTATATTTATATCAACAAAATATTGATAGCTGGAATTTGCATGCACTCGCTAGAGTGGATTGCTAAACCATTGTTTTCAACACTTGATACCGATGCTTATGGAATAAATCATGTTGCATTTTTTAAACTCTTTTCTATGATTGATTTGAGGCTTTGAGTTTAGAATCTATTTCACAGAAAGGACATGATAGGCATCACCAGCTTATTTGTTATCATCATCAACACAATTCAGAAATGTACAACCGAAGTACAGAAAGGCATATTAAAATGCAAAAATGTAGAATGAACATATAAAATATATATATTGATATACAAAAAATATTCTTTTTCAATTAGTTTTTTAAAAATGTATAATGAACAGTTGAAAATGTTACAAAAATATGATGTGATGAGGTTTAAATGATATTTAAGCGGGTGAAATAAACGTTTCCCTTCACAAAAATGACAAAAAAGATTATACAAGAAAAATAAAAGCATTCATTATATATATATATATATATATATAGAGTATCTAAAACATAAAGAGTTTCCCGTGTATATATATATATATATATATAGGAGGTTTCTGAAAAATCCCCTACAGTCGTTTCAAAAAAAAAAAAAAAAAAAAATCCCCTAAAGATGATGAAATGGGCCCACCAAATTTGGAGTCCTGTGCCAAGTTTTGGACTTTTGAAAAGTTATAAAGAAAAATATAAGCTTCAAATCAGAGCCCAGTTCAATTCTCAGCCCGTCTGCCCGTCTTCCCATCACCCCACCTCCTCTTCAGCGACGAATTCCAGTGGTTCTTTATCGCATTGTCCGTCCGGCCAGGCAACGCAACAACCTAGCAATAGCCGCCCATTTATTCCCCAAGTGCTTGTGCGCCCTTAAAATCATCTCATCCTCCTCAATCGTGAACGGACGGTGCTCCACGCGGGGTGAAAGCTGGTTGCACCACCGGAGCCGGCAGGACTTGCCGGATCTGCCGGGAACGGCGCGGCTGATGACCGACCAGCCTCAGCCCAGCATCACTTCACTCCGACTCACAGCGATCCGTACCCGCCATGGCCCGCCACTCAGTGACCCTCACCCGCGAGCTGCTGTGAAGGAAAAAAAAAGGAAAGAAAACGGAGAAAGGATGTTTCGTTTATGGAAACCACAGTACAGATATAGAGAGGGATGAAATTATATTATTTCCGGTTTCTGAGTTTGCTTGAAAGGGATTTCATATAAGTTTTGCTTGTGAAAAGGGGGCATTTGGTAGTGGTTTTGATTTCATATTTTCAAATTGATGTTGGTGAGTTGAGTGGTGAGAACCGAGCTGCTCTATTTCAGAACTGAGATTTAATTCATTGGTGTTTAGGCATCCAAAGGAGTCGGATTCCAAAGGTACGTATGTGTATGTCTATTCTCTGATTTATTGTGATATTCATTTAAAACAAAACAAACGCACACAGGAGCAATTTTGAAATGATCATTAGTCATTGTAGCAATTTTGAAATCCTCAATTTCTAATACTTTTTTGTGCAGTTATTTTGACACAAATTACCAAGCTCTAAATAAATGGCTGATTGGGAATTGCGAAAGCACATGACCGACCCTGACGCTTCGGAGTCTTCTACAATAAAGGACGGGTCGGTGTCGGGTTTAATACCTGAATCAGAATCGTTCGCGATCCATTACCCGGGTTATCCTTCTTCCACTTCCCGTGCCGTTCAAACCCTCGGTGGCCTCTCTCAGATTGCCAAGGTTTGTTCTTTTGCACTTATATCCTTGCATGATTTGTATTTACCTTGCAATATTTTTTTTTTTCATATTTTTGGAGTTCTGTAATATACATGGTTTTGAAAGGGAACAACTGTGGAATACATGGTTTGAAAGGGAGTTTTGTGTGAGATTAATTGCTTTGTATGTATACTTGTGCAAAATTTCAAAATTACTATGTTTGCAAATTTATCTATTCAGATATTTAGTTTTTTTGACTGATTAGTGACTACGGAAATTTAAATCTTTAAGGACCTAAGTGCGAAAATCCCAAATTGACCTCATCCAGTTTTTGGGGTTTCTACTGGTTTAACCTTCTTTTTCTCTTCCATTCATTTACACAGTCAAAATCAAGTTCTTCCTCAATCATCGGAAAATTGGGAGGAAATGAATTCGTGATTAAACATCTGCCCTTAATTTCTTACATAATAGTTATATATTTCCATTATTATTTTTATTTATTATAGGCAAGAAGTTCAGGAAGCGGGTTAATGGAGCTGAAATTCCGACCCGAAGACCCGTTTTGCCACCCTGTAATTGGAGAGCTGAAACCCACTACAGGCCTTCTTTTAAAACTCACCAAAAAGCAGGACGGACAGCTGTCCACTCAGGTCGTGACACGTGTCAATAAAGCCTACCATTTTGAAGGTAGTAGACCAATAGTTTTATAATATAGTTTAAAATTCTACTCAATACTCACAATCTATTTAGTATTTCTTAGATACTGTTTTCTGGTTTTTACTTTTTTAACCAGAACATTTTTTTAGGGAAATCTGCAAAAAAGCCCCTGCATTATGCCGAAATTAAAAAAAAACTGCTTTACTGAAAATTGCAAAAAAAGAACCTGCTGTTAGTTTTTATAGTAACAATAGGCTTTTTTTTTCTTTTTACAATATCGGCTATAATGTAGGTTTAGTTTTTGCAATTTCCAATAATCCAGGGGCTGTTTTTCATTTTGTCATAATGTAGGGGCATTTTGCAAATTTCTCTTTTTCTTTTTGAAATAACTTTTGTTTGTCCATTTTTTTTATGAGAAGGAATGGCGGATTATCAGCATGTTGTACCAGTGCATGCTGCTAAATCAAGACCAAATAAGACACCAGATGAAAACTCAGAAGGTAACTTAACAGATTATTTACTTATTCTTTTGTATTTTTGATAATTTTAGTGAATATTAAATTCGATTTAGATTTTGATGATCCGGACGTAATGATGCTGGTACCGCCTCTCTTTTCTATTAAAAACACACCAGAAACTATTATGTGAGTTTCTATTTTTGGAAATATGTATGATTTAATCAACATGCTTGTTTTTATATAGCAAAAAAACAACATGACATGATTGTTTGATATGATATTTTTTTTACACTGAATTATTTGTTGTGCTTTTAATGTATTTTTTGTATTTTGTAGACTTAAACCGCCGCCAAATGTATTTTCAAAAGGCATGCAAAGAGGTGTTGTGGTGCATCAGTGGGAGGTAAAAATCAGAAATAATAATAATAATAATAATAATAATAATAATAATAATAATAATAATAATAATAATAATAATAATAATAATAATTATTATTATTATTATTATAATATTATTTTATTGTTTTTATATTTTCAGATGGATATAGAGCCATCCCTTGCTCTCTCTTACAAGATTCAAGATATCCTTTTCCAAATCCTCTTTATTACTTATTTATTTAAATTCCAACAGTATTGATTGAAAAACATCAATCACTGGCGCCAAACGCCGGCTAAACAGCAAGCGCTAAATTTCAATTTACCAAAAAGAAGTGGGGGTTCTGTGCAAAATTCCTTAACTTAATACAAACAGGTACCGAAAAAGGTGAAATGGGAAGAGAATATACCCAAAACAACAACGGAATATGTTTGGCAAGAGAGTGTATGCAAACTGTTTGATGAAAAGCCAATTTGGCCTAAACCCTCTATTCAACAGAAATTGGTGGAACTTGGTTTGGAAATCTCTAATAATCAACTCAAGAGGTAATTGATTTTGGAAATTGCACCCTGTATTTGCAAACAAGTCCAAAAGTTCTACTATAATGATACACTCATCAAAATTTGGTATCTGTTTAAAAAATTATCTGAAAATTAAGTTTTTTATGTTTGCACTATGGTTAGGTTGTATAATTATGTGAACTTGACCATGGATTGATAAAATTAGGGTTTAGTTTTAATATCCCAAAGGGTCAAATTGTAGGCATTACTGTGATTCTACCTTTCTGCTGATACTTGAGGCAATATAACATGTTTATTCATGTATATTATGTTTGAAGTAGCTTTATTTACTGTATAGATTTTCTCATGCATTTATTTATTTATTTATTTTTCATTTGTTTTAGGCTTCTATTCAGAGCTGGATATTATTTTTTGACTGGACCGTTTGGTAAATTTTGGATTAGAAGAGGATATGATCCTCGTAAGGATCCTGAGTCACGCATGTAAATATTTCTTTTTATTATCGACATTTTATTATAAGCAATTTCTTATTTACCCTTGCAAAATAAGGCATTTTTAATTATATCCTTCATAACATGTGAAATATATGTCAAATTCTAGATTTATTTTCTTCAAAACTGCGAAATTATCCCTATTTTATATCTCATTGAATTAGTGAGAAATGAGGGATGTTTTGGTCCTTTTTGAAGGATGGTGAGGAATATTTCCTTCATTTTTTATTTTTGTGGGACTCTTAATACCTTCTTGATATTTTGCAAGACTATAGAAATATAAAATAATGAAATATTTATTATAAATTTACAATCCATTAAATGGTAATTCTTTTATTTATTTTAAACAGATATCAAAGAATTGATTTTAGGATGCCTCCTGAGCTGAGAAACATCATTCAAAGAAATTCTGATGCACAGTGAGCTTATTCTCTGTTTTTTCTTCCATTTTTATAACAACAAGATATTATATTTATATTATTTTGAACCATCGCTTTGCCTTTTTTGTAATTGTTAGATCTACAGAGCAAAAATGGAAGGAAATATGCAATTTTGCAGTTATACCCTGCAAAATATTTGTTCTCTTGCAATTGAGCGAATTGCAAGATGACTTCATTCAAGAAGAGATCAAGAAACCCTCTTACCAACTAACTTGCTCAGTAAATTCCTTTTCCCATAATAAATATTATTATTTTTAATTTATTAAATAATTTTATTATAATTACTATGATATCTTATGTTTAATTGATGCACCTTTTTGAAATAAAACTGGTATGTTTTTTGATACATATATAATAATATGTTTTTAACATGTTAATATACAATAAATTTTCCTATTCACCTCACCATTATATCACTATATTTGTAATGTTTCGATGTTTAATGATATGTTTTTTATTTATTAACATAATTTTTAGTTAAACTATAATATTTTAATATTTAATTGATGTAACCTAAAATAGCATCTGATTGGTTTGTTCTCGGAATCAATGCTGAAAAATCTGTGGCTGCATGTTCCTCTTTTCATATTCAATAATATATTTTTAACATATTAATATTACCATTGTGTTACTACTCTGTAACATTTCAGTGTTTAATTTGATTTATCTTTTTTTAAGCAGCATGCAACAGGTTGGTTTTCTGAACCGATGCTGAAATGCTTGAGACTACAAGTGTTGAATCGCTTTCTGTCTCTCTGTCCTGTGGGGTCCATTGATGACTTGAAAAGATCTGTCAAAATTCAACTGGAGAGGTCCAATAAGGAAGAAACCGTTTGGAGATCTCAATCGAGGCAAAAGAATGATGATCCTGATTTGAATACAGGTTTACTTTCTCTCTTTAGATGCAAAATTAAAATTATGCATGGAAAAGAAAGTGATATGATAATTATGGATAAATAAGGAATGAATAAATAATTATTATTGTAAATTAGGAAAGCGAGCACTAAGTGAGTCTAGCGGAGAAGAAGAGGAAGAGGAGGAAGAAGAGTTTGACGAATATCAGTCTCCTCCTAAGGTTTATTTATTTATTTATACATTTATTATTATTATTTTTTAACTATGTATTTTGTTGATCTAATTGCAGGAGTTTGGGGACAACATTGAAGGGATTCCAAATAATTACCTACAAGAACTATTGCGCACAATTCCTAATTTGGATCAAAAAGGTAAAAGCAGTGTTGGTATGCCTGACAGTGGGACCCACTTTGACTCGAGTGATGAAGAATATGAAATCTTAGAGCAATCTAGTGATGAGAATGAGGAATTTTAAGATACAATATTTTCATTAATTTGTTTGTTTCTATATTATCCCCACATGTAATAGGTGATGTTTGGTCATGTATTGTTAACTGATATAGCAACATAGTAATTTGGATTTTGGTTTTGAGTTGAAGCTTCATATTTGAGCAATGAAAAGTACAAGGATGGTTTGGATTTTCAATTTCAAAACTAATACCATGGAAGGTACATGAAACATGTTTGTTTCAGATTTTTTTTTTCTCAACATGCCCATTTCAAACAAATAATTTTTTTGATAGTACATGAAACAAGCTTATTACAAATGGCCACTTCCAATAAATTATAAGATCAAACTAATCAAGGTACATGAAACAATCTTGTTACAACAATAATTATATAGAGAGTACATGATTATTGATTTCCTTCCCGAAGATTTATAAAATTTAATGATATTGACTGGATATGCTTGATCTTATGCCAATCCTCTCCATTTTCCGGATTTGTCCTCTTAACAAGTTCTTCCGACATGTCCAACAACTCCAACTTTGTAAGACTGGGAACGTACCATAAATCAGGAAGCATCCTTAGCTCCTTGCAATCACCTATGCAGAGATCCTTAAGCACAGGGAGGGATCCCTCCTCTACATAAAACTCCTCCAATATCTCTAAAGAATAAATGGAAAGCTCCCCGAGTCGATGGAACCCTCCTCGAGAACAAATCATCTTCTTACATGTAGTTGCTTTATCTAGACAAAGCGATTTAAGATTTTGCAGCTTTTTTAACTCAAGCATTGGGTCTTGCTCAAATCTTGAAGAGGAAAGAGTAAGAATGGTGACATGACACGGGAACTGAGATGCATTTAGGGATAGGTTGTTAGGCCACTCTCCGTCGAGCTCTAAAAGTTGTATACATTTATAACTCTGGAAGGTATTCATGTTAACAACATCTGCAGAAAGAGAATTACCAAGAACATATAAATAGAGGAGATACTTCATTCTCTGCAACATTTGAGCAGCTGGATTCCAATCTCGATTGCACTCTTTATTGTTAATTCTCAAATACCTGACATTGTCTAGACGTGGAAAATCTTCTTCCCATGCACCAACAAATATTGATACAGTTTGCAGGTTTGATAGGTTGGCTTGTTTAGGTGGTCCATTGAGTGGGACATAACTACGTACATGCCTTAGTGATTTGATGTCCCATAGGGACATGGGAACATATTTGATACCTGTTCCGTTGATATCCAAGGTTTGAAGGTTTTGAAGTCGACCTATATTTTCTGGGAGCTGATCTACTTTAGTGTGTCTCAAGCCGAGATATCTCAAATGGATCATATTCGTTATCTCATTTAAAAGAATCTTATTGGGCAAATTGTTTAGTTCCAATACCTGGAGTAGTCTATACTTGACACCTTGATGGATTTGCACTCCGAAACTCAACAAAGAGCGGATATTTGGCGCGTAATGATGCATGACATCATTATTTATAGAGTAGATTGCTACACGGCATTCTCTGGACTTCAGCCGTGTATTTTCTTGCGGATTTACTGATAAAAATCTCTCTTCTTTAGCTTCATTAATTGCTACATCCCGTAGAAGATCATGAACACGACAGCTCTTTATGGTGCCGATTGTTCTGATTCTGTCTGAAACTTGCAGCATACATCTGTTGGAAATAAGAAAATAAAAAAGTTATAATTAGTTTACTTTTGGAAATAAAATACAATACTGCAGCTTACTTACAAAAATAGAATTATAGTTTCATCTGAGAACATATGGCCTCAAAAATGCAAGAACATATGGTATCAAAACTGTAATGTTAAGTTGTTTTCCTAATATTTTAATGAGGGAAAGAGGGAGAAGAAATGGATTCCCCTACATTATGAAATATTTTCAGAAACATATTAATACCTTTTAATATTGTTGGAAAAATAATTTTTATCACACTAATTTTGATATATGGATGTGCCACTTTTCTATTTTACTTTTTTGGGCTTGATTGCTGTAACATACATGAAACTAAATGATCTCGTAGTTACATTTTATGTATAAAATAAACTGAGGTTCAGAAAAACTCAAATCAGGTCATAGTTAAATTCAAACTGTTATTTTAAATTTACTATAGTGTTGGACATGATAAGTAATATAAGTGTATATTGTTTCTAGTGAATTAAAATAAAATAGTTACTAGACAAAAATAAAATAAATGACAGCTTGTTTTATTTTTTACCCTATGAGCATCTTGAAAAATGGATTGTATGCAAATTGCAAATTTACTATTTTTTCTATTGTACCGAGTAAAAACTGATAATCTTTCTAGTTCTATATTTTATTCCAAGTAAGTTACTCTGTTTTGCAAACATTTTCCCTTTTTTTAAATAGTGTACTTAGCAATAACTATGCAAAATTGAGTCTTGGGGCCAAAACGCGAAAAATACTGAACCCACCTGACCCAGCACCAGCTAATATCATACCAGTAGCTATCAACCTTAATTTTGAGAGTATTGGAAGCGTTAAACATTTAAATGGAGCTGAACAAATATAAATCAATTCTTTTTTTTACAAATTCTCAAATTATTTTTTTTCTTCAATCAATAAAAAATCTCTTTACAATGTTGTTTCAAAGAGAAAAAAAGAAAATCATTTGTTTTCCAAGTTTTTTGTTCATTTATTCTTCAATTGCTATATATTCCAAGCCAAAATGCTAGGATATTGATGGGCGTCAAATATTTTTCAATTGTTTTTCCATTCTTATACGTCGGATATATTCTCCTAAGTTTCCTTGTTCTCTAGCTAGGCTCGTCATGTAAGAAGTCGCAAAACAACAAATTTCAATATTTGGATTATAATCCATTAAGACCGACATTAATGATGTAGCATATATTACTACTTTAATATCTTAGAACTTCATTGTAGCAACTCCTTTATATAACAATTTTTTACACTCCATTTAGTTTTCTCCAACATCCCAAAGCATAAGAAACTCAAATAAGATTTGGTTAGTCTAATGCTCAAATATTTGTGGACATTATATGATGAAGTCAAGAACTTGCATAAACAAATTCAAGAAGATGATCAGAGTGTTCAATATTTGTGGACTTACATAACCAAAATCAGGAAAATGTTCAGAATGTTCAATGGAGCATTTATATATGAATAACAAGTATGAAAGTTCACACATAATTTGCATTAAATTCTCATGAATTTGTTATGTGTCATGCAAGTGCCTGTTAACTCATGCAAGAATAGTGATTTTTTTTCCAATTGTTCTCACAACAATCCCAAAGGGATATAATCACACAAAATTATTGTTACACAAATTATAAAATTGGTACGGCCCAAAATTCATATTATCCCCAGTTTTTTTCCCAGCATTAGTACCACTACTTCAATTTTCTTGTTTCTTTTAATCCCTAGTTTGTAATTAGTCTTCACCGATATAAGTCTTCCAGAAAATTTCTCTGCACAATGTAATGATCAGAATTTCATTGCACGAAAGACAAATTAACAACTCAATTTGCTTGAATAATATTTATTGATGAAAACATCAACATGTGCAACAATCTGGAGTAGTACTGCATATATTACAACATAGAAATTAAACATTATATTAATTAATTTACTCACTGTGCTCTCTAAAACTTAATTTAATCAAAATAACCCCTAAATTCTCTTTACAACATATCGAACAATCAAAATTTCATGCCACAAGGAAGAAAGGCATTTCAACAAATTGTACAGCTCAACTGATTTATGACTTGTTATCTTAAGAACAATTCAATGTTGGAACCAAATAACTTGACCAGATCCGCTAACCAATTGTATCTTTTTCATTTATTGTGCACTCCAATCTGTCGAATTCAACTTGCAAGTCTTGTTTTTTTTATCAAATGTCATGTCTAATTTATTTAATTCCTGCATTAAGTGTTACAACAAAAGATTAATTCAAATTATTTTGTTAATATTAAACAATATACAAAGGAACAAAGGAGAAAATAAAATAGAACTTACCAATAATTCCTTCACATTTCTCACAAGACCCTCAGTTTCTTTGCGAAGTTTTATTTGATGGATGTTTTTTCACCTATACTCTTTTTTATATTTTTTTCTTCAACAGTGGATTCCAGAGGAAACAATCGGCACATAAAATATTTCTTGAAAACCCCTGAAGTATGTGATGTTATTTAAGAAACAAGCTAAAACTATGCTGGGTTTGAGTTCTTTTCAGGGAACCTCAATTCTATGGTACAGTTGCAACCAGGAGATGTCAAGATATTTTTATTGTTTTTTATTTAAATTGTCTTTTTATACTTATCTTCAAATCATGTATAGCTAAAGAGAATTGCAACTAAAGTGTCACTAAGATGTAATAACCACAGCGAAGTGCGGGAAATATCCTAGTTTATTTTTCTATTTCTATATATTGTAAACCAAAATGCTAGAATGTTGACGAACGTTAATTATCTCTCAACTGTTATTGAATTGTCGTAAGATATATTTTTCAGAGGCTATTTCGTTTTTGGCTAGGAGCCTCACTTAAAAAGTCGCAATCCAACAAAATTCAATATGTGAATTCCAATGTCCTTTTACCGATATCCATGCTCTAGCCCGTAGTACTACTACTATCTTCATCGTTTGGGCTCTTAGTGTAAAAACTTTTTTACATGACAACTAGTTACATTCCATTTAGTTTCCTCCAACATCCCAAATAAGAAACTTAAATAAGATTGGATACTCTAAGGTCCAAATATTTGTGGTCATGACAACCCAAATCTTATTAATTAAACTTGCATAAACAAGAATAACTCGTGAATATGAATAATTCATGAATTGAATCTTTTTAAATATGAATACAAGAGAGTTCACACTTAATTTGCATTAAATAACTCGTGAATTTGTGATGTGTCACCCGACTGCATGATGATCATAACTTCCAAGTGTTCTAACAGTAATTGCAAAAGGATATACTAATCCCTTGTGTTATTAAGATTAGATGTAATTTTATTTTTAGAATATATATACATATATATATATATACACACACACACACACACATACATTATATATTGATTTTATTAACAAATTTATATATGTATTTATTATACAACTCTATTTGCTTGCAGAATATTTATAGATAAAAAATCATGCAATCAAGTAATTCATTCATTGCACATGTTACAAAATAAAAATTATACATTACATTAATTAATTAACATAACTGCGCTCTCTAAAACTTAATTTAATCAAAAGAATCCCTAAATTCTCTCTACAACATAAACAATCAAAATTTCATGCCACAAGAAAGAAAGGCATTCAACAAATTTTACCACTCAACTGATTTATAACTTGTATCTTACGAACCATTTGAGATTGGAACCGAAATTACTTGACCAAATTTGGTTACAACAATACAACTTGTACCTTCTCCATTTATCAGATATCTTTTAAGGACGCCCTAGTCTCCAATCTGTCAAATTCAACTTGCAGCTCTTGTTTTTCATCAAATGTCATGTTTAATTTATTTGATTCCTGCATTGTGTTACAACAAAAGATTAATTCAAATTATTTCATTATTATTCAACAATATACAAAGGAACAAAGAGAAAATAAATAAATAAAACTTACCAATAAAGCCTTCATGCTTCTCACAAGACCCTTAATAGAACCTTCACATGAAGACGAAAGACTAGCACGAGCTCTCGAATCATCATACAAAATTATAAGAAAAGAAATAATAATTCTAACTTTCCTCAAGGGCTCAATTGCAAAACGGTCGTCATCATTTTCTCCCAACACAAAAGGAGTAAATAAATCCAAAACAAAGGATAAGAGATTGTCACATCCATGAAATAGGTAAATACAAGGCCTCATGAGAAATTTGAAATTCTGATTATTATTATTTTCTAATTTAGCGGTTCGATCTGTTCTTTTGGGCAGATGCTGCAAAAAAAAAAAAAAAAAAAAAAATAATAAACAAATACATAAATAAATAAATAAAAAATAATCAGTGATACATGCGTGCTATTGAAGCTCTCAGCATAATTGAAGGTAAATTGGGTACTTTTACGATGCATATGCACAAAAGATAATACTATCACGATTTACAGCAGGAAAGATAGTAATTTTTAGGAAAATTCGCGAAAGGCCCCTGCATTATGCTGAAATTGCAAAAAGCCCCTACATTACTAGAAATTACGAACTTCACCACCATAGGGATTTTTTTTGCGATTTCCAATAATGCATGGGCTTTTTTGCAATTTTAGTTCAACACAGAGGATTTCTTTTGCAAATTCCCCAATTCTTAACATAAATACATAAAAAAGACAAAAACACATACAACAGAAGAAGTGACAACATAACCGAAAATCCATCCGGCGAGATCCTTCATCTCCTCATCCGTCTGCTTTGAGATCCGTGCGTAGAGCGCCAAAACCGTCCTTATTAATCCGTACATGTTCGCTAATTTCGGCTGTTTTGAAATCTCGTCAGAAATCGGGGTCCATAAGAGATTTAGGATGAGCGATGGGTCACCCATTTGAGAGAAGTAGGTGGAAATTGTGTTTATTAGAGACTTGTAAGTGGTCCAGCTTGACGAGGGTTCAGAATCTTTCTCGTTCATGTTGAAGTTGAAATTCTCTGTATTTAAAAAGTTTATAATAATAATAATAATAATAATAATAATAATAAAATGTAAATTCAACTTCCTTTTTTATTTTACAAGCTTCTCTTCTTGGCTTTCTATATAAAATATAAATGCAAGAAAATAAGGCAAGGAAATTAATTACCAGGATGAACCCTAAATCGAGCAATTAACGTGAGGAGAAATCCTAAATTGCCAAAAATACTCATCCGGCCAGCTTTATAAGCAGATTGGATAATCTCCGTTATTTTAAATAATATCACAGGATCCAATTCTCTACCTGCATATATATTTCACCAAAATATACAAACAAAAAACAAAACATAAATAAACCAAAATAATAATAAGATCAACTTCATATTAAACTAAATAGACAAGAAAGAATAGAATACTTACACAAGCAAGAGCAAGTGAGAGACTTGAGAAATTCAGGGTTCAAGCTGGAAAAATAATACAAGCAAGACACGGCCAGCTCCTGACATTCACTCGGCAATTTTACGAAAACACCCCTGAAAAATTCACTTAATTGTAATTGCGTAGAATCGTATTCTGTTGAGATTGGAGAGGACTGAACAGATGTTTGGCCGACATGCAGTAGAATTCTCAAAACAACCTGTATAATATGTATACCATTTTAGAATATTAAGAAAAAAGAAATTTGCATAAAAGACCCAAAATTATGTCTTAATTGCAAAAATAAATAAAAATAAATAAAACTGCATTACTGAAAATTGAAAAAAAAAAAGCCTACATTATTACCAAAATTGCATTTTTTTTACAATTTTCAATAATGTAGGGGATTCTTTGCAATTTTCAATAATGCAGAGGCTTTTTTGCAATTTAGGCATAATGCAGGTACCGTTTTGCAAATTCCTTAGAAAATAAATAGTAAAACATATTTTCTGATTGTGAATGAGAAAAAAAGAATAAATACCGTTGTAACGGTTGGATTCTTTTCATCCAATTTCAGTAGAATTTTGGGCAATTCTCTAATCCACAAAATCTGATAGTTGACCAGTCTGGAAAAGTCAACTCTCGTTTCAGGCAGAAGCATCTCTTCTATAGCGGATAAATAACTCAGAATAAGCCTAGAATTAGAATCCACTTTGCAATCTTTAAAAGCACGAGTAAATGCCTGAAATATAAAAAATTAAACAAATTATTATCTATGAACAAAATATTTCATTTTCACATCACTTTTGAAACTTGGTACTTAAAATTTACTTTCCATTAAAGTTTTTTAATTTACATCAAGCAAAATGCATCTATGAACAAATTTGAAGAAAAATACATATGAATGTTTTTTAATTTACCTCGAGCAATGGTTCGCTCCAATTTTGAGAATTTTGCGAGACAAGCGTTGGTATATAAATCAACAAAGCTCCTAAATTCTTCTCTTTCTGATCCTTATTGCCTTTCTCAACAAGAGATTTCTGTATGAAGCTGAGAAACTTGTCCGTCAAGTAACTTGTGGGGCCCACAGAATCTCGGCTTAGTTCCAAAAAAACCTCGGCGATTTTCACGTTCAGAATGTAGAATTTCTCGTCTCCCCCCTGCAATAATAATAATAATTAGTGTTGCAAATAACGGTTTGTAGCAGCGCAATATCGGCGCTATAGCGGTTTCAGGAAGCTAAATGCTGCGCGCAACGGTTTTATTGCGGTGTATCGTTTTTCAACGATTTAGCGAATGAAGCGGTCCGCAATAGCGGTGTTGTGTGTGTTGCATTGTAGCGGTCTGAATAGCGTTTTTGATGGATTTTTTTTAATGAATTTTTTTAATGGATTTTTTTTAATGGAGAGATATGTTGTATTTTAATATTTTAATATTAATCATATTTTGATTTTGGACATATAACTTTTGGCAAAAACACTTCAAACTTTTATTATTAATATTTTAATATTAATCATATTTTAGTGTTGCATATTTCTTCTTTTAGATTTTGTAGTACATATATTACGCAGTGGTATGTAGGGAAAAAATATTTACACATATTATCCGCTACAAAAATGTATCTCCGCAACATCTGCGTTATATGCAATTCGCTACATAAAAATCCTAAACACAACACACCGCAAAACGCAATTTGCAACATTGATGATAATAATAATAATAATAATAATAATAATAATAATAATAATAATAATAATAATAATAATAATAATAATAATAATAATAATAATAATAATAATAATAATAATAATAATAATAATAATAATAATAATAATAATAATAATAATAATAATAATAATAATAATAATAATAATAATAATAATAATAATAATAATAATAATAATAATAATAATAATAATAATAATAATAATAATAATAATAATAATAATAATAATAATAATAATAATAATAATAATAATAATAATAATAATAATAATAATAATAATAATAATAATAATAATAATAATCCAACATGATCTAAACTACCCATTTATTATTAAAATAATAATAATATTGATGTTAATAATGTTCCAATATGATCAAAACTACCCATTTATTATTAAAATAATATTAATAATAAATTAAAAAAATAATATTAACAAAGATAATGTCTGCATTCACATTATCTTTCGTTTTATAAGAACTCACATTGAAAAAATATATATACTAATAAAATATACTAGCAGCATCTACACCATAACTAAACCGAAACTTCCATCAAAATCCTAGCAAAATAAAGAAAATACTACAAAAACCATTAGCTAAATCTCCATTTGAGAGAGAGAGAGAGAGAGAGAGAGAGAGAGAGAGAGAGACCTTATTATTATCAACAAAGCTATTCTTCTTCCCGAAAGGAAAAGCATCCCAAATCTTCCTCAAACTCCGCACAATCTTTAACTTATCCAAATTCCCGTTTTGAACGAGTACTTTTGAGCCGAAATTAATGCACTGGAACGCGCTCAACAGAACCTCAAACAACTCGCCAGCTGTACTATCGCGTGTGGAGCTGAACACAGACATGGATTGTTCGAAACAGTTGACTAAAATTGGTATGAGATTCTCCAACTTATCGATCTTTGATGAATGGACTGAAATAGTAAAATATATTGTCAGAATGTATAAATTGATATGAATAGTTAAATTTTGCTTCAGAATTTTGTTTTTCCTAGCATTTAAATGATAAGACACCGAAATGTTATGCTCTAAAAAGAGAATATTCAAATACAATAAGTGGTTTAATTAGGGGTTAATTGGAAATATAAATATAATTAGGGGTTTGTTTGAAAATATTCAATAAAGTTGTGAAATGTTACCAATTGATTGAGCAGAAGAATCTTGAGAGGTGGGTCTGTAAGCATGCAAAAGTCTCTTCTGTGCAGTACTTTCATTCTGTCAGAAATTCATAAAAAGAAATTTACATCTATAAGCTAAATTGATTAGAAGCAAATAATGAGAACTCCAATAATTATTTTCCACATTATTATTAACAGTTTAATAAGATACAAATTACAGACCTGATTATTATTTGTTGCGATATCCTTATTTTCTGAGAGGAGAGAGAGGCAGTGAACAAGACCGCCCAAAATGCTGTTTAACCTGCTTTTGTCTTGTAAATATATCTGATTATTCCTTAATATATCCATGTAATGATCCAGTACCTGTTAATCAATAACAAAATAAATGTAAATTATTTATTTTATTTTCATAACTAGGTTAAATTAATTACAGGTTTGTTTGACAAGTACTCTGATGGTATTAAATTAACCAGTGTGGTACTTTTCATTTTTCTTATAAATAAATATATAAATATTTCTGAACAAATAAATAAATAAATATTTTTGAAAATAAATAAAGAAATAACTAAATATTTTGAAAAAAAAAACAAACAAATAAATAAATATTTTTTGAGAAAATAAATATATTAAAGAATTTAAAAGTTGAAGTAAATAAATAAATATTTTTGAAAATAAGTCCTAATTTACCCATCAGAATAATTTCCTCACTTTGACCAAAATAAACCCTAATTTAGCCCTAATAGCAAGTAAAAAAGTAAAACCAATAGGTGACTGGTAATAAGAAGGTACTAGACACATCCAATGGCGCACCAAAAACCACTGAGACTACAATAACAAAAGAAGTAATGGAGATCTCCAGTTGCACGAACCTTGTCAGAATGCATGAAGAAGGAAGAAGGATGAGTAAGAACGAGCAGCTCGAAGAATTTGAACGCAGTGAGACGGATTTCTATCGAGATGTGAGTCATCGCATTTAGTATATAAGCCATTAGTAAAGTCACTGTGGGCCCCGCTATATCCTGAAAAATAAAAAGATGAAAAGAAAACGATGTTAAATTCAGTATTGATTCTTTGAGCTGAATTGGTCCGTTTGATGCTAAATTATTCAGTATTGATATAAAATTACACATATTTAGATGGTTAATCGGTGCAAAATTGGATGAAATTGAGGCCTTAATTGAAGCTGAATAGGGATACTTTTGCCTGAGTTGTGACTATTAATTAATTGCATAAATTTGGGATTGTATTTAAGTTGCATATTAATTAAGAATATGAGCACAGAAACAAGAGAGAAATATATGATGTACCTCTTTTAGAGAAGGAAATACAATGGATTTAAACAGGCTGTAAAGAGTCTCTCTGACGACTTTGTCAGCGTCACAAATTCTCTCGCGTAATTTCTCCAGAATTGCATGCTTGTGCAATTTCAGCTCAGAAGGATGCTTCACGATTAAATCTCTTATACCGTTCAAAGCAGCTTCAATTCAAAAAAAAAAAAAAAAATAATAAAAGTGAATATGCTGTCAAGTTCCAAACAAATAAATGTAAAAGTAAATAGTATCATACAAAAGTAGAAAAAAGGATCTTAAAAACATGATTTACGCTCAGAAGAAACAAGAAAGGCCCTTTTTACGGACATAACCCTACAAAATTAAGAGAAACAATAATACAATAATACCTTTGCGAACTTTCGCATTGTGGTGAGAAGTCTGTTGAAGCAGCTCTCTCAGTGTTAAACCTTTCTTATTTACCGCCATTCCTGTTCTTTCTGAAAGCATGCTCTGCTCAGGCAGAACAATAGCTGCCAAAATAATTAACATTTTAACATTACAAATTGGCAAAACAGTTCAAAAATTACTCTTCTTTAGTTTAGAATATTACTTCTCAAATAAAACCACGGTTTACACACCTTTGTATTTGACTTCTGTGTTAGTTGCATTCTTCGGCGGCGGTAATTTCCTTCCAATCTTACGCTTAAATTTCTGTAAATTCATTAAAAAAATACATCAAATTAAGTACACAAAATTGCAAATTGGAGATAATAATCAAAGAGAAAAATAGAGAAATTACTTTGAAATCCACACCACCGCGCTTCGGTTTCTTAGAAGACGACGGCTTCGACCGCACCATTCTGAACAATATTAGAGAAACAAATATTTTCAAGGGTGATTAATATTCAGTATAGTCTGTCTTAGGAGTTTTATTAAATTAGCAGAGGAGAGGAGACGATGCGGCGGACGCCTCTCTGCACGGCCGGCGGAATATGGAATATGGACGAGGGAGAGGGAATGGGCGGCGCTGGCAGGGGAGTGTATTGGAAAGCTGGATTTGGAAACATGGGCCGGGTTTGGGTAAATGGGTTATTGGATTTGGATATGTGATTAAACTAAAACCTACAATAGAAATTATTACTTTGGAAATATCCTTCTAAATAATTTCTAGCCCTTTAATTTTCCAAAATTTCTATAACTGTGCTTTCTTTTTTTTCTCTCTTATTTGATCTTTTTTTTAAAAATTACTTGTAATTACCGCTTTGTAATACTTTGTTGATCAATATACGAGGATGTAGAACTCAGAGTCTACTCCTTTTAATAAAAAAAACCTAGAAATTATGTATTGGTTGGTGCAATGGCCTTCTTTTTTTTTTAAATTGTAGTCAATTTGACAGCTAAGACTTTATTAGATAATAATTGAAAGTTGTTATATTGAATATTTATAAATATTTTCATTTTCGGAATTAGAGGATCTGGAATATAATCTTGAATGAAATACGATTTCTCTGAACAAAAAAGATAAATGGGCTCGGCATGCATTAAATTGATGAACTCGGACACGATTTACATTTTGGTGGGCTCTTTGATAAAATTTAAAATTGTGGCACGCCTAAAAAGTGATTTATGTTGAATAATAAATGAAATAAAGAAAGAGAGAGAGAGAAAGTAATATATATCTTTTATTCAAGTTGTCTCCTTTGATACAAATAATGCCTCCATTTATAGGGTAAGATGTCCTATATGTTACAAGAGATTTAATTAAAAATATTAAATATAAACACAAAACTTATTAAGAGTTATAGAGTTTGGGGTTATAAACATTCACATTTGAATAACGTTTACAATACTTCCCCTTGAATGTCCATATTCAATATTTCGTACATGTAAAAGTTCTGTCTCATTAAAAACCTAGCAAGAAAAAATCTAATGAGATAAAAATCATAGCCACGAAAAAAAGTGCAGTATGTACTACTTCTCCCCGTCATGTTAACAAATATTTCTAAAACGACGAAGTCCAATCTTATATACTAAATTCTCGAATGTTTTAGTGGGTAATGAATTTGTGAAGAGATCTCCTAAGTTGTCAGTTGAGCGAATTTGACGTACATCTATTTCACCGTTCTTCTGAAGTTCATGTGTGGAAAAAAACTTTGGGGAAATATGTTTGGTTTTATCTCTCTTGATGTAACCTTCTTTTATTTGCGTAATACATGCAGTATTATCTTCGAATATCATTGTTGGACTTGATTATATTGTTTCATGAGACATGACTCTTGAATATGTTGAATTATCAATCTTAGTCACACACATTAATCTTTTTTTTATTTGAGGGAGAGAGAGAGAAAGAGAGTGACATTTATTTAGGAATGAATTATGTGTAGCGAGTATTCAGTGGTTATTGATATTATAACTCATAACACATAAGTTCCGCAGTTTAGTTTTCAAAATAATTAATTATATTTGATTTGACATTTCGCACTAAATCAGAATATAACACAGAACACCGAATTTAGACAAATCATATTCTGACACTATTTAACTACACAGAAACTACACAAAAATAACCATAAAATATCAGAAACTCTAAACGATCGAACGGTCCATATCGAACCACATCACCCCATCCAACAGTTCCCAAAATAGAGGTGACGTGGCCTCTTTTCTCAACTTCCTTGGATGCTAGAATTGAGGGGGGGATAAAGTTTGTATTTTCTCACTGAATTGACACATGTCATGAGTTTTAATTCATATATATGTGTTGCCAGTTTGTATTTTCTCACTGAATTGACACATGTCATGAGTTTTAATTCATATATATGTGTTGCCAGTTTGAACACATATGTATTTTATTTGGTACGAGTCTCCAATTTGAACCCAATATTTATTTCCATCCTAACATTTTTTACATGTGTCATGTTTCTTCATTTGATATGAGTCTTCATTTTGAATCCATCATGTGTTTTCATCACATATGAATCATCAGTTTGAACTCAATAATTGATTCCATTTTTTTATGATTTTTCTAATTTATTATTATTTTAACGAGTAATAGTATATAGTAAATAGTACGAAATATCTATTAATGTTTGATGTTATGATATTTTATTAGTAATAAATTAATAATATAATATATTATATTATGATATTGGATGTGGACCACACTCTAAAAAAGATCTTTTTCATAAACCCCTTAAATGTTTTTTACATGCTTTAATTTTAGTCCCTAAAAAATAAAATATTTTAAATCCTTTCGATATTTAAAAATTATCTTATATATGTTCATATAAATAAAAGTTGAGACCTAATTTGATTTAATTTTAACATTGTATTGGAAGTTTTGAAACACCACTTAGTTTTATCAATATTTTTAAAACTCACTTGACTTTTGATATTCATTTTTTAATCTCTAGAAATTATATTCTTTTTTCACTATAGTAATTAAAGTTAGTTTTCTATATGTAGTTTATTTTAGTAAAATATTATTTTATTTTATAGAAATGATATATTTTTTTCATTCATACATATTTTATGATTTTATTTTTTTTCTTATATAAAAAGTTCATGAATTGTATTTTTTTTTTTTGACATTTTATTCATTTTTTATTTTCTTGCAACATCTTTACAAATGATCATGTGACGGCTTAGTTCATGCAACTCAATATTTAGTAAGTGGATAACATCTTTAGAAATGATCTTGTGTCTGCTCAGTTCATGCAACTCAATATTTAGCAAGTGGTCACATCAAATCTTCACACATGTCTCATTTTTTTAAAATATGATCTACAACTAAAATGCACAACAGGTCAAAGCCAGAGATTTTGGTTGATTCGGACAAAATTTTTATTTGCACCCTTGTAAAAATCATAAATTAATATAAGAGCTAAATTAGTATATTTTATCTGTACCCCTATAAATTATGAGAATATCATTTTGGTCCTACAAAAAAAAAGTAAAGGGCATATAACACATTCTTTTATTCGAATAATTTTGTTATAACCAATCAAAATTAAAAATTACACATAATATAATATATAAATGTCATATTTAGTATAATTGAAGTAGAATGAGCAAATTTGATATGCTCAAATATTCATTACATTAACAAAAAAAGGGGCATACCAAAAAGTACATAATTCTTCACTTTTATTTACGTCAAATGAGTTATTAAATATTATGTTACGTCTGTCAAATTCAATTAAGACAATGAATTCAAAAGCATCAAACCTCTCTTTTTCGAAAAAATTGAAACACATCGAAATGGTACCAGCCGTACTTAATAATAGAAGGATTTGGCAGAAATATGTGAAATTGTCCCTCCTCAAATGAAAGGAGTGAAAAAAAAAGTGTTGCTTCGGAAAACATGGGTATTGAAAAGAATTCCTGCCAAGATGACGGATCCAGCCGTAGGTGGCATAGTATGATAATGGCACCTTTAAGACTCACACAAGGTATTGTTTTGTTAATGAAAATCTCTAATATCATGTATACCGCTCAAGAAAATAATATGAAGTATTGTTCATTCAACCATCTTTAATATTTAAATTATTCAATTTTTTAAAATAAAAGGGAAATTAGAAATAATTGAGTTTTTTTTATTTTTTTTTCGTGAAATTATAAAGTTTAAACATAGATAAACTTCTTACGAAAGTTTAATAAATATCCATTCTCTTCTGATCATATTTTATTTGATATATTTTTATCATTTTTAGTGGTAATTTCAATATTTTTATCATATTGAGTTTGTGTATAAATTATACTATAATAAAATAAAACTCTTTTAAACGGACAATCAAATAATTTTCTTTTGACGAAGGGATATATAATACACATTATTCCATTCATATTTCGGAGGCCATACATAATATTTTCTTTAAATTCTATAGGTTAAATTTTATTAAGATGAAAAAGTTATGGTCTCGAATATAAATAACTCAACAAATTACCCCACCCCTTTATTTTCCAACTCCTTTTGAGCATTCTCAGGATGCCACATCATCTTAATTATTTCAATCAACGGATGATGAGATGTGTACAAATCTAAACTATTGATTGGTTATCGATTTTTAACGTCTATGTCATTTTTGTAAATGTTTATGTGTTGTTTATCTTACAATTACTTTTATGTATTTTTAGGAAGCCATGTCATCTTTTGTTGATGACATGTATTTTTGTCAATCATTATATTCCTGATAAATAAATTTCATCCAATTAAATATCACATGAGATCAAATATTTTTGTAGATTTTTTATGTGTCATTATTTTACATCTAATTTAGTGCATTTTTAGAAGCCATATTACTTTATATTGATGATATATATTGTTATCATTCGTTGGGTTCATGACCGGTTTCATCCAATTAAATATAAACATTTGGAATTAAATGTAATTAGAAAATGAAGAGTTCATATATATACCAAAACACAAATATATTTATATCTAAAAAGTAGTAATTCTTAATCAAATATCATATATATTCCAAAAAACAAATATATTTTTATCTTAAAAAGTAGTAATTCTTAATCAAATATCTTATTTCTCATGTTAAAAATATTATATATAAATTCATTTGAATTTTTCTTAGTTTTGAACTCCATTTTATTATGGTTCCAAATTATGTAAGAGAATATATGTATTTATAATATTGATATTAAATAAATAAACTATAATAAATTATTTTTTAGTTTTAATTAATAATAAATTATAATTACCTCGTCATATAGAAGACTTCTCCTAAAATATATTTTTTTATAAAAGAGATTTCTTCAATTAATAAATATTGTAATTATATTTAATATTATTAAAACTTGTCACACTTTGTTATATTAAAGACTTACCAAAGATTAAACAAACCTACAAGAGATTATTGAGCTAAAATAAATGATTTTAAAATTCTTTTCGTATTTCTTTTCTTTCCATTCTTCTCTATCGCAAGAAATTTTTAATAATCATTATTTGAATAACTTTTTTCTCATTAAAACTTTTATATTTTAATTTGTTTAAATTTTGAATTACTTTGAGTCCCATATCAGTATAGTGTCCTATTTATTTATTTATTTTTCAATTGAATGCGAGAAGAACTATGATAAATATGTTCTTAAAAAAATTATGTAAGAGAATGACATTTTACATAATTAGCTTGTTATAACATATTTTAAACGAATAAACAAAATTTCTAAATGCATCACAACTGAAAGATAATATATTCTAATGACTATTTTTTTATCAACGAGATCTTCATTAACAAAATAGAACATTGGAATTATTTTTTTTAATGAAGAGATTATTTTTCACAATTTAATTATGTACAAATAAAAATTTAATTTACAATAACAAATTAAATTAGTGCGAGATTGTTCTTAGTTTAATCTTTATTTGTTGTTACTTCTGCAAGTTTATGATGCATGTTGTGTTCAATTATAAGTTTATATTGATTTACATATGTGAACACATATTTCACATATGTGATCACACATACAGATGTTATTACATATTCTGCATATGTTATCGCACATACATATGTGAACACATATTCTGAATATTCCGATCATGTGCTCACATAATCTGATGGCATTGCAAGTTTTAGCAACTTATAAAAATATAAAATATTATTCCTAATGATTTTTTTTTGCAAAATGAACAATAAAATATAGTATCTAAATACAAAAATATATTCTATGCAATCCGAAATGCAACGAGAGTTCAACTAGTGAAATGTAAAAATGGATATGATCCGCATCGTCAGTTGACGTCATATGATTATAGAAATATCGGTTCTGCATGTGAGATATCAGTGGTTCTGCAAAGGCAATTCAGTAAGTTTGACTTCTCCGAAGAGGGATACCGTGTTTTTTGGTAGGTTTTAGTTACTTATATAACTTGTGTTTTTTCCTTATTTTGAAACACATTTAATTTTCTGTTATTGTTGGTTAATATAGAACAATTTTATCAGTAATCAAACATATGAAATCAACAATTGACATCACGAAAAATCACCCGCTACTTCTTAACCCAGAAGGTGTGTTCTATGAATTGGATAAGCACGACAGTATAAATATTATAGTTGGCATTTGTGGGATGATAAATAATAGTTTAAAATTTATATTAAAAATATGATTGAAATTAAGAAGCAAAATTTATTCTTAAGAAATAACTATTGTATATTTATCATGAGCAGCAGAAAAGGACAAAATGTGTGAAGAAATGGTGAGATTTCGAAAATTACTGGAGAAATTTTCAGATGGTAAAAATCTAGAATTAGTAGTGAAAGATTTTATTACCAGACTCTCTTCTGGTAATCACATACATATGTGCTCATATATTCCGAATATATGATCATGTGGTCACATATTCCGAGGGCATTGCAAGTTTTAGCAGATTATAAGAATATATAATATTATTCCTAATGATTTTTATTTTCTTTTGCAAAATGGACAATATAATATAGTACATAACTACAAAAATATGTTTTATGCAGTCCGAATTGCAAAATGGATATGATCTACATTGTCAGTTGACATCATTTGATCATAGAAATATCGTTAAAAGCCTTGGGATTTGAGTATCGAAAGATGGGGGCCCATATTGCATATAGTGGTAAAATTCGGGAACCAATTGTGCATCTTAGAAATCAGTTGTTCTACAAAGGCAATGCTGACAAATTTTACTTCTCCGAAGAAGGATACCGTATTTTCTGGTAGGTTTTAGTTACTTATATAACTTGTGTTTTCTCCTTATTTTGAAACACATTTAATTTTCTGTTGTTGTTGGTTAATATAGGACAATATTACCAGCAATCGAACATATGAGAGCAACGATTGACATCACGAAAATCCACTCGATATTTCTTAACCCAAAATGGTGTGTTTTATGAATTGGATAAGCACATGAGTATAAATATTATAGTTGGCATATATAGGATGAAAAATTATAGTTTTAAGTTTATATACAAAATATGATTGAAATTAAGGTGCACAATTTATTCTTAAGAAACAACTATTTTATATTTATCATGAGCAGGAGACAAGGACAAAACGTTTGAAGAAATGATGGTGAGATACCGAAAATTACTAGGGAAACTTTCAGATGGTAAAAATCTGGAATTAGTGCTGAAAGATTTTATTACCAGTCTCACTTCTGGTAATCACATACGTATGTAACCACATATTCCGAGGGCATTGCAAGTTTTATTAACTTATAAGAATATAAAATATATTATTCCTAATGTTTTTTTATTTTGTTTTGCAAAATGGACAATAAAATCTAGTATCAAAATATAAAAATATATTTTATGCAATCTGAAGTACAGCGAGAGTCATAAAAATGGATATGATCTACATCGCCAATTGACATGATATAATCATAGAAATATCGCTAAAAGCCTTGTGATTTGAGTATCGAAAGTTGGGGTACATATTGCATATAGTGGTAAATACGAGGACCAATTATGTACGTAAGAAAGCAGTTGTTCTACAAAGGCAATTCTGATAAGTTTGTCTTCTCCGAAGAAGGATACTATATTTAGTTACTTACTTATATAAATTATGTTTTTTCATTATTTTGAAACACATTTAATTTTCTGTTATTGTTGGTTAATATAGGACAATTCTATCGGCAACCGAACATTTCAAATCAACGATCGACATCACGAAAAAATCCACCTTTTACTTCTTAATCCAGGAGGGTGTTTTATGAATTAGATAAGCACAGGATTATAAATATTGTAGTTGGCACATATGAGACGAAAATAATAGTTTTAAATTTATATACAAAATATGATTGAAATTAAGGTGCAAAATTTATTCTTAAGAAACAACTATTTTATATTTATCATAAGCAGTGTACAAGTACAAAACATGTGAATAAATGATGGTGAGATTTCGAAAATTACTAGAGAAGCTTTCAGATGATAAAAATCTAGAATTAGCACTAAAAGATTTTATTAATAGTCTCTCTTCTGGTAAACACATACATAGGTGATCACATATTCTGAATATTCCGATCATGCGATCACATATTTTGAATATTCACTGTTATAAAAAATCCAAAATATAAAGTTACCCTTCTATATTGTTAATATCAATTTCATTTCAGTATCGTGCCCTTTATCTTTTTGAAAATTTCTATTTAGTTAAGGTTTTGATTAGAGGCCCATAAAATATTTTGTGAGTTTGTAAAATGGTCTTCATTTTGATGCAAGAGTGTTTGGTTTAACTTTTAGATTAGTTCTTCTTGATCTGGTTCGATTTATTTGTTTATTGTTTAATAGTCTAGTTGGTTCAGGTTCAATATGCTCAGGTTTGGTTCACAAATGGTTGATCCCTTCCGACGTTAAAAAAATATTTTTCTTTCTTTTCTCTCACTCTCTCTTTCTCTCTCTTAGGAGGGGGATGCTGAGAGGAAGATGGACATGGTGGTGTATATTTATAGTTGAAGTTAATTTACTAAAACTTTGTATTGGAATTTGTTCACTAAAAAGTAAAAGTTAACGGCTAACAAATTCTACAAAAAAGTCTTACTGGAGATGAATTGAACCAAATGTACATTTCTTTTTTATATCATGCATTTTATTAGATGTATGCTAATGAATAGTGGTGTAGCACATACTATTATATAAATTGATAATTGATGAAACATATTTACATTATTGAAAATGAATTAGTATGTTACCATGCTTTTTATTTAGCAGACATCCGACGTAATATTTTGTTTAGTAAACAAATAGTTACTTCAAGAAATTGATTTTCTTACTTTTTTATCAAGCTCTGATACCATATTAATAGTACTAATGACATCAACTTTGTAGCATTAAAAAAATATTTAATTTAGAAAAACAGTTTTCACGATATATCATAATAAATAGTGTTTATGTAGAATTATGATATTGATTTAAGACCAATTACGAATGCAATTGATGATGAAATATCAATTTAGCCAGAATGTAACCCAAGATTACAGTCTAATCAAACTCAATAATAAAAGTTAAAATAAATAAACAAAACTTCATCCAAATGCAACAGAACAAAAAGATTGAGGTCTGTGGGTATATGGCTAGGGTCGGTCATAAGTGAGTCAATTCTTTATTTCCCTCTTCCCAATGAGTTCGTTCTTCATTTTCTCTTTCACAGCTTCTATGCGCACAACTAAGTGAGTTAAATAAAATATGATTTTGTTGATTTCTCATGTAAAAAGTCATTATTTGTATATATTTTTTTTGGCCCTTTGGCTAGTTATTTGTACTTCTTTCAAGTATGATATGCTTATGACTTTTGTTGTAATTCCATTGTGAATTGGAAGCGATGTTTTTATTTGATGTTTATTTACCAGAGAATTGAGATTATGGTTGTCATATTTCACAGAAGCGATTTGACATTATGATTATTACTAAATTAGATGAAACAAAAGGAAACTCTTTTCAGATTATTATATTTTCTTCAGATGAATACTACATCAAATGATGTGACTCGGCCTTCACCCATTGAGAAACCAGTAATTGCTTAAAATTTATTGGAGTCATTAGAGTTATTACTTAACAATTGTATTATCCACACATGATGTTGTAGATTCCTGAAGATTCCAACAAAAATCTGATATTGTTTGCATTTAAAAACGAAATTGAAAGGATGAAGATATGAGACAGATTTGTTTCGTGGAAGGATTGGGAAATGGGTCAAAATCAAGATGTGGGTAATTTATATTGATATTGATATTATATAATCATTTTGGACGTGTTTTATCATGTTTTGACATGCGTCCACTCCAAGAAATTACTACTTCAAATATTTAAGAGTGTTGATATCAAATTAAGTTGTAATCAATTGGTCAACGTATTCACTCTGTTCCTAGAGAATCTCGGTTGGTGGATACTTTTTCACGGACATTTTAAATATGGACTGTACTTCCAGTGATGTTAATATATATCAATTCCGTCAATTTGAATCACCAAATGTAGTTTGGTCCAATGGTGGAGTGCATAATCTTTGATGTGAACGACGCAGGTTCGAACCGTGGTGACCTCCATTTTTTTTATGTGAAAAGTTGTCCTCAAACGTCACACGTATTCTCGTCGGAATTCTTATTGAATATTTAAAGAGTACACAAATCAGGAAAATTTTCTAGCCTAGTGGATATGCCCGATTCAAAGCTATGCCCTCTTTTCTTTTTAATTATTGAGAATTAAGAAACAAAAGTACAATCTAGCCCATATTGTTGACTAGATTTTGGGATCCCCAATTCAAATGTTAGTGCTTTCACTTTTTGGCTTCAAAATTACAATAATTTTTTTTTATTATTTTGGCTTGAATATAGTGTATCAATTGGCAAAATTACTCTTTTTTTCTTTCATTATTTGGACTGGAATAGAACTAAATTTTCCATTTGATGGTTCAGATTATAATTGGGGATCAAACTCGAGTCATTGGTGACTTTAAGACTTCCGATATTGCCCTACAACCAACTAGACAAAACTAATTTTGTAAATAGAGATAAAATACCTCAAATTTTTAAAATTTGTATCAGTACCACATATATAAAATTTATTTGATTCCTGCACAACATATCATCTATATCTCGCAAAAAATGTTTACTAACTTAATATAAAAAAATATATTTTTCCATCACAATATCACAAATATAATTCTTTATAAAATCACCTGCATTGTAATATGACATTCCTTGCATGCATTCTTTTATAGAAATATAATTGTAGTTTATTTTGTAGTTTTACGGTATTAATTTTCAATTTATTTAATTTTTTTATTATCTTTACTTTTTTTCATATTTTAATAACTTAGAAGAATATAAAATATTATTTCTAATGATTTTTATTTGGTTTTGCAAAATGGACAATAAATTATAGTATCTAAATACAAAAATATATTCTTTGCAATCTGAAGTGGAGCAAGAGTTCCCCTAGTGAAATGTAAAAATGGATATGATCTACATCATTAGTTGACATCATGTGATCATCGAAATATCACTAAAGTCCTTGGGATTTGGGTGTCGAAAGACGGGGCCCATATTGCATATGGTGGTAAAATACGGGGACCAATTATGCATGTGAGAAATCAGTTATTCTACAAAGGCAATTTTGATAAGTTTGTCTTCTCCTAAGAAGGATACTATGTTTTATGGTAGGTTTTAATTACTTATAAGACTTGTGTTTTCTCCTTATTTTGAAACATGTTTAATTTTCTGTTATTATTGGTTAATATAGGGCAATTTCACCCGTAATCGAACATTTGTCGATGACACGAAATCTACCCGCTACTTTTTAACCCAGAATGGGTGTTTTCTAAAATTGGGAAGCACGGGACTATAAAGGTTATAGTTGACACATATGGGACATTTATATACAAAATATGATTGAAATTAAGATGCAGAATTTATTCTTAAGAAAAAATGACTTCATATTTATCATGAGCAGCGGATAAGGATAGAGCCGCGTGAAAAAATGATGGTGAGATTTGGCAAATTATTAGAGAAACTTTTTGATGGTAAAAATGTAGAATTAGAGCTGAAAGATTTGATTACCCGTCTCTCTTCTGGAAAAATAAGGTATTATATAGATACAAAATATTTTAAGAAAGTAGTGTGGATTTCATACTTACTATTGTAAAAAAAATCCAAAATATAAAATTAACCTTCTAAATTGTTAATATCAATTTTGGAAGGGTAATATGATATTCTGTGTTTTTATAGGGGTAATATATTAAAATTCCCCCAATGTTTGGGAAATTTGATCTTTTGGAAACAAATTAGTTGGTAATAAATAGTTTATAGTCAGATCCATTTGATCAGTTTTCTTTTATTTCTTCTTAAGTTCATTTTGTGTCATCAATCAGTTTAGAATTATAGCAGCTAAGTCTGCTATGTTCAATTTTGTCTCAGTTCAACTGTACTGCTTAGGTTAGTTTGGAATTGTAGCAACTCAGTCCACTATATATCGAGCCCGGTTTAATAGATAGCAGCATATGCGTAATATAAAAAATTGAATTAGCAATTTTAACAAGTAACGATGCTATAATAGATGAGTTGATGAGTATGTTCAGAAATGTGCTTTTAAGTCATTATAAACCCCTTTTATGAGTGGCGTATTTGTCTATTTAAGTAGTTATTCTCAATGGCGATGATCACGCCTAATTACCACTAAGAATAACTCATCCTCATGTGGGAGGTTTCCGAAGAGGTCGCCGGTGAGTGGTTAGCAGCTAGGGTTTTATTTTCATGAAATTGCTTTAGAAGAGAGAGAAAGCCCATATATATAGGGGTTCAATTTGAAAAGGGATGTCTATATAGCAGTTTTAATTTGATTTTTTTTTTTTTTTGAAAAAATAGGTGAAATTTCTTTAATTGCTATACGACATTAACTGTCAAATCACTACTGTAAAATACTAAAATCAGTTTTCAAATCACTACAAAAATTATTAAACTCAGTAGGAATTAAAAATATCCGATTTTGACCCGATTATCACTTGACCAGGTGACGTAGAATGACGCCACGACCACACCAATGGAGTATTCTGGGAACTAAATAGGAATCATATTATTATTTTTTGTTTATAGGACTATCAGTCTCTATTAAATTTCTAAATATTAGATTACTTGTGTTATAGTTGCAGAAAAGCAAATAACATTATTTTGTTTTATTATATAGTTTTTTCTCATACTTTTGATAGTTGTTTATACTGCTATAGTCAGATGTTTTTATTTTCGGTTTTAAACTTCGATGATGTTATCATGTCATCATCATGTCCGTTCGTGATCCCATTACGTGGTCTAGCAAAGAAAATAAAATGTTGTTAGCTTCTTTTCTCCACATACTTCAAAGTCAAATCATTTACGTTAAGATGACATGTTATTCTTTAGTTCCTCAAATATTTACTAAATAATAGTTTAGCTTGTTTATAACTATTATTGCCATCAATTAGAGTTATTTTTCAGGATAATTCATAAGAAATACATTTCCAAAAAATATGAAGTTAATAGACGGGAAGATGATTCCTCCAAAACCAACAAAATCGCACAGTACAAGAAACCTGTATGACAGAAAAAGATCAGAAGACAAAAATATGTACACAAACAATCATCACCTTCAGATTGGAGCAGTTGAGGATGAAAACGAGTTTTTATGTATTTATGTAAATATTATAATTATAATTTATACAAAAGCTGGACTAAACTGGGAAAAAGACAATTATTTGTTAGCGATGCTTTCTTTGGTGTAGAGAGTAACCAACAAGAGCCGACAACAATATAGTCCAAAAAACCTATTACAAAAATAAATAAACAAACAAATCAATCAATTATTAATTAACTAATTAATTAATAAATATAACTTTTACCATATTAATAGTATTCCATCTCTCAAGCCTCCTAATTCTACATTGCATATCTTCAAATAAAGCATCATTTGTTGGTGCATTTTCACGTACTGGCGATGTATCAGAACTCAAACATCCTCCCTATATTTCCAAATAATATAAATATTAATAAAAAATTCAAAATTAATTACAAATTATATAATCTTGCACTAATTTAATGTGATTAGTATTATAAAAATACCTGTGATCGGATAAATTCGACCAATTCATTCAATCTAGCGGCTTGTTGTGTATGAATTCCTGTTGCACCTTTTTCTATCGGTAAATTTTCCAATATTATTTGAAGATAACTCTACACAACAAAAAGAAATTAAAAATACTTCTAACAAAATAATATTATATAAGCAATGCGTGAAAATAGTATTTGAAAATGTCAATATGAAGTCTAAAATTTTCATATATATGTGCAACTTATATTTTTACCCATGATTAAAAAGCTAAAGAAGTAAAAATGAATATTACATACAAATAAATTATGGATTGACAATGTATATATTTATATTTTTGTGCCTAGACCAAGGATTTTAGTTTCATCCTTTCAGCAATAATAATGAGATTCAATTCATTTGTATGTAATTATACCTAATAAAAAATATTACTTTTGTTTTAAAATTCAAAAATAAATAAAATTATACCTTTGTGGTGTAAGATCCGTCCAAGTTTAGCAAAGAACCAGCAGCAGATACAATTTCCTTATTTGTGCCTTTTATTTGTAGGTACGGATTTGGTACGCCATGTAAATGGTCTACTTCTATCAGAATCTAATTAAAAAAACAAAAAAAAATGTTCAAAAAAGAAAAATATATTTA
The DNA here is from genome assembly GCA_024447665.1 of Juncus inflexus. Lineage (NCBI taxonomy): Eukaryota > Viridiplantae > Streptophyta > Magnoliopsida > Poales > Juncaceae > Juncus > Juncus inflexus. Next base: position 4,847,346 of record JAJHPC010000011.1, read on the forward strand.
TTTATTTGAGGGCTAACTATCATATAAACCGCTACAAAACAAGAAATGTCAAATATGGCCCAAATTATTTCATATATTCCCTCCAAAAATAAGGATTGTTTGTTTGAGGATCTTGTGAAATTTCATGTTCTAAAGTGAATATTTCTTGTTTTGCAGGGTTTATGTGATAATGTTTTCTTATATATAAAAATAAAAAGCTGACTTTTCCGTCTTGATAAATCAGCGCAGAAGCTTCTATATAAGCTACAGCTTGGTATCTAGCATGAAAAAAGATATAACAAAATTATTTAAAATATGTCACAAACATAAAAAAGAATCTCAATTTTTTTATAGAGAGAAAGTATAACTTTCTTACCCAAGTTTAAGAAGCCCAGAAACAGTGCTGGCACTAATATCAAAGTCCACTTTCGGTTGAATAATAAAATTCCCTTCCCTAATTGGCTGTCAAAAAAATAAAAATATATAATAATAATAGTACTAATAATACTTTACTATTATTATAAAACAAATGTTGCATAATCACCTAAATCTTAGGAAATTTAATAACAATCAGATAAGCAAAAAAAGGAAAAAAAAAATAATATTATTATTTGTTAAATCACCTCTCGAATTAACAAAGCAAATCGGCCTTCGCAAATTCTGACGCGTATGCAATCAGATTCCGCCAGCTGTCCCTTCGAAGGGGCGCCAGGCACAGGGAGCTTCAAGTAAACATCCGTAAAGTTTTGGACTGAACTGCAAACTTTGCCTGGATCTAAAACTTTCAGTATGTCTTGGTAAGAAACCTGTAAAAAAAGAAAGAACGGTGTAATTATGGAGAAATTAATGAAGAATTGTATTGTAATATGCGAGTTTTTGAAGGGTTTGTGTGAGAAAATGGAAAATGAGTTTACCTTGTTGTTGCTTTTAAGGACGAAAAGAGAGCTTTCTGGAGATAGAACGGGATCAAAATCATTCCGAATTTTAAGCTATGAAAAAAATTAAGAAAAATAATAATAAGTCAGTTTTAATTCACTTTAATCATATGAAACAGAATATATAATCAAAGCTAATGTATCGCTAATAATTTTGATAAATTCAAAATCTATAATTTCCTTCTGAATTCAAACATCTCAAGTTTACTCTTCCAAATGAATTAGGAAAAAGTAAAAACAATGCTTTTTAGACTACAAACTTCATAGATTTTGAGTTGGTGAAGAACAAATTTAATAGCACTTCCGTTCAATAGAGAATTCGAAATTTCCAACTTTCAAAATTTCCCCAAGACTACTCATTTACCAAGTAAAAAAATGTAATAATTATATGTTGTACCAACATGGGCATGGACAAGATGAGGCTCAATATAATGTTGGAAGTTAGGAAAAACCGTCGTCATTATTTCGTCTTGAGAAATCGATCGGCTCTTGTCTCTTTGCACTCTTGCTATGAGGTGCGAGTGGACCCCACCCACCTAAAATTATTAAAAATAATTAAATAAATGGAGTTATAAAAAAGGAAATATATGTAAACTAACTCCATAGATGTGAAAATTATCAAACGTAGTGTTTTAATTTAATCACAAGTCCAATTCAAAGTTTCAAATGTAACACGTGAAATAAACGTAGAGTCAAACATCAGTATTAGCAACTTAAGATAAAATTAAATTATAAAGAAATGGTTTTTTTAATAAAATAAAATAAATAAATGATAGAAAAGAAATGGGGCGTAAGAAGTGAACTTACCACAGCAATCCAAAGATCGAGTGATTTTCGTATAATGGGATGTAATGCATAAACACCTTCAAATATCACCTATTAAATATCCATAAAGAATTCAAAAAGAAGAAAAACTAACACAACTGTACGATCTTTTTACCATTATCTAATATAAAACTATATAAATTTATGTAATTTACCACACCACATTCTTCAGAGACTTGAAGATCTTTAAACCCGTTTCGGCAAAAATTCTCAAAATCAAAGCAGGGCACTTTCGCCTTGTGCTTATTCCTTATATCCTCTATATTCTACAAAACACAAGTCATCATTAATATTTTTACAAGGGTATACATGCAAAAAGTGACTACAGTATGTTATACCTTGAGGAGCAAAGAAATGTCAAGAGAAGTAAATTCGGATTTGAAATCCTTTGCTTGTTCAGGCTTGTAATAGCTCTCCAAAGAGATTACTTCACAACCTACTATGTTTGCCATTTTTTGCGCCAAGCTTGTTTTTCCTGACCCACTTGGACCCCCTATTATTAATTTAAATAATAGATTAATTAATTATTTATGGGAAATTTGTAAAAGAGACCCTACTACTATTATTTAGATATTTTGGCAATGATGCAGGTTTTATTTTGCAACTTCCAATAATGTAGGGGCTACTTTGCAATTTCAGCATAATACAAGGGCTTTTTTCCAAATTTCCCATTATTTATTTAAAGGAGAAAAAAAAGAGATATGCAAATAGAATATTATATTACCTATACCAACAATAACTGGAAAGCCCTTGTTCTCCAACAAAGCCTGAACAGAGAAAAATAAAGAATAACATTTTGAAATATAGAAGTTTGTGAGGGTGTATATGCAAAATAATCTATTATTACAAAAATTGGAACCTGAATGGCTTGAACGGAAAGGAGGAGGCCTCGGTCAAAGTCAAACGAATCCGGCATTGGGGCCAGCCTTGTTTTGCCTGTAGCAGAAGCGTCTGTAATATATTCACAAACCAAAAATAAATTAAATAAATAAATGGGGAAAAAATTATCGAAATAGAAAATTGACTAAATGCCATATTTTTGTGTCATAGATAGATTGTTTGACTCAATTCAGCATTAAAATTCCCATAAATATTAATTAATTTAACAAAATTACAGTAAATTTGTAAAAAGGCCCTGCATTATTGCTGAAATTGCAGAAAACTATTTTCCATTGTTAGATGCTAACCACAGTTTTCTTTTTCTAATTATTTGAAAAAAATATTTTCAAAGATAATTATCATCTCTTTTAAAATATGATGTGAATTCCTTCAAAAAAAAATCAATGTGAATCAAATTTAAGAGAGATTAATTATATTTTACTTTAAGCTATTTTTGTTTCAAATGAAGTCAACGAAATTAACTCAAATGTAAGTTTTTGCTCAAGTCAAATTAAAATAAACATTAACAATATCAATTTCATCATTCATATCACAGGGTCTTTTTTGCAATTTCATCAATAACACAGGGTCTCTTTCGCAAATTTCCCCAAAACTACTAAAACATTTAGCACTCAACAAACCTGGAATGAGATTCCATTTGGCGACGGGCTCGACATCCGACCGTTTGGTGGGGGACCGGGTCCAGGGCTGGCTCAGGAACTCCTCGTCCAGACCCGGCTCGATTCTGGGCAGACGGATCGGCTTCGGTGCCAGAATCCTCTTTTCTTGACTTAGGGTTAGGAAGGAGCTGCTGACGGGTGGCGGCGTGTTCAGACGCGGAATTCCTGTTACAAAGGTTAAAAGAAGAAAATTAATAAAATATGATATTTTGATGAAGGTTAGAGAAAAATGTATGTTAAATGCGACAATTTGTGTATTGGATCGAATCAAATAGGTTTGTTTACTAATTTATAGGAATTTGAAATAAACTTATGATAGGTTTGATTGAATTGATTTTTATTTAGTTTGGGATTAGAAGAAAAGAGGGTTTATATAGGTGAAAGGCATGAAATGTAGAGTGTTAATTGCAAAAAAGGAAAAATAAGTTCGGTTGAATTGATTTAGAGGAGTTATAAAGGTGTTAGTAGCAAAAGGTATGAGATGTTGGGTGTTAATTGCAAATAGGGTAAAATGTTGGGTGTATGTGCAAGAATTACTAATATTTGTATAAGGTTTAAGAATAACTAGTACATATATGAACATGCAAGAAATATACCTTTTCGTTCGAGAATCATTTCTAAATAAGATTTAGTGATCCAAGGCCCCTTAATGCCTAACTTCGAAGCCTCCGCTCCAACAATCTAATAGGAAACAAAAAAATTAAAATTAAAAAGTGCCTACTTATTCACATGTGTGAAAAAAACATTCATTAGTGCAGATTGTGAAAAAGGGACCTCAGTTATTCAAGAAGTTTGAAGGAAAAAAAAACATTCTACAATTTCTTGAATTTAAAAATCATTCTAGAATTCCTCATACAAAAAATACAAGGCCTTTTTTGCAAATTGTAAAATGGTTTGCCCATTTCATAATTTTCCAACTACAGGGCTTTCTTGCAAATTGTGAGTCTGTCAATGCTGTGTCAGATTCCCTGTTTTCAAACTTCTCGAATAAATTACAAAGACGTCATTTCGAAATTTTCCAACAATAATGACTTTTTCGCAAATCGTGAGATGGTTAATATTGTCTTTCTCAAACAACAGAGGGATCATTTCACAATTTTCCAAATATAAGGGCTTTTTCGCAAAATGCGTACTTTTCTGCTGGTGCCTTTGAGAACCAAGAAGGTCTCGTTGAGCGTGTCGATTCTTTCGGCGGCCAGCAAGACCTGGTCTTTGCGGACCGAAGTGCAGGCCCGCTTGAAGCTCACCACCACGTTGTAGCCTAGGGCGAGTAATCCACCTAGTGTTGTTCTTCCCACCTTTATAAAAATAATAAATAAAAAATAAAAAATGATAATAAAAATGGAACATGATGACATGGGATGTTTGTGAGTTGGATGATTAATTCGCGAGATGCTGTTTTGTACCTATGAGAGGTTTTTGTTTATGCTATAAAATGATGTGTAGAGATGCAAAATGGTATACTGATAAGTTATGTTCTGTAAAATGAAATGAGATGTTTTTTTGTGTGAAATATGAAATGATGTATATGTATGCAAAATGGTGTATTGATGAATGATGTACTGTAAATGGCGGAACACACAAAAAGTAGAATGAAATGAAAAAAAATGGAAAATGATGACATGGAATGTTTGTGGGTTGCGTGAGATACTGTTTTGTACCTATGAGAGTGAGCTTATTGTGTAGAATATAGATTATAGAATGATGATGCAAAATGGTATGTTGATGAGTTATGTGTTGTAAATGATATATTGGTGTACGATATAAGGTGTTCTTTAGACATGCAAAATTGTATATTGATGAATAATGTGGCGTGAGCAACAATCGAAAAATTGTTCCATTATTTTTACTTCTTTTGGGTTTCTAATTGTATAATTTACAGTTGAGGGCCACATTCAGCCAAGAAACATAAAAAAAAGTTGACTATTTGTATAATTTAAAAGCTTTATCAAGAAATCATGAGATTAAGATAAGATACCTCAAATTCGGCTTTGGGACGAATAATGAAATATTTATCGACAATTCTTTGGTCGCCAAGCGATAAATAATATCTTATACCACATTGCCTAACTTTAATCCAATCGTCTATTTTCGCCTCTTCACATGCAAATGGAGGCCTTAAATACATCTCTAAAAAACTGTAAAAATTTTGAAATTATTTTCATATAAAATATTTTATAAAATTGATTAAATAAAAAGGGGAAAATAATGGTTTTGATTTACGTACTTTTCAGTTTCGGATTCCTTTTCGTCAAATTTGTATACTACTTGACCTTCTGGTGACTGTTGAATATATACATATATATGTTAAATAACATTACTATTATATCAAATAATAAATAATATAAATATGATAGTTTTGCAAAAAAAGAAATGCCTGCTAGGTATTCAGTAAATTCAAAAAAGGTCATCCCATTTTAATAGTTGCAAAAGAACAATTTTCATTTATTGTTTGCATAAAAGCCCTATATTATCACTAAATATTGATATTTCAAAAAATATCAATATTTATAAAAACTCCCTATGTTGGATCAAGCAAAAAAATATAAATAAATAAAATTACATTGTATGATAAAAAAAAGGGGGAGATCATTTTGAAATTCACCTCATGCTTGCATTTTAATTTGTAATAAGCTTCTCTAAATGACGACACAAAGCTGTTGTTTATCCTAATCTGCATTTAAAAGCTTAGTACGATAAACAAAAGAAAAAATGAAAAGAAAATGATTTTTTTGCATATATGCCCAAAACAAGTGATCTTAAAACACACACACAAATCAGTTCATAAGCAAAAACCTAACAAAAGAAGGGTGAAAACAAAATTTTGAAAACTTGGGAGGGCATATACGCAAAAGAGCAAAAGTAAGAATTATTATATATTTTTTCTTATACCTGAGCGTGGTGTAAATCAGGCTCTATATGTTTTCTAAACAAGGGAAAAATGCTGTCTATAAGATAATCTAATGAGCATGAATCGCCTATGTCATGCCGTACTTTAGATAACAAGCTGAAGTGGACCCCACCAACCTACAAAAAATAATTAATATTAATTTATTTATTTTTAAATAAAATGAAGAACAATTCTTTTACTATCATCTTGAGATTTCAAATTTTCAGTATTCTTGTATTATACTCTCAGAAAGAACAAATATTTCATGTATTGCTTAAGTTGCTTTTTATGAAAGTTCAGTTTTTTAATATACTTTTAGCTTTTTATCAAGTGTAAAAATTACAAAAAAGGAATTTAAAGGAATAGTATCAAAAGAAAAATAAATAATCCAAAATTATAAAAATAATATTTAAATAAATTACCACAGCAACTCTTATATCTAATAAAGACCTCAGCGTGGAATGAAGAGCATATGCACCATCTACAATCAGCTGAAAGAAACAACATAAGTTTCCACAAAATAAAATAAAAATTCAAAAAAGAATATTCTTTTTTTGCATCGAGATCCGTACAACGCCTGATGACGATATTTCGAGCTCTTTCCAGCCGGTGCGTTTCTTCTCTTGGTAATCGACCAAAGGCACCATTGTGGATTTGCCCTTTACTAAATCCTGTAATAAACCCTAAATATCAGATTTATCATTCAAAAAGGAAACATATATGTCATATCTATCTCTCTGAAAATGAAAATATCAAATTTACCCTCAGGAAATTAAAAATATATCATATTTACGCTTCCAAAATCTTTTTTGGACAGAAATAACCTTAGTCTATTCAAAACATATATTTTGAGTTTTGAAAGGGTAAATTTGATATTTTCATTTGTAGAAGGGTAAATATGATATTTTGCTCCCATTTTTTGTACTGAGAGAGAGAGAGACCTGAATATTATTAATAAGAGAACCAAAATCAATCGAATCTATATCATTTCCATCGTCAGAGCCGGTACGATAATCCTCCATTGAAAGTATAACAACACAACCTAATACAGATGCCACCTTTTCTGCTAAACTATAAAAAATACAAATTATTTGTTATTCTTAATTATATTTATATATTTATATTCAAACATTTATAGACTGTGAGTTGTGTCTTATGCCCTCTGAAATTAATAAATTATACCCTGTCAGGTCTCAGGAAGTGCTTTCCTTTTTTTTTCCTTTTTTTTATTTTATTTATTTATTTTTCTTGTAACATGCATAATTTCGATAATTGTATTCGGTTTCATTTTTGTAAAGCAAGTAAGAAATGTTATTTTTATATGAAATTTTATTATGAAAAGAATAATATTATAATACCTGGATTTTCCAGAGCCGCTGGGCCCACCAATTCCAACGGCCACAATTTGGCCGTCTTTTCTCTCTCTTAATTCCTGTATCGCCTTTATGAGGAGGTAATAGCCATGATCAAATGACTACAAAATTATCAAAAAAAAGGTAAAAAAAAAATAATGCAATGAGTTAGATCAATGGATTTATCATTCTTTTTATTTCTCTACTCCAGTTTATTTGTTCCAGTTAGATCATTGGATTTGTTAAGACTAAACTGATATTAAGCTTATTATGAACTCAATTTGTTAATTATAATGCACATTTCATCTTTGGCTCAAAATTATGGAAGTCTTATAGCACGAGTGATCAAATGATTAAATTCATATAAAATTAAAATTAAATTCAGCTCAAGTTGTCTTTCTTATCTTTAAATGCATAAAAAAGAGAGAAATTGGAAATAGCTAATTCCACTTTTCACTTGGAATTAACAAATACCTATTCCAAAATTCAACTCGAAATTTTCCCTAACCACAATTAAGCTCAAATTCATCTTTTTCCTATAAAAAATCATAAAATTGCGTACTTACAAAGTTGACTTAAACTCCCCCACGATCAAATCACTCAAAAATCCATCCGAAACAGTTAACCAACCTCAATTTTCCCCCCAAATTCACGAAACCAAACAAAATGTTAAAAATTAAACAATCGTAGAATACCACGTGGAGAGGGAGGGAATGGAGGATGGAGGACGAGCCGGAGGTAGAAGGAGGAGAATTTGGGGGCGGAGAGGAGGAGGAGGAAGGGAAGGAAGGGTGATTGATAGAGGAACTGATGGCCTCGCCTTGCGTGATTCTGTGCGGAGATGATTCTTCCATTGGAGGAGTTTATGGCAAAGGCAAGGAAGGGGAAAGGAAGAAACGGAGGAAAGTGAAGAGGAAAAGAAAAGAAAAGAAAAGAAAGGTGTTATTGGGTCGGATCCTTTTATGTTATCTTAAGTTCACAAGTCATAGTTGATGGTAAGTTAATTTATCCGAAATTTGTGTAGTGACTAGTGAGTGAGTATTATTTGGCAAAAAATAAAATTATTAAGCATACCTGAAAAAATATTTATAATCTCAAATTGAGATCTCTTTTTAAGATAAAATCGTAATCTCCGAGTCACAGCGGTTAAATCACTCTTGTGTCACTTCTGTCAATGGTCTATTTTTTACTGGTTGTTTATTGACTTTTTGACTAGTCCAATTTTTTTGGGCTCCATATATTTTTTTGTTCAATATATTTGTTTTGCTAAAAAATTTACAGTAGTATTGCACAGCGGAAAAATTCGTCATGCAGTAACACGTCCTAATATGTGCTAAAAAATTGTTTCTGTCATTCTTATCTTTTTTAAACGTTGATTGTTTCTCCAGTTATAGGCAACACACAATTAGCTAGAGGTTAAAAAGATTAGATAATATCCAACTAAGCTACTATGCTCGAAGATCTTCGATTATATCATCAATGACGTTAGTAGTAGTAATGTTGTCCAAAAAATGTGGAGTACTTCGGATCCAACATCAAACTCAAAATCAGACTAGTTTTAAGCATAATATGAGCTACATTACTTGCATATGTAATAATTACTAATTGTCATTTTCTCCAAAAACAGAGAGAAGAAAGAAATCTACTCCATGTCTTCCCAAAGAATCACATTTTGTGCATTATACTATAATTTCCCACTCTTTTTTTCTTTTACAATCTAAAGTTTATATGATAGAAATTTTGAAAAATTTTCAGGAATCCGTCAGGAATCGTGGCCACGTAGGGGAGAGAGCGCGCGCACGAGAGAGAGAGAGAGAGAGAGATCATATTTTATTTATTTAATTTTTTCCTGAAAATATAGGATTTATATATGGGTCGGTTTTCTTTTGTTTGAAATTTTTTAAAATTTATCAGGCGGGCTTTTTTTGGATTAATGATGTCATTTCTAGCCCATCATATTTTGATTGGTCTGGTTTAAATGAATTTGACAGGCCTGCACTGATAATTCAGCCCATATTCTTAGAGTGCAGATCCTCTGTAGCCAGCTGCACGACTGCAGAGGATCAGAATCATCCATCATATTTAATGGAGTGTGAGAACCATTCATCAAGGTAATTGATGGTCCTGATTCTCTGCAGCCGTGCAGCTGGCTGCAGAGGATCCGCACTCATATTCTTATGCCCATCCAAAAATCTGTCTTACCATCAGTGAACTCATATCAAAGTGAAATTGTCAAATTGAGTGATATGACTCCATATTTGAAGGATAATTATATAATTCATATCATAATTGTTAAGCTTTTAGGTACAAATATGGACATGATGGTTTATGTTATATGTCCATATATTTTGTTATCTAGATATTCTTTGCTTCGGGCAAAAATTTTTTTCTTAAACTTATTTATAGTTTTGTTATTCTTTCATTATTCGTAGTTAAAGTACATTTGGAAGAAAACCAACTAATCTACAGTTGAAACATTTGAAACGAAGTTGTGTGTTCGTAATTGTATTCAGTAGTATATATCCAAATTGTATATGAACTGCATAATACCTGAACCCAATCTATATCTGAATATTATCTATATTTTTTATCTATCTGAGAAAATAGTATGAATATTATATGACCATTATCGGAACCGCATTCACTACTGCACACAACACAATCAACTTTCGAACGTACAACTAATCTAACTAAACTATTCTGAAAAATTCCCGTCATGCATCTCACGATGGCAATATATGTAAGTAATAAACATTGTATAAAATTGAAAAAAATAGTTTATATGATCATTTTTTATAAATAGTATATACGTAAAAAGTGAAAACAGTATATAGAACATAAATAGTATATTAAAAAATGGAAAAATAGTATATAAAAATTTCAAAGAGTAAAATAATGCAAAAAAAATAAAAATATGTACAAAACAGTGAAAATAGTATATAGAAAAAAATAATATATTGAAAAGCGGAAAAACAGTATATACAAATTCGGTTGTGATTTGGGGCGTGATCCAAGCCGTCGTGATTTCATATTTCCCTTATGAAAAATCTTGACCTAATGAAAATGCATTCAAATATATGAATTCAAAGAAATTTGGACATCTTATGGAACATTTTACTTGTATATGGCTTTCATTTTTATTTAAAAACCGAATTTTGAACCTTATAACTTAAATCCAAAATTTAATTTCTAAATTGTAAATTCCTAAATTGTAAATTTCAAAATTCAAAATTTTGAATTACAAATTTAAAATTTCAAAATTTGAGTTCTGCAATAAATAATGGAAGGGTAGCTTACACAACTACCTCCCACTCAAGCGAGGAATAGTAGAATTTTTGGACAACAATCCTGAGCCCTCCCCTCTCTCTAAATCTTCCTCCTCTTCCGTAACGTCGACTCTGAAAAATGGAGGATCATTCAATGCAATATGACACAAATTATCACGGCTTCTGAGCAGTTCGACCACCTTCGACATGGCCGGCCGGTCGCTTGAGTTGGCCTGGGTGCACAACAATCCAATATGCACCATGTTTATTATCTCATTTTCGTCTTTTGCATTTTGATGATGGTATAGATTTTGGTCTATGATTTTTGAAATTGAGTTTGATTTGTAGTTCTCCCATACCTGAATTTTAGAAATTAAATGAAACATGAGTCAGCAAAAGGCTAACATGGTAACATGTAGTTTTCTACTTTTTTTCCCTTTTGGTTAAGCATGAAAAAAAAATGTTTTCAAATTTCCAGTGCTTGAAAGAAAAAACAAAGTGTTTTCAGATCCTTAGTGTTCAAAAATATTATTGTAACAGACTTAAACATGCATGAAAATGTTAATAATGCACAGATTCAATAATTGTTGGACAAAGAACAAACCGAAAAAAAATGCCGTGGCAAAAGATGAACTAATCCAATAGTTGAATTTCCAAATTCAGACTTATCTATTATTATCGAAATATTGAATAGTCATATCAGTGCGATGAAACTAAACATCCTCAGAAAGAAAGAAGATTTTTTTTTTAGATTCAAATACGCCATCAATAGAGGATTGAAAGACTTGTTAAATAATATTAAATATGTTCGCTATTACAAAAAGAAGAAATTTTATTGTAGGAAGTACCATCGATAAAAGCGAGTGGCTGACATGTGATCCTTCGGAGCTGCCACAAGACGTGCCACATCTCTTTCCAGTGATGATTTCAAGCGACAATATGCCGAAACTGTACACGTCTGCCTTTTCTGTGAGATGACCGTGCACGATATATTCTGGCGCCATGTAACCTCTGCATTTCATTAATTATCATGATTTATATGCTTTATTTATTATATTTTTTTGGATAATTGCTAGTAGATTTACACAAGTTTGTGTTTACATGAAGTATAAATCTCTAAATAATTTCAATTCTAGAATTTACACAAAAATTATGCCAGAATTTGAGGGATAAAATTTGTGTTATTTGTTATTTTTTTTTTTTTTGGAAAATGGAAGTACAAGATTTAAGTCATCTAATTTTCTATATTTTCTTTCAAATCCTAGTTTTTAGGAAATTCTTATAGTTGAGTATGCTAATTATAATTAACTGTTATATACTTACTTTAACCTCCTATTTAATGAAATGTCAACAAGAGTTATAGCAAAAAAAAAAAGCAAAAGTAAAAGAAAAATATCAGAGAAACAATGTGGCCTTACAGAGTTCCAGCAATACCAGTAGAGAGATGTGTTTTATCGATTGAAAATATTCTTGCGAGACCAAAGTCCGTTAACTTAGGCTTGAAATTATTGTCCAATAAGATATTACTGGCCTTTATATCACGATGTATAATTCGGGTTTCAGATTCTTCATGCAGATATGAAATTCCCTCTGCAATGCCTTGAATTATCTCAATCCTTTGTTGCAAGTCTAATTTTCTTTTATCATGTTCAAAATCTGTGAAATTCATAAGAAAAAAAAATGGAAAATTATGTGAAAGTACCAATGAAGCGAAAGGAATTTTAATGCTAATCGGAAAAAGAAACATGTGTGGGACGGGATCTGATTTGCCGGTTTCTAGTCACATAACATGACATTTTAAGTACCAAAATAGATATATATATATATATATATATATATATATATATATATATATATATATATATAATAAAAAACAGTATATAAATAGTCCGAGAATAATATATAAAAGCAATAACAGTATATAAATTTAACAATTTTATTTCCAAAACAATAAAAAAAAGTAAAACAATATATATCCAAAAAATTATATATTTAATAGAAAAATATATAATAACATTTCAAAACATCATATATTTTATCAGAAACCAGTACACGTTTATCCAAAATAACATGCAAAAAACTCAAATCTGTATATATTTTGATTTCAAATTTCTCAAAATGTGCATGTCAAATCAGGAAAAATGAATTAATATATGGAACTAAAATCATCATACCAAAAATAAAAAGATCAAGGCTTGTATTGGGGAAGAATTCATAGACCAGCAAGCTCTCTGGTCCATCTGCACTGAAGCCCAACAATTTCACCAAATTTTTGTGACGAATTTTGCTGATCAAATCAACCTCATTGAAGAATTGATCAAGGAATTGTGTTGTGTTCATAAAAAGCCTTTTTACTGCAACTTCTTTTCCGTCTCGTAAAATTGCCTGAAAAAACAATTTCTAGGGTTTAGACATTTTATATGCAATATGTTTTATAAGAAACCCTAAAAATGTCTAAGCCTTAAAAATAAGATAAAAATATCATGTTGTTTATACCTTGTAGACAGATCCATAGCTGCCTTGACCTAGCTTGTTAGACAAATTGAAGTTATCTGTTGCTTTTCTCAACTCTTCATATCTGAAATTCAAGCTTGATTTTGCAATTTCTTCTGGAATTTCTGAATTTCATGATAATTAATTTGTGTGAGAATGATATTTGTTTATCGAATTCAGATTCATTAATTGCCTAAGTATAAGGTACTACTCAAATTGCATGTCATTTACAGGTACCAATTGTACATCTTGCTTATTATTAGTCTGAATTTCATAATATTGCTTCTCAAATCCATTTATATGTCAAATACCTTTTTGCTTATTATTTTTCATTTTTTATTTATTTTTTGTGTTATTTGTTTTGTAGGGTTGAATTAGGGCAAAAGTAATAGGGTTCTTACAAATTGCAAACGACATAATTTTTCATTATTTTTTTTTCATTGTAACAAAATTCTTACTAATAGATGTTCTGTGTCCTGATTTTTTCCAAAAGCCTCTTTTTTTCCACACAAGAACCGGAAGAACTAATAGAAGAATTCCAAGAACACTACCCAACACTATCCAAATAATTTCTTTCTTTCCTGAAATGTCATAAACAAAAACAATTAAAATATGTTCTTATACATAGACCTATCTGCAATCTAAGAAATATGTTCTGGGTGGAATTTGAAATTCTCTCTTTTTTTTTGTCTGAGACAGGATTTTAATTCTAAATCTATAATAACCAGAGTAAAAGGTTAAAAAAAAAGTTTATTCTGGATATTTGAAAAATTAAAAGGGTTAAATGTGAAAATTTGCTTTAAACTTGCACAAATATAACATAATTTCTTAAAAAAGATAAAAGAATTAAATGTACCATATTTATGTTAGTGTACCTTTAGAGTTAGAACCACTATCGTACACATTCCAAAAGAGCTCATTAGAGTATCTAACAAAACAACCCGTAAACAATGCCCGGCCTTCCGTCGCAGAGCCACAAGTGGACAATGACGACTTTGCAGCATTGAGACAAGTGGCACATTCTGATTGGTTTAACACCTCCCAACATTGCGCCATTGCATAAGCTGTGGTGGTATTTTCTCCTCCAATGTATCCCTTTGCAAATCCTCCTTTTGAATTTATAGCTTGTGAAGTCACATTTGTAAGTACGCTATTAACAGCTTGAGAGAAGTTGGAGTGAAGGGACTTAGTGGAGTTGCATATACTTGTGTCTTGAGTACCGAGTACCTCGTCGAAGAAAGTGTAGTTTTCGTAACGAGCAAAACACCCATCAAGGTATAATCTACCTATCAAGATCGGAAAATGATATTAACATGAAATTTTCAAACCATAAACAAAAAATAGCATTTGAAAACAATAAATTCTCTTAATACATGTTAATTTTAGATGTTCACTTTTTGTAGATACTAGATAGCAAAAAAATTTGTGTCAATTCCGCTACCAGTAACTTCACATAAAATTAGGCTTCAAAAAAATTAGATAATAAGCTCTTGACATGGATCTATGAATTCAAAAGATGATCAGATAAGGTAATATGCAGTTTAAGAGTACAAATAAGGTGATGTATATTGGTCAAACCTTTTTTATTGCTTTGGAGTAACTTGTTTTTCAGTCATATCCATACATACTAGATGTAACTATGATATTTTTTAAATTAGTAGGTCAAGAACCTAGTCTTTTTTTTAATTAATTGGTCATATTGATATAAATATGATCAAAATGGCACTTAAAATTCAAAGCCAGTAGCAAGTTGTAGAAGCCGCCCTCACTCTTAAAATCAAAGAAAAATAAGAGAAAATTTCAAACGTAACATATGTCGCAATTAGAAAAAGTTGGCCATCTCTCCTACAATTCAAAATCTATTTATTAGGACTACTTTAGAAATAGTCCCTCATGAAGTTAGATGTACTTCATGCATTACAAAAGATTGGTCAAATAAAAAAGGGAAATTTATCAAAAACCCCCTAACTTTTCTCAATATTATGAAAAATCCCTTATATTTTTAGATTCCCTCTTTTAGTCCCTATAAAGTAGTTTGAATTTTTTTTTACCCCCTAGAGGGGTTAAATCTAACATATAAGTAGTTAATTTCTTTTATTGACCAAAATGCCCCTCCTTTTTATATTCGATTTTAAGATATAATTAATAGATAACTAATAAATAAATAGTACATAATTAACATAATTAAAATATAATAAATAATAAAAAAATCGTAAATAATTAACATAATTAAAATATAATCATATATAACTAAAAAATAATTAGGTAAAATATTACTTTCTTATTCTTGCGTAAATATTATATTTTTTTGTGTAAAAATATTATTCTCTCATTTTTTTATTTTTATGATTTTATTTTTTTATTGCTAATTTTATATTTATATTTTATGTAAAACATTATTTTTATACTTTTTATGACTTTGTATTATGTAAAATGTTTATTATTTTATCTAAATTTTTATTTTATTTTATCTAACAATGCTATTTTTCCTTTAATTTACTTTTTTTTATGATTTTATTTACTTTTTCAATTCCTGTATATAAAATATTATTTTTTATTTATTATCTTGTTGTGTAGAAATTAAATTATAAAAATTATTTTAAAAAGAGCATTTTGGTCCATATAAAAGTTGAGATGGATGGAATGTTATGTTTAACTCTAGTAGGGGGTAAAAGAAAAATTCAATATGTTTTATAGGGACTAAAAGAGAGAATCTAAAAATATAAGGTTTTTTTGATAATATTGAGAAAAGATGGTGGGTTTTTGATAAATTTCCCAATAAAAAAAATCCGAATAGATTTTGAACAATATATAAGAATAAATATTGTTTTTTTATATTGTAACCCACATAGATTTAAACACTTAATTAAATTCAAATTAAACTTTAATATTATATACATGTTTGTCTATATTCTTACCAATATGTTATTGAAATTCTGAATTATGCTGCTTCAAAAAAAAAAAAAAAAATTCTGAGAAAGTGAGAGTACCTCCAATGTAGGGATAACATTTAGGCATAAGACTTCTAAGCTCAGAATAACACAAAGTGCAATCAACGGAATCAAGATCCTCAAAGCATTGTGAAAGCCCATACCAAGTGTTAGTACCGTTCCCAACAAAAGTCGTACCGTACCCTTTTTGCGCCACATCGGTACTTAGATAATCCATCCCCGTCACAAAATAATTTGCCCAGTTTGGTGAATCAGATGCAATGGTCGAGTTGCATATTTCCTTTACTATGTTGGTTTGTGGATCTCCCGTAGTGAAGACAGAGGGAGAGAGAATTGTGTATAAGAGGATGGAGAGGAGAAGTTGTTGCTTGTTAGTCATGGTTGGATATGAGAGGAGAGGAGAGAGAGTTTGGGAATTATGTCTTTTTGCGGGAGAGGATTTATTAATTTAAACTTTTAAGTTTTAATTAATGGAAGTTGGTAATTTAGGATCCATGTATAGAGGGTACACTCGCTCCGCTTCGACATTATAATTTTTATATTGCAGTATGATGATAAATTGATATTTATGATTTTTATTCCATATTTATTTGATAAACTAACGTTGTTCTCAAAATGAATCCAATTTAGTTGGGTAATCATTATTTTTTATTCCATAAATCTAAAAAAGCATAACCGATGGCTTCTCTTACACTATTATAACTATTCAAACATTACAAACATTATATGGATATATATGACGTTTTTCTAGATCTTGCAAGAATATAAAATATTTAATGTTGTAAAGATATCACAAAATAAGATAAAATTTGTATAGTGTTTTTTTACAAAATAATTTTTATTTATTTATTAGTTTGGATAATAAAATTTGAAAGTGTACTTGATAAGATTTTTTGTACTAATTTTTTTGCTATATTTATATTATTTTTACTTGTAAGTTTTCTTTATTTTTTACTCTCCTAGACTTACAAGTTACAACATTTTTTGGATTTTTTTTTGGATAATGATGCAATTTTTTTGTCTTTTAGGTAGTGAAAGAGAAACAGATGATATTAATGTTTTAGAGGGGCCAAAGTGAAAATCGGCAAGAAAAATATGGGGAAAGAGAGAGACAGCGTTAGAGATGAGAGAGGAAAAAATTAGGAGAATTGGAGATCTCCATTTACCTCCTTATTTATATTGGTCTATTTAGTACGGCCATAGAGCAGCAAAAGTGAAGTGATCCATACGGTATACCGTGAGCCGCACAAAAATCCGAACCGTTTGATGTTAATCGCGGCTCAAATTGAATTCTGACTTGATAAATTCGGGAAATAGTGAAATGACGGATTTACCCTTTAAATTTCGGAAGAGCGAAATTTTGGTCGGGATATTTTAGGAATTTTACACGTCTGCACACTTAGAAAGTGAAGAGAAAATTCACTACACCAAAGTAATTTTTGTGATATATAATATCGAAAAACATCTCTCTTTGTTGTCCATGTGGAAGTGGAAGTGGAAGCAGAGAAGTCAAGCCATTTTTGGAATAATTTCCAATGCACCCAAGAAAACAACAAAATATCATGTTTATAACTGTAAAATATAACCTATTACACCCCGGAACGGAATTGAGATAAAAGAGTTTAGTATTACATTCATCATTAACAGAATGGTGCGCTGGATTAATCCATGTGTTGATTCTGACTAGAACATAAACAATTTGGTATACGAGTTTATTACATTCCCTCAAAATTGAAAGCGAAAAGTATTATGCTCCGAATGAAATTGAGAAGAAAGAGATTAGTTCTACCTTGGGTTATTGAAAGATTTTTTTTTTTTTTTGCTTAAATAGTCAAGTAGATTTACTACGAGAATAACCGAACGTGAGCATTTTAAATTGGGTTGCGTTAGACAAATAGGCTAATTGATCATTAAAAAAAAATTAACCTACCTTAAGTATTAAGTAGAAAATTAAAATGATGTATATAGTAATTAAGAGAGATCTAATATTATTATCAACTAGGATAATGTTTGCGCTTCACGGCGAGTATTTCAATTTTAATAGTTATTTCAATCTAATAATGTATAACTTGTAATTATGAAAATTTGAAAGTAAAGTTTGTGAATCCATAGTAAATAAATAATAAATGAAAATTCAAAATTGTTGTCTTTGATTTTTTTATGTCATTATGTCTTGACATATTATATTAGAAAAATAAATTAAGTATTAATATGTCTTAGATGAATGAGATCAGAAAAAATAAAATGCAAGATAATTTATTTCGAATATTTTAATTGAAACTACATAAGATTGAAGTATAGATGATTAACTTAAAAAAATAAAATAATAATTATTATATTTAATATTATATATATAGAAAATATATGTATACTACATAGAAAAATATGACATTACTCATTTTCTTCAAAAATTTGTCACCTCTATTTTTCTTATTTTTTATGTATTACACATATGTTATTATGAAACCCGTAATACATTGAATAATATAATATAGTTCTCACATGGAGATATAACACTGAACATTAATCTAACTAATCATGTAATATTATAATAATAATTTAAATTAAAAGCTAAGATTTGACAAATTTTTGATTCGGCGGCGGAGAGAAAATTGATAATAGTTCTCTTGAGAATTTTCAAAAAGTGGTAAAAGAATATAATAAAAGTAAATGAGCTTATTATTCTATTAAATGTTCTTTTATATAGTCTATATTCACATATTTTATCAAAAAAAAAAAAAAATTGGAATCATAACAATATGTCTTTATGTGATATTATGGTAATAATTTAAATGAAAATATTAGATTTAAAAAACAAATTGATCCAACGGCCTAGATAAAATTGACAATAGATCTCTTGAGAATGCTCAAAGAGAGATGAAAAATAAGATATAATGTATGAACTAATGAACATATCATTTATGTACATCTTTATCTATATAGCCTCTATTCACATATTTTAACAAGAAAAAAAAATTAGACCTTAACAATATGGATCTCAAAATAAAAAGAAAATTTCAACAAATTTATATTTGATGATTTTAACATGAGAAATAAAATATTTTATTAAGAATTATAATTTTTTAAAGAAGAAAAGTAAAATTATTTATATTTTAATGAGTAAACTCTTCATTAACTATTAGTACATGTGATATTGTAGTAATAATTTAAATGAAAAACTAAGATTTAAAAAAAAATTGATCCTACGGCCGAGATAAAATTGACGATAGGTCTCTTGAGAATGCTTAAATGAGAGATGGAAAATAATGTATAAGTTAATGAGCATATCATTTTTGTACATTTTCTTTTATATAGTTTATATTCATATATTTTAGTAAGAAAAAATTTTTGGAACCATAACAATATGGAATTCAAAATAAAGATAAAATTCCAACAAATAAAGATTTGATGATTTTAACATTAAGAATTGTAATTTTTTAAAAAAGAAAAGAAAATTTATTTATATTTTAATGAGTGAACTCTTCATTAACTATTGATATTAATAATTGAACATAACTTTGCACCGTGATTCATTGAAAACCATCTGATTAAGATCTGATGGTCATAAATAAACTCACAACGGTTCTCACTAAATTGGGTATAGAACACAAACCACAATTCAACCAATCATATGCTTATGTTTTAATAACCACATAAATGTTGCCATAAAATATCAATAAATTTGGGAAAATAAATGGCTAAGATTCGACAAAAAAATTGATCGAACGGTCGAAATAAAAATGATGATGTGGTCTTTTGAGGAGACTCAAAAGTAGATGAAAAATAAGGGATTCAGGTTAATTTGTTTTAAGTATTATGGGTCACTGATTAAACCAAATTGGTAGTTGTCATGTATTAATAAACAACTTCATCTATAACAAAATAATATTGAGAATAAATTTGTTAGAATTTATCATCAATAACAAAATAATATTGAGAGTAAATTCGTTAGTACTTATCGCTTTTGATTTTGAAATATAATCAATATTGATCTTATTCACCAAATAAAAGTGTTGGTCATAACCAATAACCAATGGCCCATAAGCCAGTGGTAGAATATAACGTTTGTAATCCTAGAGATTGTAAGTTCAAATTTTATTTACATCATTCTTCTTTTTTAAATAAGTATAAAACAATTGTTGCTCTAAACAATTGTTCTTCATAATCAATATGCTTTTATTTCTATAGGGATGTTATAATATTTTGAGATTTTGCATGCTACACATGATAATTGATAATTTCTCGTTCATTTAGAAATGAGGGAGAATTACATGCGATCATCTGTTTCGTTCTCTTTAGAGTGGACTCATATACTCTCTCTAAATTTTAAATCAATATCGCTAGATAATGGATTCGAACCCCTTACTTATGAAGTGATGAGATTAATACTGTACTAGGCTATTCTAGTGATGGAAATTTCTCGTTTATTTATAAAGGTAGTACAAGCATGTGAACACAAATTTGTCTACTAGAGACTTATGAACGAAATACTTGGAATGAAAAGATAATATATCAAAGTGAAAACTTGTCCTATAGTGATTATCATTTCAAGTGTTTGTCACTAAATGGAAAAGTATACACTTAATAGTCAATTAATATTTATTATATAATTAATCAACATCATTCATGAGAAATTTATTTTGCCGGTAGCGAGTCATCTTATCCTAAGTTGGAAATCGCATTTTAGAAATTTTTGGCAATTTATTAAGCAATATAAGGAGGTCAGATATTTGAATATGTCGTAATAAATAATAGAAGGACTTTGACTTCTTGTGCTCTCATAAAAAAGGAATATAATGTTATTTTGTCCTGACAATTATTTATAAATTCTGCCAAATTGATAAAGAACGGAATTTATAGCAGAGAAAAGAACAATCTTGGGCATATTTTTATTCTGGAATATGATATATGACCTTTGACGCTCAAAATTTAGATTTTGAAATAACGTGGTTATAAACCAAGGTTCGATAAATCAGAATCGAATTCGGAGTCGGTTTCTTAGAAATAGCGATTTAGAATCAGCTGAATCGGATGAAAAGTTGATCTAATTTATATAAAAAAATTA
Organism: Juncus inflexus; assembly: GCA_024447665.1. Classification (NCBI taxonomy): domain Eukaryota; kingdom Viridiplantae; phylum Streptophyta; class Magnoliopsida; order Poales; family Juncaceae; genus Juncus; species Juncus inflexus. The sequence goes on from JAJHPC010000011.1 coordinate 4,868,661, forward strand.
ATTTTATATAATTGTGAGAATGAGGTATTAATTGGATCGGACGACCTTATCGATTCCGATTCGAATCGACTGAATCAGAATCGGCGATTCTTTGAACATTTTATAAACTTAAAAAAGAACAATACTTAGAGGGCGCTGTAATTTTTAAAAAAGAACAGTATATATAAGGTGTTGCAATTTATTTCCTTTTCTTACATACTCTCTAGTTAAATCATTATTTATGAGACAAATACTTAAATAATTATTCACGTAATGTCTTAAATCGTTTGAACAATTAACTAGATTAATTAGATTGATAGATTTATTATTTATTAGAGCAAGTATATGACCTAGAACAGAACCAGGAAAGTTGGAGAGGATAATCAATGTTCGGTCACGTCAGAGAAAAATATACAAAAAAATAGGCAATCAATATCACGCTGTAAGTTGATTTGGCCAGCAAAATCCTTTAATTTGACCAAGGTATGAATGAATATAAATGCCCAATTTGACTAAAAGTAGTAAATATAACCACTTGTCAGAAATGATTTCGAAATAATTGGACTGTATTGTTCATTCGATTCTGTCACAGATCTGGCCTAACTTTCATGAAAAGGACTACAATAACAATATGAATAAATTTTCGTTATGCTAGATTTGGACTTATTAGCCCATGTTTGATCCCCAACCTCAATATGATCAAAATCTAATTGATTCATACCCATGGGAGGAACTGGAGTATTGAAATTTTGATAGTATAAGAAGGACCAAATGAAAAATTATACGAAATAATATGGGGATAATATAAGTCATATAGAAAATTTGCTTGTATAGGGGAGCCATGGTCCTGTAAGACACCACATAGTTCCGTCCCTGTTCATACCCCAAAATAATCCGAACGATATGAATGACTCAAGTGAAAACAGCCTAAACCACTCATTAGTATTACTTGGAACCAGTGTATTAAAGTGAGCAGAAACCAATTATTAGTCTGCGGGTTGGCGATTTGAATATTTGATTATTGTTTGTTCCATTTCCCATATGCGTGCGAAACTTCTTGGGCTTGTGTGTGTCACCACCATCATCTCAAACTAAAAAGAACTTAAAATGGATCAAAGATTACATAGAACACACCACCATCATCTCAAACTAAAAAGAACTTAAAATGGATCAAAGATTACATAGAAGCCCGACTAAAAAGAACTTAAAATGGATCAAAGATTACATAGAAGCCCGACAAAGATTACATAGAAGCCCGACTAAAAAGAACTTAAAATGGATCAAAGATTACATAGAAGCCCGACTATTTCGGCTTTTAGGCCAGGCCCTAATTTTTGTATTAAGTAGTTGACCCCGAATCCGATCCATTCTAACTTTCTAGTTTTCTGTTAAGTAATTTTTTCATTAGGTTTGCATAGAGTTTACACAATATTCAAGTTATGCACAACATTCAATTGTCCTCTTATGCTGATTTGATTCTGAATCACTTTTGGTTTATAGTTAATATGTTACATTCGATGACTTACTTTTTTTTTTTTTTTTGAAGGATTATCAGGCTTCACCTGTTAATCAATTATATTACCATGAAATAACTTCAAACAGTGCAGAGTCTTAGTTAATTACAAGGATAAAGATAAAACCACTACATCCCCACAAACCAAAACGAAAGAAATTCCTAGAAAAGAAGATTCAGAGAATCATAAGAACAGGTTGTGGATTGAAGGTAGCTCAACACTGTGTTTTCCAATCATAATCTTCCCTGACGATTGTATTGTGCAGCAGCTCGTTGTTCCTTCCTTTAAATTGGAACATTCGCCGACTTAGTTGGCCCCATACAATAATTGTGGTGTTTTGTATGCTGATTTGATTGGTTATAGGGTTACATCCCGGAGCGATTTGCATTCTCTATTTGAGTAGTCTATTTTTTGTGAGTAATATATTGCATCCAAGAGCGATTTGAATTCTCCATTTGAGTAGTCTATCTTTTGTGAGTACTATATCGTGGAGGAGAATAAATGCAAAGATTTATTAGTTTTGAGCATGTTTTTATTGTTTCCGGAGTGTGCGGGATCCTGTGAAATTTCACTCTTAGATTAAGGTTTGTAGTTTTTTGTCAAATCTTCTCTAGTAGGAGTGGTTAGATATTCAACACCCAAAGGTTATTGATTCAAAACTTTGACAAGAGTTAATTAACTCTAACCCCTTATTTTTCATCTACTTTTGAGCCTCCTCAAAAGGTCACATCATCACTTTTATCTTGACCGTTCGATCAATTTTTTTGTCGAATTTTATCCATTCATTTTCTCAAATTTATTGATATTTTATGACAATATTTATGTGGTTATTAAAACATAACCACATGATTCGTTGAATTAGTGTTTTGTGTTTCAAACCCGATTTAGTAAGAACAGTTGTGAGTTTATTTGTGACCATCAGGTATTAATCGGATGGTTTCAATAAATCATGGTGCAAAGTTATGTTCAATTATTAATATCAATAGTTAATGAAGAGTTCACTCATTAAAATATAAATAATTTTTCTTTTTTTCTTTACAAAATTATAATTCTTAATGAAATATTTTATTTCTAATGTTAAAATCATCAAATATAAATTTGTTGGAATTTTCTCTTTATTTTGAGTTCTATATTGTTATGGTTCCAATTTTTTTTTTTGAAGAGTTCACTCACAAAATATAAAATAAATTTTTTTCTTCTTTAAAAAATTATAATTCTTAATGAAATATTTTATTTCTAATGTTAAAATCATCAAATATAAATTTATTGGAATTTTCTCTTTATTTTGAGTTCCATATTGTTATGGTTCCAATTTTTTTTTTAAATATGTGAATATTAACTATACAAAAGAAGATGTACAAAAATGATATGCTTATTAACTTATACCTTATACCTTATAGCTTATTTTTCACTTCTCTTTTAGCATTCTCAAGAAATCTATTGTCAATTTTATTTCGGCCGTTGGATCAATTTTTTTTTAAATATTAACTTTTCATTTAAATTATTACTACAATATCGCATAAAGACATATTTTTATGATTTCAATTTCATTTTTTCTTGATAAAATGTGAATATAGACTATATAAAAAAATATATAATAAAAATATAAGCTCATTTATTATTATCATATTCTTTTACCCCTCTTTGAAAATTCTCAAGAGAACTATTGTCAATTTTCTCTCCCCTGTCGAATCAAAAAAATTCATCAAATCTTAGCTTTTAATTTAAAAATTTATCATAATATCACATGATTAGTTAGATTAATGTTCAGTGTTATATCTCCGTTATGTTAGAACTATTTGTTCAGTGTTATATCTCCGTTATGTTAGAACTATCATCTCAAATAAAATTTCGTAAATTTTGAAAACTATATTATATTACTTAATGTATTACATGTTTCATAATAAAATATATATAATCCATGCCATTTTAATATCTAAAAAAAAATAAGAAAAATATAGGTGACAAATTTTTGAAGAAAATGAGTCATGTTATATTTTCCTATGTAGTATACATATTTTTCCCATATATATAATATTAAATATAATAATAATTTTCTTAAAGCTAATCATCTATAATTTAATCTTATGTAGTTTCAACAAAAATCTTCGAAATCAATTCTCGTGCATTTTATTTTTCTGATCTCATACATCTAAGCCTGATTAATATTTAATTTATTTTTCTAATATAATATATCACGCGATAATGACATAAGAAAATCAAACACAATAATTTTGAATTCTCATGTATTATTTATGTATTATAGATTCACAAACTTTAATTTTGAATTTTCATAATTGCAAGTTATACATTATTTGATTGAAATAATTATTTTGAAATACTCGCCGCGAAGCGCGAGCATTATCCTAATTTTTTTAAAAACAGATGGGGGACTTATGAGCCCCCTATAAAATTAAAAAAGAGCTATAAATTTGTATTGAATAATAGGATTTAACGTTAGATGCTATTCTTTCAATTTACTAAGAATAGATGTTTTCCATAATTTTTAAATAAAGTGTGCGAGCGGGACGTGTTATTTGCTTGGAGCAAGTCACCATAATGAAAAGGAATACAATCACAATACAAAGTCTTGCATGGATACACTTCAAAAATATATGGATCGTCTTCAATGTGAATCATTCTCCAATATAAAAGCTTGGATTGTATGCTTAATTTTATTGTAAATCAATATCTAATATGATCTTAGATTCTAATTTTATGTAACTTGAATATGATAACAGTGTTTATTATTTTGGAAACAATCTAGGAGCGTTTAATCAAATTAAAAAAAAACTTCAACGTGAACTCATGCTATGCAATGCTCAAGAAAAGGACCACACACCAATTTTTTATTTTTTATTTTGTTTTTTTTAATCTGCAGCAGCAGGTGCGGTAGCCTGATGAGCTATCTAATTAAATAAAATAAAATTGTTTAGGTTACATTGCAAAAGAAAATATCTACTTATGGATACATTTATTTGATTCTTATTTACATCATCATCAATGTGAATCATGCTCGCGGAATATGCAACTATCAAGAACAAAGATCTATTATTTCCAAAATTGTCAAACAAATGACTAAATTGGAATTCATATATTTGTAATGGCGAGATATATGGAAATTGCCAAACACGGAAGTAGTTGAATTCATCTATTATACTCTTCATAAATCTTTTTTTTTTCTTCATAAATCGAATAATATATCTCAGTTGATTGAGAGCATAATAAGACAAATAAACAATTATGAATCTGAATACTATTAATATCAAAATCAAAATAAAAGTGAGATAAAAAGTCCTTTTTGAAAAACTGGGACCTTATTGGGACCCTTACATGGTTATCGGCCACATGGGAAATCTGAAAAGAGCGAAACCAGAGAATATTCATCATGAGGGCATGTACAGGAGGTATCATCTATGAGAGGATCACCAACCAGGCAAGAATGCGGTGAGATCATGGGTAAAAGGTGAAACGGAGGAGGTCGGCAAAGATCGACCAGGGACTACAGCAAGAAGCTGTAGAATAGGGAAATTTTCTTCTAGATGGTTTTGTTGTTTCTATTTTGGTTTCTGTCGTGATTTTTGTGGCTGAATCAATAGGTGATCCAGCCTTTTTGTAACTTGAAACTTCTTAATTCAATGAATTAATTACTGAGTGGTATGCAATTCGCGTACCCTACTCCAAGAAAAAAAAAGTCCTTTTTGTTCAATACAAAGGAAATAATATAATTGACTCTAAACTAGTTTTATATCTAGTTATATTATTGAGGTACACTTTATCAAACATAAGATATCATATACAGACCCAGCCCAAGATATAGGTCAAAGAAGCCTGGGCCTACGGGCTGAAATTTTGAGGGCCTTATTTGTATATATATTCTTATAGTTATGTAAAAAAAAATTAAAAAGCCAGCCTATTAAGAAAAGGAAAATTTTTCAAAAACCCCCTAACTTTTCTGAATATTATTAAAACCTCCTTATCTTTTTAGATTCTTTCAAAAACCCCCTATCTTTTTAGCCTTCTTCAAAAATCCCCTAACTTTTTTGAAATTATCAATAACCCCCTCTCATTTAGTTATATTTTTTAAAATGACAATTTTACCCCCATTTTAGTATAGTTTTATTTTTATTTTTTAAGTGATATTATTATTTTCAATATTCCAACTTATATTGAAAAAATTATATATTTTACAAAATGGCAATACACCCATAATCCTACAAAAAATATAGGAAATTTGCAAAAAAAACCTGTATTATGTCTAAAATACAAAAATATTTTTAAATATAATTGGAAAAAAAACATTATGAAAAATATTGCCATTTTGTAGGATTATGGGTGTATTGCCATTTTACTCCAAATTATATTTAAAAAAAATATTCCAATTAATTTTTTTTATTTTTTTTACATTTTTGTAAAATATATAATTTTTTCAATATAAGTTGGAATATTGAAAATAATAATCACTTAAAAAATAAAAATAAAACTATACTAAAATGAGAGGGGTAAAATTGTCATTTAAAAAAATATAATTAAATGAGAGGTGATTATTGATAATTTTCAAAAAAGTTAGAGGGTTTTTATAGAAGGCTAAAAAGATAGAGGGTTTTTGAAGGAATCCAAAAAGATGAAGATTTTTGATAATATTCAGAAAAGTTAGGAGGTTTTTGAAAAATTTCCCCTAAGAAAAAATAAGTAACCTTTGTGACCCCATTCCCCTCTCTCTCTGCGATGTGAAACCACGAAGTTCGCCTCCGCCTTTCCATGGCCAGATTACGAACGCCGGTTAAGGAAGATCGCCGCCTTGCTCCACTCGAATTCTTCAATAAGTCGCGTCCACACCTCTCCTCTCCCTCCCTCTTTTGTCTATGTGAATTGAAAACTAGTATTCCTATTTCTTTTCTAATACTAAAATGAAATTCCAAATCCCACATATCAAATACTAAATCGCTAATCCTAAAATAATTTTCAATCATGTTACATGTATCAAATAATCTCTGAAAAAGCATCAATAACTCTCAATTTTGAAGCTTTAAAACTTTGAAATAGTCGATTTCTTTAAAATCCTTCATGAATAATAAGTGGCTTTTAGATAAAACGAGAAAGTAGCTCATATATTAATATGTACAATGTGCGGACAATAAATTTAGATAAAATTATGTATTTCTGTTATGCTTTTAGCATTCCTTATAAAGTAACCCGTTAAAAGAAAAACCAATATTAAATTATCAATTCCAAAATTCATAAGATGGACTAGAATTTCTTTGAATTTAGGAAGGATGCAAATTCAACTATTTTGACATGCTTAATCCGTAAATAAATAAAGTCGGGATATTGATCAAGTCTTATCTTTTTTCAATAATTTTATATGTAGAATTTTATCATGCCTCCATTAAGATATTAGAAAAGGAAAAAGAGGTAAAAAGAGAAAACATTCATCAATTCACAAGAATGACGGTTCATAAATTTCTTTTGAGGGAACCGGTTGATACAAACTTAGAAAATGATGAAAATTAGGAACTGGGGAAAATGATGATGTAGATGAAATGGAACTGGATGAAGGTATTTGAGATTTTCTGAGATTTGATAAAGAAATTTGAAGATTTGAAATATTCCAGGGTCATTTTTAAAAAATGGCTCTAGGGACCCGAAAACCTAGGGCCGGCCCTGTATATAGATATGATATAACAGTATATATAGTCTAACGAGTTTTTGAAAAGTATAGGGTTTTGGAAAATGATAATAAAATTTTGAATTTTTTTAAAAGATATCAACTTATTGCCATAATATCACCTATTCCATCTCATTCCATTTATACTATCCATGTAAAGTCCATAAATGGTTAAAAAGCCTCCATAACGTGTTCATATCCTCAATATTTTACGACAAGATATAATATTTTCATTCTCTAGTGCCGTATTAAAACTTTTGAAATTAACTCTATCTTTTACACCATGATTTTTAAAAATGTCTTGATTTTAACCAAGCTTTCGAGCTTGTTAATAACATATGCGACTATTTTCTAAGTCCGGAGAAAACAAATCTTTTTGGCCATGTATATTATCTCCCCAAATATGTATATTATACTTATCTCATTGTAAATAAATAAATGAGATTTTAAAAATGAAAAAAATCTTTTTCAAGTGTTAAAAGCACAACTTTTCTCTCGAGAATTGACCTATAGATATCGTAATCAGACTTTTAACCTGTTTGGGGATGAAGTAAAGATCAAGTTGAAACCTTGGTGTAGAATTGAGGGGGCTAAATTATAAAATTTTCTTAGGGTACTAGCTTTGGGAAAATGGATAATTGGGATAAAAAATTGGAGAGTTGAAACAACTTTTAGGTTTTAAAATTATTAATGGACATTCACCGATCTTCGTATATTATTATAATAATCGACTAATAGTATGACAATAATTTAATCTCTTTTCAAATTGATTTAAACTGATTCTAAAAACTCTAAAATTTGATTTAATTTACGCTTGAGGGCAAGCTTGGTTAATTTACGCTTGAGATTTGTAATGTGTATTTTTTATACATATTTTTATAGTTTTTTTATCATATAAAGTTCACCCTTAAATCACATAAATTATTGGAAAAGTGTTTAAAATTAATAAAATTATTTTTGAAACTCTTTATACCCTTTTATATGATTTTTCAGGTAAAAAGATCAAGAAAATGATATTTAGAGTATATGACAAAAAGTCAACTCCAAATGAAGAGCCGATCTGCAAATTCTTGGCCAAGGATGGCCGAATTCTCGACAAATCTCCGTGAAAACCTTACACATGCATCTCTAATTCTCTTACGACCCTTCTCCAACCAATCATCCAAGCCAAACCCTAAAAATTTCACAAAAAGACGAAAGTTAATCCGGAAAATCGCCAAGTTGGCCAAAAGTCAACTATTCAAAACAGGGTCAAGTGGGGTGCGTAAATGAAAATCTCGACGATAAGAATCCAACGATACAAACCACGTGAATAAAGACCTTCTAGAACTCTCGAAAATGACAAATAAAAATCTGATGTAAGAAAATTAATTGCAATAAATTGGGCCATTCAAAATCTGACATGTGACAAAGGCAAGGATCACTCAAAACCTAAGCTCACAATTGGAACTTGGAAGAAACACGTTTTCAATTAGGATGGTGATATGGGCATGAATTACTTTGATTGGAGCAGGAAATGTTTATAGTAAATTTATACTTTTATCCTTTTCTATGTTGCTAATCAATTAAGCTAAAAAAGGAAAGGATGATTTGAATAATAACTATTGACTAATATGGATCTGTCTAATTTATTCAAGGAATATTTTGTGCTCATTTCCTTGTTTATTTTGTCTCTTCTATCTCATTATTATATTTTAGTTTGTTTTTTTTAATTGTATTAGTTTAGTTAATTTGTAGTAAGATTGTTTTATTAATAAAAAGTACTGGTCAAATTGCCTTTTTTTTTCATTTCTATGTTTTTGTTTATGGAGAAGTAACTACTTTTGATATTTTAAAATAGTGATTTTCTTTATTCTTTTATATTGTCTAGTCGGCACTTTATACTAATATTATGTCATTTTAATATTATTAATATAACTCCATCTCCCTTGAGTTAAAATAATATTTTGTTTATTTCAACAGTATCAAGCCTAACAAGCAACAAAAAGAAAAAATGATTAGGTAATAAAATCTACATATTTATTTATGTATGTATATCATTCATATTTTGTCGAGATCAATAAAACATTTATGTGAATAAGAAAAGAAAATAAAAAATATTATGTTGCTTTTTATAACTCATTAAATATCAAAGAGTTAATCACATTAAATTTGGAGAGAGAGAAGAATCCGGTTATCGCTCTTACATTTTTTTAATTAAATGTATTGAATGAATTAGAAAAGGGTAAAAGTGTAATTTTAGTATCAAACTAGGATAATGCTGGCGCTTTGCAGCGAGTATTTCAATTTTAATAGTTATTTTAATATAATAATGTATAACTTACAATTATGAAAATTCAAAATTAAAATTTTTGAATCCATAGTACATAAATAATGGATGAGAATTTAAAATTATTGTCTTTGCTTTTCTTATGTCATTATGTCTTGACATATTATATCAACAAAATAAATTAAGTATTAATCATGCTTAGATGATTGAGATCATAAAAAATAAAAAATAAAAGAATTTATTTCGAAAATTTTAGTTAAAAACTATATAAGATTAAAATATAGATTATTAACTTTTAAAAAAATAAAAAATAAAAAATATATTTTATATTTTATATATGGAAAAAATATGCGGTATTTTTTTTGAGGTTTAAGAAGATTAGTTTAAGAACACTTAAATTGTTTGAGTTGAATTATTTGGAAGAACATATTTGATTCAAATTTTGAATATTAAATTAATTCTAATTAGAAGATTAAGATGTTGCTATTTATTTCCTTTTCTTACACACTCTCTAGTTAATCATTATTTATTCACATAATATCTTAAATCATTTAAACTTAACTAGATTAATTAGATTGATAGATTTATTATTTATTAGAGCATGTATATGAGCTAAAACAGAACCAGGAAAGTTGGAGAGGATAATCAATGTTCAGTCACGTCAGAGAAAAATATACAAAAAATAGGTAATCAATATCACGCTGTAAGTTGATTTGGCCAGCAAAATCCTTTAAATTGACCAAGGTATGAATGAATATAAATGCCTAATTTTACTAAAAGTAGTAAATCTAACCACTTGTTAGAAATGAGTTCGAAATAATTGGACTCTATATTGTTCATGAACTAAATCTGATATAATATGAAAACTCGACCCTGTCACAGATCTGGCCTAACTTTCATGAAAAGGACTACAATAACGGGAGCGGATTTGGTCCCATCGGCTTGGGACAAAATTTTGTCCCAAGCTCTAGCCTCGTCATTCATTTTTCAATCTTGTGGTTTTTAATTATTGTACAACAATTTTGTACACACCCCCTTGCCTTTTTTTTTCTTCTAAATTACGAACAATTATAAAAGTTATTAAAAATTACATTTTTTTAAAAAGAATATTTGAGCAAAGTAGATATTTTTATAATATTATCATATTTTAATGAATTTAGTAAAAAATAGCTCAAAATATATAAAAAATAAACTAATTTTGGAAGTCTTGGGACAAATCCAAACCCGCCTGAAGGTCAACAATTTTTATTTGTCAGATAGAGTATTAGGCATGGTCCGTGCCTGAAGGTTATATTTTATTAGTATCAGGCACGGCCTGTGCCTGATGGTACGGAGGGAACTCAATTGACATGACCTATCAGGCACGGTCTGTGCCTGTAGTTTACAAACTGTGCCTGATTCACTACTATCAGGCGCGGCCCATGTCCCAAGGTTAATAATTTGCGAAGGTGGTGACTATCTGGCACGGCCTGTGCCTAAAAAAATAACACCGTACTTGGTAGTTGATTTTGTTGTAGTGTTACTAATGCAGTTAGCCCCAAAAGTGGAATAATGCTGGTTCCGTCAGAGGAGATGGCGGAATCATGAAATTCATAATTTTTACGCTAATTTTCCTTCTAAATTTGGAGTTTAGGCTGAAAAAATAATTTTTAAGTAGTTCCGCCAAAGATCCTAGCGGAACTAATTTTTTTGCCTAATTAAGCGTGTTTAAAACTGCCAAATGGTTGGGATCAACAAAAATGAAAAAAAAACTAGTTCCGCTAGAGTCTTAAGTCTAGCTGTTGAATTATTTTTAAAACAATGCTATTTAACGAATTATTTTTCATAATAGTGCCATTAAAAAAAAAGTCGAATTTTTTGTGGTGATTGGGTTTTTGGGGGGGGGGGGGATTATACAATGTTCCAATAATTTTGAGTAGTATCACTTATATACCTTCCGCCGAATGATTGTGCGACACTATTTAGTTTGGTGGATGTGGAATGATTTACATATTAGATCCACTGAAATTGATCTTTCCTTACATGTATTGAAAACTATTTGATTGAATGAACTAATTATTGTCAAATCGTCTTTAGTAGAGTGGTGAGACACCACTCTACTAACTCCAAGATTGTAGGTTTAATATTAGGTAAAATTGTGAGTTCAATACTGAATAAAACCAAGTTTCTTTATAGATGGAGTACATATAAATACTCTCTATAAAAAAATAATTATTATTGTTCTATATAAGAAAAAAGTTTATATACACGGCCCTCCTAAGTTTTCATATCCTACTGTTAAACAAGGCCCACCTTTATTTATTAAAATAAAAAAAAGATGGACCCCATTTAACGGTGGGATATGAAGACTTGGAGAATGGTTTAACAGGGGATGTATATACTTTCCATAAGAAAAATATCAAAAATATCACCTGATGGTTAAAATTAATTTTCTTTCCAAAAATAAGCAGCCGTAGGCTTGTTGCACTTGTTTCTATATCTTGGAAAAAAAACCCAGAAAAACATCGGTTTTGATCAGTGTTGCAAATTAGCGGTCTGTAGCGATATAATAGCGGCGCTATAGTGGTTTCTGGAAGCTAAACGCTGCGTGCAACGGTTTTGTTCTGGTGTAGCATTTTTCGATGATTTAGCAGTGAAGTGGTCCGCAATAGCGGTGTTGCGTGTATGTGTTGCGGTGTAGCGGTCTGAATAGAATTTTTGGTGGATTTATTTTAATTGATTTTTTTAATAGATAGATATGTTGTATTTTAATATTTTAATATTAATCATATTTTGATTTTGGACATGTAATTTTTGACAAGAATATTTCAAATTTTTATTGTTAATATTTTAATATTAATCATATTTTAGTGTTGCATATTTCTTCTTTTAGATTTTGTATTGCATATATTACGTAGTGGTATATAGAAAAAAAAATATTTACACATATTATCCGCTATAAATGTATCTCCGCAATATTTACGCTATACGCAATTCTCTACATGAAAATCTTAAATGCAACACACCGCTAAACGCTATTTGCAACTTTGGTTTTGATGGACGGAGACCTGATATGAAGGATATTTGGAAAGAAAAATATATATATAGTACACATGTAGCAAATTCTCAATCCATTAAACATGAGCTGAATCTCACAAAAAAAAAGAAAAAAAAAACTCTGATAGTACAATGCATGGCTGTTCCTATATATAGGTGTCTGGCTTATCAAATTAAACCACCAAACAAACAGGTAAGAGAAGTAAATTATCTTCTCACCTTTGCAATCTGTTTCTTATCTAAATCTTTATGAAAATGGAGAAGTTAGGGCGCAAAAACCCCAACTACCAACCCTCTCCATGGGATGGCTTCTTCATAACTTCGGCTATTCCTCTTTATAGTACTGTAAGTTGTTTCTTTGCATCCATTTATCTATTTACATGACCGTAATAAAAGAACACAATAATCTAAAGAGAACAACGTATATATAATTTCTAACTTTAACACAATATATATATATATATATATATATATATATATATATATATATATATATATATTATAGTAATATTTATTGTTATATTACTATATTTTTTGGGAGGGCTAGTCTCTAGTTCTTATTAAGTTCATCATTGGCATTGATCGTTGAGAAAAAAAATTGTTGGTTGAACCATACTACTATTTCAAGTGACAATCAGAATCTTTTCACCACTCTTCAAATACATTTTTCAATTAATATAATTCATGCGCACCAGCTATAAAAACCATTTTCATGCTGGTATGTTGTAGAAACCTGAAGAATGCCTGAAGGAACGAGCAGGAGAGTTGAAGGAAATAATCAGAAGTATAATAGTGTCTACTACTGACACAGTCGAAACGATGAAGTTAGTCGACTCAGTTCAACGTCTTGGCATAGCTTACCACTTTGAGAAAGAGATTGATGATGTGTTAGAACGTCTTCTTGAAACTAAGTTTGAAAGCAATGATCTTCATGAAGTTGCGCTACATTTCAGACTGCTTAGGCAACACGGGTTTCATGTGCCTGCTGGTAATCAATCATCAGCCATATTTATTTAATTGGGACCTGCTACAGCACGACGTACTGTAGCACGACGAGATCCAATAACAGTATATATAATTTAGTTTCTAATAACAATATATACATAACAGTATATATAATTTATTTTCTAATAACATTATATACATAAAAAGTGAAAACAGTATATAAAAATGAGAAAACAATATATAAAATGGGAAAACAGTATATAAAAGTAAAAAAATAAGAAATACACAAAGAATAAATAACAATATATTAAATGACAAAACAGTATATAAAATGAGAAAATAATATATAAAATGAAGCAAAACAGTACATCTACTGTGCGTCGTGCTACAGTATCGTCGTGTTTACACATTTTACTATTTTATTTAATTAACCTTGCACAAAAATAAAACCAGAAGATATAAAACAAGTATCTCTATTATATATTAAATATGAGCTTTTCTTCCATACACCCTTTTGTTCTGAACCGTTCATTTACCAAAATCCTGTGGTCCAAATTAATTTGAAAAACCGGTTAAAGTTAATCAGTAGGTTAAAATATGAATTCAGTAAGTTACCACACAACTTGAATAAGGATATTAATGTAATTAACTTCTATTAGAATAAAGACAGTCAACATTTTTAGGTGAGTCGACATTAATTAATTTCTAGTTAGGTGAGTCTACATTAAAATAATGAAAGGTCATTAATAAATGACTTTTCATACTCCCAAGTTCATTCTATTCATTTGTCCCCTTGAAATAAGCAAAATTTAATCAAGAGCATGTATCTAATTATTGTTTTTTCAGTCCTTGATGTCTATATAAATGTACAAACTAAAACACTTTTAGTATACATTTCATTATTTATATATTTTTTGTTTATTTGGCAATCAAATTTCCAATGCTATGTAAAAATTTGCTTGACATGTATTCATTTTTGTTTTAATTTTTATTATTATGTTGTGACATTTTTTTGCTTTATATTGGTTAAACCACCACCTCAAAAATTTAATATTGAAAACTTTGTTTCTCTTATACATGGATTCAATGATGCACAAAAAAATGCTATCAAAGAACATGAATTTAGCTCAATATTTAAACTACAATCTATTTCAATCCGATCACTTTGGTTGTCAGCTCTAGCTCAGGATTACGATAGCAGTAAAAGATGTTTTAGAATTAGAGACGTTGAAATTCCACTTATTTGTGTGATGTATCTTGTATATTTGGAGTCCAAAATGAAGGATCATAAGTCAATTATAGAAGTACCCATGTAAATGTAGATCTATATGATCTATACAAAGATCAGCAATTTAAAAAACTTACTCTCACTGGGTTAACATCTAGTTTAGCAGAAAGAAAAGTTGCTGGTGATCATTTTGTTAGAAAAATTTCTTTGTTAATAATAGGTGTTATGTTTGCACATGTAAAAGATGATAACTTGAGCGGCATTTATATTAGCCTTGTTGAATATGTGCCATTAAAAAAATTAATTGGGCTAAATTTGCTTTGGTAGAGTTAATAAAAAGAATTGTTGACTTTCAATTCGACCAAAAGAAAAATGTTCTATGTCAAGAACATCCTTTTAATGGTAATTTTTTTTTAAATTATTTATTTAATATTTATTTATTTCATAAAAAATAGATTTGGTATTGTGAACATCTACGAGGTCCTATCGATGGTGTTGAGTACAGTAGACACCATCATCCTCTAATGTAAAGATGGGACAACAATAAATTAGAGCTAAGAGATGATTATGCGCGGAGACATAAAGTAAGAGGAGGGACTTTAATGATAACTCTTGAATGTTTGGAAGATGATATTTTATTTGATAATAAAATACACGAATCGTCTAAGAAAATCATGAAATCAGAAAATGAAAATCTGACTAAAGAGGTGATTACATATTATTTTGACCGGTTGATTTTTAATTTCCCAAAATGACCTCATAAAAATGAAGGGTTCGGATCACGTCTATCACAAAAATTAAAAAAGAGGTGGGTGCATGTAAACATAACTCCATCATAGGTTTTTTTTAAAACTAAAATTAATTTATAGGGTTTTTTTGAAAATCGAAGAAGTAAGGGGGGTTTTATTATATTGAGAAAAGTTTCCATTAAATAAATACAAAACTTATTGCAGATGAATTTCACAAGTTCAAAGATGACTCAGGAAACTTTAGTTCGACTATAAGTGGAGACGTGAGAGGATTATTGAGCCTGTATAATGCGTCTCATATGGTCATCCATGGCGAGGAAATACTTGAAGAGGCGATTTGCTTCACACGTGACCATCTCGCAGCCAAGGTCGATGAATTGAAACCTCCATTATCAAAACAAGTATCACGCACACTTAAGAGTCCTTTAATAAGGAGGATGAAGCGCCTCGAGGCTAGATGGTACATTGAAGAGTATGAAGAGGAGGAAGACAGTCGGAATGACGTATTGCTGGAGTTTGCAAAGCTCGATTTCAACTTTGTGCAACGCCTGCACTGGGAAGAGTTGAAGGCTCTTTCCTTGTAAGTCGCTAGTTCTCTCTCATGTTCTTCCTACTTGTTTCATGATTCTTTTTCACACTTAGATTTTTGCTTGATTTAACTAGAGTAGTCTCTAGGTATTACTAAAAAGTTAGTTTGCACCTTCAAATTGCTCCTAACTTATCTTTATCTCTATGACAGAGATAAAAGAGACATGTGTTGAATGAAATAAGTAGTAAATGAAATCTTGCTTAACATGTGTTTTAGAACACAAGGCAACAAGTGGGGTATTATTTCTACGGGGTATTA
The DNA here is from genome assembly GCA_024447665.1 of Juncus inflexus. Lineage (NCBI taxonomy): Eukaryota > Viridiplantae > Streptophyta > Magnoliopsida > Poales > Juncaceae > Juncus > Juncus inflexus. The sequence continues at coordinate 4,884,896 of JAJHPC010000011.1, forward strand.
TATCAAGGTTCTTGTGTTTTATGTTATAAAATTGATCTTGAATAAAAAAATATTTTATAAAAATGATCAACGGTCAATAATCTAGATAACAAAAATAATTGAAAAAAATCGACAATTTCAAAGGTTTTTTTATATGTTATAGATGGTTTATTTTTATGTTATAGCTGGTGGAAGGAGCTTGATCTGAAAGAAAGCTTAGTTTACGCTCGCAACCGCATAACTGAATGTTTCTTTTGGATTTGTGGTGTATATTTTGAGCCGCATTTTTCTCGCGCCCGCATTATCAGTACAAAATGGATGGCTCTAATTAGTGTTTTAGATGACACTCATGATGTTTATGGCACTTTAGAGGAGTTGAGACTTCTCACTCAAGCTATTATCAGGTCTCTTTCTCTCTCTTAGGGGTGTACATTGGCCGGGTTGGACGGGTTTGTATGAAAGTTGCAACCCAACTCAATAAGAACGGGTTTGCATTTTTTCAACCCAACCCAACCCATACTACTTAAATCTCTTTTTTAACCCGACCATAATTTTCTTGGGCGGGTTGGACGGGTTAGGCGGTTGATAAGATTTTGAACTTTTTCTAAATATATATTGTTATAACATCTATTGACCAAATAAAACATATGATTTTGACACAAGAATATACAAAAAAGATAAAAATAATTTATTATTTTAAAAATAAATCATTTTTAACGAAACAATCATACTTTGGTTTTGTACAATGTACCTTGATAAGTTTTTGTTATGCTTTATTTTTCTTCAAGTAAAAATATTATAAATGACTGATTGTAAGGTTTTGTCTTTATTTGTAAGATGTATTATACTTTGTATAGAAGTCTTTTTAATGTTAAGTTTATAATTGGAAACTAAATATATAATATATAATTTTTTTATGTAAAGTTTATAATTAGAAACTAAATAATATAATATAACATAGAAATTTGATGTAGAATAAGAAACAAATAAATTGAATATAGTATACTTCATAGATAATTTTGGTATGTACGGATTGGGTCGGGTTAATATGGGTTTATAACTTAAAACCCGCAATCCGACCCATAACTTCGGGTTATTCAATATTCAAACCCGGACCCAATCAAACATCTTCAAAACCCGCAAAAAATGGGTCGGGTCGGGTTGGACGGGTTGAACGGATTAGAAAATTATTTGTACACCCCTACTCTCTCTCTCTCTCTCGCTCTCTCTCTCTCCTCTGAGACTCCAAACATAATTTGAAGGATTCATATATTTTAACACAAATAATCAATGCATGTAGGTGGGATGAAAAGTGTGTTGACATGCTACCGGAATATCTCAAGGTATTTTATCTGAAGGTGCTCGACACTGCCAAAAATGTTGAGTATGAACTGAAACCTAGCGAGAAGTACCGCGCCTGTTACTTCATCCAAATGGCAAGTCATCATTCATAACCAAATTATACATACTACATAGTTACCTCAACAACAAAGCGTGATTTCCTTCACAATCAATCTCTATTAATTATTTTTACAACAATGCAGTTCAAGATAATGGCCGAAGCATATAAAAAAGAATCAGAATGGTATGCAGTTGATTGTATTCCGAAATTCGTCGAGCGTAGAGAACACGCAGTATTGAAATCTTCTGGTTACCCAGAACTATGTACTGTGTCGTTTATTGGCATGGAAGAAATTGTGACGAAAGAGGCTTTCGAATGGGTAACTAGCATCCCAAAAGTGGTCAGGGCATCTGCTGAGGTTTGTCGATTTACCGATGATGTTCTTGGTTATAAGGTACTTTGCATTTTAAGAAGAAATAAAATTTTATTTATCAGAACTTTATATTGTGCTACAATATCTTTTTCTAGCGTGAACATAAGATTGGACAAGTTGCAAGCACATTTGACTGCTACGTGAAAGAATTTAACGCGACTAAAGAAGAAACAACAATAAAGTAACGTCTCGTTTAAAATCAAGTTTCATATATTTCTTCCACACCAAATAAATTTTCTCCACAAAAAAATATTACTAGTTAGGCGTGATACATTTTTGATATATCATAGGTTTTATTCTTGGGTGGAAGATGCTTGGAGGACTATGAACCAAGAATGTCTTAAACCAACAGCTGTGTCGCTCAAACTGATAGAACGGCCGATAAACTATGCTAGGATGATACAGGTCATTTACACTCATGCCGGCGATGGTTACACCAATTGTGAGAATCTCAAAGAGTTTGTCGCTTTGCTTTTCGTAAAACCTTTCTCTGTCTGAAGAACTATTTGCTGTTTAGAAGGAAGAAGCAAAGGTAATTTAAGTTAATGGTCGAATTATCCTAGCAAAACACAATTACTAGCGCTCTTGCAAGAAATTTAATGGTGTGTATTTATCCATAGTTGTTGTACTGTTTTTTGTTTGTTATTGTGGGAGTGTTTATTGTCAATCCATAGTCGTTGTGTTGTTTTTCGTATTTAATGGTGTGTATTTATCCATAGTCGTTGTATTGTTTTTTGTTTGTTACTGTGGGAGTGGTTATTGTCAATCCATAGTGACGTTATGTTGTTTTTCGTTTGTTACTTGGGAGTGGTTATTGTCAATCCATAGTGACGTTATGTTGTTTTTCGTTTGTTACTTGGGAGTGGTTACTGTTATGTATGTCTCGATATTTCATCATAATATGTTTTTTTTATATAATGATATTTAGGAAGGATTAGAAGAAGGAAATAAATATTTAAGAAATATTTGGAGGATAGAAGGAGGTATCTTATTTCCATCTTTGTATCGTTAATATATGTTATTTTCATATTGTATTTTTAATTTAGATAGTTTATATTTTGGTAATTAGTCAAAGCTACTATATAAAGAGACCTAAATCTATTGTAATGATATCTCAATTCTTACAATGTAGTTTCTTAATTGATTATACGATTTATCTCATCTTCTCTAGTTATTATTTCTCTAATGAATTTTCCTTTTTACATCAATATTATCTCTATTACCCTAATACAATCCATAGTTGTTGTGTTGTTTTTCAGTTGTTATTGTGCGAGTGGTTATTGTCAGTGTATGTTGAAATTGTTGGATTCTTAATTAGTGTTAGATTTTTTATGTAAAAGAAGATGTGTTCTATTACTGTAAAAATCTAACTTGAAGTGCGTATTGTTACTATAACTAACTGTTAAAAAGAGCTAACACTAAATTAAGAAGGTTCAACTCAAATAGTAGTCATACTATAGTAGTCATACTGTGGAAAAATCTAGAATCAACATGAATTTTTCACGTTATGACAAAATATCTAGAGTTTCTAGATATTCAAGTCTTAGAGATGGCTACAAAGATAAATATTCTAGAAAGATCTCTAGAAATATCTAAGATCTAAAATCATCCATCCACTAGTATAAATAGATGACGATAACAATCATTTTGTATCAAGCCTTATCAAGTCTTCTCAAGACATCAAGCCGCAAACGGATATCCTCTCTCAAATAAAGAGTGTAGTGAGAATTATAGTAGTAGTGGTCTAGTTGGAGGTTTAATAAATATAGAAGTAGGATTGCAATCTTGGAGGTCTAGTAATTCAGTAGTAGAGGAATATTGTAATATTATTTGAGTAATTAATAAAGAAGCTATATTAAAATCTCGTCTCCCTATTCTACAAACTGGTATCAGAGCGAGGTGACGGGTCGGTGCGGTTGGAATTGACGGTGAGGGTTCAAATATAGTGCCAGGAGTTTGCGATTAGTCCAGTAGTCCAAGAAGCCGTGTGACGGCATTTTGTCAGAGGAGTTGCCAGAAGAGAGAAGGCTTATCTGACGCCAAGAGACCAAGTCGCACCCATGAATTTCGGAGGTTCGACTATCAGAGTGAAGAAATTGAATGACAACAATTACATCTACTGAAAGTCCTGCATAGAGTCCTACCTACAAGGTCAGACCTATGGGAGCTAGTAGGCAGATGTGAGATGACTCCGCAGAGGTCGTTACAGAGAAAGCGACGGTATCTGGAACTGCTGGTGACCCGAAACTGACCCAGGAGATGAAAGATCCATCCACGGAGAATGAGGCTCTGCGGAAATGACGTATCAAAGCTAGAAGGGGGATGTACGTACTCAGCATCTCAGTCGAGGAAGAGATGCTTGAGTACATTAGAGAAGCGGCCACCCCGAAAACCGCTTGGGATATCGCAACTCTGTTTTCCAAGAAGAATGACGACCGCCTTCAACTACTAGAGAAGGAGCTCATGACGATCTCACAAGAGAGCATGATGATTAGTCAGTATTTCACTAAGGTGAAGTCCATCTGCAGCAAGATCTCACAAATTGCCCCTGAAGATAAGATAAGAGAGCAACAAATGAGAAGAATAATAGTCAACGGTTTGAAACTTGAGTATAGTGGATTAATGACATCAGTCCATGATTGGTCGACCCCACCAAACATTGTTAGAGTTAAAGAATATACTTGCTAACCAGGAGGCTCTGACCAGGAGGACCGAAACCTCAATGAGACAAAACGAGGAGGCGCTATTCTGCAGCCGAAGAAAGAGTCGACCTGAGCAAAGGTCAAGATGGAAACCTGAAAGCAGGCATGGCAATCAGAGGAGGCCGGAGGAGGAGACTAATGCTTTAAGGGGAGCTCAAATTCAAAGAGGAGAGAAGGGTCGAGTTGACCGATGCTGCAACTGTGGCAAGAGAGGGCACTTTGCACAAGAGTGCAGGTTGAAGATAACGGGTCAGAGAAATGCAGCAACTTTAAGAGACCGTCAAAATGCCAAGAGTCAGAAAAACTATGACTCTGAAGAAGAGTGGGATATGGAATCCGTAGTTGCAACTATGGCCACTACAGTAGAAAAGAAAGAAGGAGTTGCGCTAACAGTGCAAACCAAACAGGGGAGAATTAGCAATGAGAGTGACTAGATTATCGACTCTGGTTGCTCAAATCATATAACTGGCGATATCGAGAAGCTAGAAGGCAAAAAGCAGTATAAGGGAAAGCATATGATATTTATGGCGAATAATTCCAATATGCCAATCGCTAGCACAGTAATGAGCTCTCCCCGCTAGGTCTTAAAGAATTTCTGCTGCAAGGAGACTATCATGCTCCTGGCATGAAGAAAAATTTGTTGTAAGTATCGCAACTGAAAGTTCAAGAGAATTATGTACTCTTCGGGCCAAATCAAGTGAAGGTGTTCCGTAATATACAAGTATCAGGCACACAAAAAATAGAGAGCTGCAAATTAGAGTCAATCTGCGTATTGTCGGAAAAATTAGCTGATGTACACAAGACTTCAAATTTTGATAAAGCAACCAGTGGCCGAACCAAGATGATGTAGAGTTATCGGCGCCCACGAAGAGAAAGGGACAAAGTCTGAATGTCCTAAATGCCAAGAGTTTGTGAAAGACCGGAGTACTCGAAAGAGATGAAGAGATAACTGCTGACCGAGTAGAAGAGGTTGAAGAAATATCTCCATCAGTAAGATGGTCGCGTCCAAAGATGAATTATGCAAATGCCACAATCACATAGGAGAACTGCTTTGAGAATGCAGCAAGTTACGAAGAAGTAGCTAAGAATAGTAGGTGGAGAAGGTGGCTCAAAAGTGGAGGCAAGAGGCAGAACCAGAACCAGACTCGGAAGTTGCTGCCAAAACCAGACAGAAAAAGCATGTGCACTACGCATGGGCAAACAAGATAAAGGAAAGAGTGGAAGGACCGGTCAAAAGATATAAGACTCGGTTCGATGTACAAAAGGTCTCGACTCAAGAAAATTCGAACAGATATGCGCTCAACATGGAGTACTCAGCCGATAAATAATTCAGATAAGTTAGTTTTGAGGGAGAATGTTAAAAATAGCAATATTAACTTAAGAAGGCTCAACCCAAATAATAGTCATACTATAGAAAACTCTAGAATCAACATGAGAGTTTCACGTTATGACAAAATATCTAGAGTTTATAGTTATGCAAGCTCTAGGGATGGCCACAAAGATAAATGTTCTAGAAATATCTTTAGAAATATCTAAGATCTAAAATCATCCATCAACTAGTATAAATAGAGGATGATAATCATCATTTTGTATCAAGTCTCATCAAGGCATCAAGCCACAAACAAAGATCCTCTCTGGCATAAAGAGTGTAGTGAGAATTATTGTAGTAGTAGTTTAGTTGGAGGTTCAGTAAATATAGAAGTATGATTATAATTTTGGAGGTTTAGTAATTGAGCAGTAGGGGTATTGTAATATTATTGGGTAAATTTCATCATAAATCACTAAACTTCTAAAAATGACCAAATAAGTCACACAACATTCGGTTGTCCCCTAACTCAACTTTCAGTTGTCCTCTATATGTCATTCAACTTTAAAAAAATAACCAAATAGGTCATCCAGTTAAATTTTATTCCAGTTACATGTTTAGTTATTTTTGAAAGTTGAGTGACCTATAAAGGACAATTGGAAGTTGTGCGACTTATTTGGTTATTTTTGAAAGTTAAGTGATCTCAAAAGGACTAATAAAAGTTGAGTGATTTATTTGATCAATTTTGAAAGTTGAATGGCCTATGGTAAAATTTACCCAATATTATTTGAGTGATTAATAAAGAAGCTATATTAAAATCTTGTCTCTCTACTTTACAGTAATTTAGATATTTAATTTGAAAGAAATTATCCACACCACCCACTAATATACCACCTAAGAATCACCGACATGCTAACAATTAAAGTAGCCCAATTAAATAAAGCAGCGCACTCAAACAACGTTGGCCTACGTTAAGCCTTCTAAACACGCAGGTTCAATTTAACCACGTGATCTGTCAAATATATGACCCAAATTATTATTGTCTCCTTCAAATTCAAGAATCATTTATTCTCAAACTTCATATTTCTCTGTAAATCTTTTGGTGTTGCTGATATGCCTTTTTGTATTATTGTATATCTTTTTGTATTTTGCTGATATGCCTTTTGTATTGTTGATATATCTTCTGTTCTGTATTAATGATATACCTTATGTATTGTTGATATGTCTTATGTTATGTATAATAATATGCCTTTTAATATTTCTCAATTTAATTTTTGTATTTTGATTTTTCTCTGTCTTTTTTTATAGATTATATGTTTTTTTTGTATATATGAAACACATTTTTGTATTTTTGTATGTCTTTTTGTATTATTGATATATCTTCAGTGTTATTGATGTGTCTTTTACATTGCTCACATAACTTTTGTATTGCTTGCGCGTTGTAATGCGTCGCAGAATCAGCAACATATAAACGTGTTTCACCCACGCGCGCGTGTGATTCTTTTTGGTAGCGTGTAGTGCACATATCTTTTTGGACGACGTGGCGGATTCTAAATGAGTCGGTGATGTAAGTGATATCTAAGTCGGCATTATGTATCCGAACTATTCATGTATCCAAACTATTCATGGTTGACGGATTCTAAATTCGTCAACCATGAATCACTCAGGTATCCGTAAAAAAATACTCAATAGATTCTAGATTTAGAGATTTATAGTGACTCTTAATTTGAAGTGAGTATTGTGATTTGTTAATTTAGATGTGGTTTTTGATGCGTATGGATTAAGTTAGATTTTATATATTTATTATATATTGAAATAGAACGAAATTGTTGGGAGGCCCTCGTCTTTTACATGCTTCCTAATTTCTCTCTCTTTCTAGTTTTGCACGTATTCCTCCTGCTACTCTGCACGCTGCAACATATATAGCATATATATAAATGGTGCGGATCGAGCATGTATATAGCATTTCCATATCCGCTCCATTTATAAATGGATATATCCATACTCATATTCAGATTCTACTTCGGATATTACTTCATCCCCATCCCCGTATCCATAGATATAACTATGAATATGAAAAAAACCGTACCCGTAATATTTTCACAAATAATCAAATTAATAAATATGTAATGTAATCAAATCCATTAAACAACCAAACTCAACTAGCCAAATTATTCAACTAACATAAATAATTCATAAAATAAAATTATTTAACAAAATTTATAAACACCTAAATTAAAAGTCTCCCGTACAAAAAAATTAGGTTTGTTTGTTTGACCTAAATATAATTATATATAGATTATTCATTAAATGTAATAAATTAATTTGGTATGAACTAAATTGTAAGTGAATAAAGAATTTCTTATAAAAGGTAACAAAATAATAAAAATATCATTAAAAGATAAGAAATAATAGTTAAGATTATATGTTATATATGTAATATAATCATGGATATCCATCGGATACGGTTATGGGTATACCCATGAGCTGAATATAGCAATATCATATCCACATCATATTTAACCCTGGATTTTTTTGTTTACCCATATTCATACCCGTGGATATGAAAATTAGATATTATCCGTCCTATTCGTTAGGTATCCACTTAATATGAATATTGTCCACACCATTTGTAGACCTAAGCAGATCCAAGGGAGGGTAGAACAGATGCACAGGATACATAACTCTTTTTCAGGATACATATTTATTCTTTATCCGAGCCTGATTCTCAAACATGAGACCAGACCTCATTTTCCTTTTAACATAAGCCTATTGGGCCTAATAGAGCCTAAGGAGACTCAAAATTTGAAATCTTAAAGCCATATGGGCCTTATATAGAGCCCAAATAAACTCAAAAGTAGAACAGAGTGTCGAACAGAAAGTTAAGAGCGACAAGTTGAGCAGAGAAAGAGGAAGATCAGAGGGGAAGAGCGAGAGCAATGGAGAGGAAGGAGGCAGCCAATGAAGAGATATTAGAAGACGCGATCTCAGGTACTGAAAGTATTTCCGCTGTTTTTGGTCCCTGTGTTATGTCGATTTTCTGATCTGAGTTGGATTTCTACTAACTAGGCTTGATGATTTGGGGAAATTAGTAGCAGATTTAGTTCTGATTTCGGTTGATTAAAGAGAGAAATAAGGGAAATGATAGGTATAGTTGAAATTTGAACTGGAATGGGCTCAGTTCGAATAATTAGTAGAATTTGGATGAACAATTGCTGTTTATTTGGAATAATTACTTTGATTAGCTATTCTGAAGAGGAAATTTTCACTAAGATTTCTTCTTTTTTTTCCTTCATTTCGTCCCAAGAATAAATTGGTATTTTGTATAATAAAGCCAATTCCAGGCCCTTTTTTACCATTTGGTTGTGAAATAAGCAAAATTCAACACATTGTTTGGTTGAGGATCAAAAGATAAATATTGAAAATTAAACTAAACTTTTTGAGGAACTGGCTTGTTCTGAATTTTCTCTTAGTTGGCATACCAAAAAAAATCAGTTTAAATCTTCATGATATTAGTATTAGTAATATTCTTCATACTTAAACAAACCATATAAACCCATCGTTTCGTTTCTTTTCATTTTATTTTAGATGGTGAGAATGAAATAACAGTAGAGGATTCATCATTCATGCAAAGCGAACCGGTACAGGACGGTACGGGTCCTCCTAAACTGGACTCTCCAGTCGAAATCCTGCATGAAAAAGTCGAGAAGCAAATTATTAAACAAGGCCATGGGGAAATACCGTCTAAGCTCTCCACTTGCTTCTGTAAGTTTTTTTATATCTTGTTTTGTGTGTACCAGTTTTAAAAAAACAAAGCTCGATAAAATAAAGGAAAATTCGGAAAATGCCCCTGCATAATGCCTGAATTGCAAAAAAGCACCTGTATTATTATAAATTGTAAAATGCCCCTCTATTTTTTAGAATTTCAGTAATACCTTTTTTTTTATTTTGTTGATTTCTCAAGAATAGAGTTTTTTTTTTCAGTTTCCAATAATGTAGGGACTTTTTTGCAATAGACATAAGGCAGTGGCTTTTTTTTTTTTTTTTTTTTGCGAATTTCTAAAAAAAATAAAATATTGTCTGTATTTCCATGCTACTGGTCCATACCTGACTCCCATGAAATACGGTTCCATTATTATTTGCAATTACATTAAACTTTTGCCAAAAAGAAATTAAATAAGTTTTAGTTTTAAATGTATTAATTTGATTTCAAATTTCATCCATTTTTTTTTGTTTGATTGGTAGTGCACTATAGAGCATGGGTTGAGAGTACCTCACACAAAATTGAAGACACTTGGCAAGAACAACACCCAATCGAACTCATTCTTGGAAAAGGTATTTATTTCAGTTTTTAATATCTTTTTTCTTGGTTTTCATTGTTGTTATTTGTTATTGGGCTGGGAGATTTGCAAAAAAAGCCCCTGCATTATACCGAAATTGCAAAAAAGCCCCTGTATTATTGAAAATTGCAAAAAACCTATATAATTGAGGAAATTGCAAAAACCTCCCTACCGTTAGTTTTATAACTCTAGCTATTTGAAAAATATTTCTTAGAGAGAGAAAGAGTGTGTCTTTTCGAGCAATTAGAGTAGTAAATTAACGGTGTTAGTTTATAGCTAATGATAGGCTTTGCTTTTTCAATTTCAGCAATAATGCAGTTTTCTTTTTCTTTTTTTCAATTTCCAATAACCAAGGACTTTTTTACAAATTTCCCCAACTTGGGGGATGTATTTTGTAACTAACAATTAATTAATTTTGCAGAGAAGAAAGAGATGAGCGGATTGGGGATCGGCGTGGCGAGCATGAAAAGCGGCGAAAGAGCGTTGTTACATGTCGGTTGGGAATTAGGGTTTGGAAAAGAGGGGAATTTCTCCTTCCCTAATGTGCCTCCCATGGCCGATTTGGTGTATGAGGTTGAGCTTGTCGGATTTGATGAACTCAAAGAGGTAGAATGTCATGCACACACACACACACACATATTTATGAGAAATCGGTTTGATCTTTTGTGTTCTAAACCCTAAACCCTAAATAATTTGAATTGAACCATTAATTGGTTACATCGTGTAGGCTTATAAATTTAAGAAAATGACATATATTGGTGTAAAGTTTGGTTTGTTATATGAAATTTATTATTTTAACCAAATAACCTAATTAAGAATTTGGTTTAATGAGTTTTTATGTAATTAATCAATTTTAAGAATTTAATTCATTCAGTCAGTTATGATTTAATCAGTCCAATCCCACAATTGAATCTCTCTAAGCATGAACATATTCCATTTAAATGATAAAAATATCCTTTCAAATATTGCAAAAATATAATCATATCAACAAACAGGGCAAGGCAAGAGCTGACATGACAGTTGAAGAGAGAATAGAAGCAGCCGACAGGCGAAAGCAACAAGGAAACTCATACTTCACTCAAGACAAACTTTCTGAGGCCATGCAACAATACGAAATGGTACAAAAACACAAAAAAAAAAATATATCATTATTAATGTAGTTTTACTAATAAAGCTTTTGGTATGTTTTGGATAGGGCATTGCGTACATGGGGGACGATTTCATGTTTCAGTTATTTGGGAAATACAGAGATATGGCCTTGGCTGTGAAAAACCCTTGCCATTTAAACATATCTCAATGCTTGATCAAACTGGAGCGGTACGATGAAGCAATTGCCCAATGTACAATTGTATGTACCCCTTTTCCTTCCATTTAATTTGAATATTGGGGAATTCACAAAAAAGCCCCTGCATTTTGAAAATCGCAAAAAAGGGGGCCCATGTATTATTGCCGAAATTGGAAAAAACCTTACCGTTTGTTTATCTACCCTACTAATTTGAATTTTTTTTAAAGTTCAACTAATATCTCTCTCTTTATTAAAATTAATTATAATGTCCCTCATTTTTTTTGCAATTTCTGATAATTCAGGGGCTTTTTTGCAAATTCCTAAATATAAATTTTGCTTTTCTAATTGTTTGCATTTATTCGAAATTCAGGCCAAAATATAAATCTTTCGTCACTTCAAACTTCAAACAATATAACTTTTTCCAAATGTAGGTTTTGTCAGAAGATGAGAATAACACAAAAGCCCTCTTCAGAAGGGGCAAAGCCCGGGCAGCTCTCGGGCAAACCGACTCTGCCCGAGCCGACCTTCAAAAAGCCCTCAAACTCGTGCCGGGTGATAAAGCAATAATTCGTGAGCTCAAGTTAATATCTCAGCAGGAAAAGGAGGTTTATCAGAAACAGAGAGAACTGTACAAGGGCTTGTTTGCGAAGAAAGATGAAGAGAGGGGAGGAAAAGGAGAGAGAAAGAATTTTGTTATGGTTTTTGCCTTGTGGGTTGTTGGTTTGTTTCGGCGGGTTTTTAAAGGGGGGAAGAACGAGTAGAGTTTTGTTATTATTTTTTTGGAGTGTTGTAATTTTATGGAACTTTAGAGTTTTGAGTTGTATGAAAATTGAATTTTTGAATGGATCAAGACTTGTTAATTACTAGTTATAAATTATTGAAAATCTCTGCCTGAGCCAACCTGCAAAAGGCGCTTAAACTCGTGCCGGGCGATAAATTGATAATTTGTGAGCACAAATTGATATCTCAGCATGAAAAGAAAGTTTATCAGAAAAAGAAATAGTTGTGAAGGGCTTGTTTGTGAAGAAATATGAAGCGAAAGGGGCGAAGAGGAATTTTGTTGTTGCTTTTGTCTTGTCGGTTGTTGGGCTTTTTTGGCGAGTTTTTAAAGGAGGGAAGAATGAGTAGAGTTTTGTTATTATTTTTTTGAAGTGGTGTTGTAATTTTATGGAATTTTAAGTTTTGAGTTGTATGAAAATTGGATTTTTGAATTTATCAAAGCTTGTTAATTACTACTAACTTATAAACTATTGAAAATCTCTGCCGAGCTGACTGATCCAAAGCCCTCAAAACGATGTTTATCAGAAACAGAAAGAGGTGTACAAGGGCTTGTTCGCGAAGAAAGACAAAGTGAGAGGGGAAAAGAGGAGTTTTGTTGTTTTTTTACTTGTGGGTTGGGCTTTTTCGGCAGATTTTTAAAAGGGGAAAGAGGGAGTAGAGTTTTCTTACTTTTTGAAGTGTTGTAATTTTACGGAATTTTAGAGTTTTGAGCTGTATGAAAATTGGATTTTTGAATGGATCAAAGGTTGTTAATTACTAGTTATGAACTATTGAAAATTTCTGCCCAAGTTGACCTGAAAAAGGTGCTGAAACTCGTGCCAGGCGATAAATTGATCATTCGTAAGCTCAAGTTAATATCTCAGCATGAAAATGAAGTTTATCAGAGAGAGTTGTACAACGGTTTGTTTGTGAAGAAATATGAAGTGAGAGGGGAGAGGAGCAATTTTGGTGTGGTTTTCTTCTTGTGGGTTGCTGGGCTTTTTCGGTGGGTTTTAAGGGGGGAAGAGGGAGTAGAGTTTTGTTATTATTTTTTGAAGTGTTGTAATTTTATGGAATTTTAGAGTTTTGAGTCTGAAAATTGAATTTGTGCATGGATCAAAGCTTGTTAATTACTAGTTATGAACTATTGAAAATCTCTGGTTGAACCGACCTGCAAAAGGCCCTTAAATTCGTGCCGGGCGATAAATCGATCGTTCGTGGGCTCAAGTTAATATCTCAGCACGAAAAGAAAGTTTATAAGAAACAGAAATAGCTGTAAAGGGCTTGTTTGCAAAGAAAGATGAAGTACAAGGGGATAGGAGGAATCTGTTGTGGTTTTCTTCTTGTGCTTTGTTGGTTTTTTTCGACAGCTTTTAAATGGGGGAAGAGAGGGTAGAGTTTTGTTATTGTTTTTTGAAGTGGTGTTGTAATTTTATGGAATTCTAGAGTTTTGAGTCTATGAAAATTGGATTTTTGAGCCTATAAAAATTGTTAATTACTAGTTACACACTATTGAAAATTTAATACTGGAAAAATTATTGAAAAGTATGTAGTTATAAAATCAAACTGTAGGAATTTATTAGACACAAAAATCCTTAATATCAAATTAAATACAATAAATCCTAACTAGCAAAGGGTCTCTCCTTAAGCTATTCTAGGTGGAAAATATCTAAAAAATAATCTTCATTCTTCAAATACGTAATTTGTGGTAGTTAAGATAGCTCAAATGAAACAAACCCAGAAATAATTTTTTTTTAAGTTTCAATTTATATGAATTTTGAAAATGTTGTGTTCATTAAATATTCCGCGACAATTCTATTGGTCTTTTCTGAAGGGTGTACAGCATCCCAAAATACGTATTTGCTTGCATCGGTACAAGTAAATGGGGTCCATTCATTACATAAATATCCCATTTCGAACGTACCGGTTCCACAGCACCCATACTCTGCATTTTCAAACCCTAAAAATAAAAAATTTTGAATTAATTAATGAGTATTTAGTAGAAAGCAGTATTGTTATCAAGGTGAAATTATTAGATGGGACATTTTCAGGGGTTCCTAGTATATTAAAGTAATTAAACTTTACAATTTGTCTAGAAGGCCCACCAATTGAGAGATTTTATAGGCTGGCTTACGATTATAATTCCGAAGGTAGAAATGCATATGGATTAATGAAAATCAAATTAGTAGAGTATGTAGTAAAAACATTATTTTTTTTAGTTTTCTTTGGTTTGCATATATTGTAAATATTTTCTCGTTTGATCCTACCACACAATTTAATAATAGAAAAAGCATCTGGTCTTACCATACTGAGAAGGGTTTTGAATAATATTTTGAAGAAGGTCGTAAACATGCGCGACTCTCAATTGTATGCCTGGCAAAGCAACAACCAGTTGATCAGCCATTTGTTGCATTTTTGCATTGAATTCTCTCGCGACTCTATTATATGCTTCAATACAAGGGTGGCCCCAAATTGCGTTTCGGTTCCTCTCTAAAGGGAGACATCCCATTCCTGACATCCCTAGAAAATATTAACAAATTTTCAGGCTGTTATTCGAAAGATTTGTGCAGTTTTCTTTCTAGAACACTGAAAAAGACAAATATTTTCATCGGATATTATTTGCAAAAATAAAAATAACCTGTAAAGCCAATTTTGCGAGCTCCAAGCATGTAGAGTTGCACGATAAAATCCCGAGCCAAATCGCCCAAAAACTGCACGTAACTCTCGGGCGTAAATTGCAAAAAACGTGAGGATGCAAATGCGAAATAATTCTCTATGAAGTCATTTGTGCCTATGCTTATTGCATAAACCCCCTCACTTATTATCTCTTTTGCCCTTTCTTGGCCTAGGTAGCTTTCCAGCCTTGTCTGGTATTCTCTATATAACTCCACTTGCTTCAACAATGGTATGACTGACTTTTCACAATTACCAAGAGACGGAAATATGAATAATTAGAATAAACCCAATTGGTATAAATAACTTAATTATATATTATAAAAGGTCATTTTGCACAAAGATGTATTTTTAGTACAAATAGTAATACAATCTTATTTTCTTACAAGAACATCAGCTGTGGCCGGGTCCAAACCCGTTCCAGCCGAGGCGAAGCAAACCCCAATTGCAAAATCTTTAATGTCATATTCTGGATCAAGATAAGCCGGCACGATAGGTCTGAGTCCATACATTTCAGAATAGAAATCAGTTGCCACTCTGCCATTGCTGAACCTGCCTGTAGCCTGGCCGGTACCCATGAAATCCCTTCCGTAAGGAGGAAAATTAGCCTTCAGAGTTGTCTGTAACACATTGTTATTGCCGGCATCAACCGTGGAGTCACCAAAAACTATCAGGGCTGGCACCTTCGCCTCGATTTCTGTGCTCAACGCGTAGAATAATGATATTATTTGTATGAATTGTGCAAGGGTCTTTTGTATTTTCATTTGCATTCTCTCTTTCTTTTCTCGCTATCTCTGTCCAGCTTTTGACACTATTGGATACTAGATATATAGCTCTTTTATATTTGCAATTTGCATTCATGTGATAGAAAGAAAGTTTCCATAACTACTATACACATGAGGAACCCTACACATGAACATTAATTAAAGCAGTGCAGTTATTATAAAAGAGAATACAACGCCGACTATGTAGGTGCAACGACAATATTCCTCTAGAAGGAATTTCATTTGGTAAATGTAAGAAATTATTGTGTAGGGGAAGAGGAAACTTATTTCTGAGGCCTTCTAGAGTGAAATGATATTGGCCAAATATTTCTACTATGCATGATAAATTAGCATCTAAATTATAGTTAATGGTTGCTTATTTTAGAAGTCATTGCAAATATTTAATAATTCTTTTGAAATGATATATGATTTATATCGAATTTATAAAAAAAAGAAGATATATGATGTATATCTATGGTATCTCGCTTTTTAAAGTTTACTTTTTGAAAAAACTGCGGTGAGTTGAACTTTAATAATGATTTCTACTTTGGTGTGTGAAAGGGCAGGAGAAAATGAAAACCAAACTCATGTTTCACTCTAATTAATCATAATAGAAAGTAATAAATATCATACATTTATTCACAGCAAATTTAATCAGTTCGGTGGAAGTTTGAGTATTGATATCTCCTCATGAGGCTGTTTGTACATTAGTTCGTGTTGCGGGTCTTGCACATATTAATTAATGAATTTCATCATATTTATAAGTAATAATATGGACATACAAATATTTTAAGAACATAAAATGTTTGTGTTAACTGTTAAATGATATTTTTTTCCGGCATTAAATGAAAAACAAATACAAAGCCAAATTTATACATGCTATTCACAAAGGGTGCAAGCGCGCATTGAGTATTTATCACAAAAAAAACACATTAACACAAGAAAATAATTTTATTTTAAAAACAAGGAAAAAAACACTCACTATCATAAAAGTGTTAAATTTCCTATTGATATCATCACTTTTTGTCTAACTTATCAATAATATAATAATCAATAAAAAATTTATCTCTACAATCAAGTCGAAAATAACAAGTTGAATAACAACTGCAATTATACTGATAGGTTAATAACTGAAATTTGTTCCTGCATATACAATGGTTAAAAATTATATTTTGCTCTCATATTTCATAAAAAAAAACAGTTTATAAAATATCATTGCATCACCATGATAATTTTGACACATCAACATGATAATTTCGACACAAAATAAGTTCCTCAACGGGTATTATAAAACCACTAATAGGATTATCATCCTAGTAAGTGGTAATTCACAATATGCTAGTAAATTTTTTTCACTCAAAATGAAATTTAGTTTCTTAAATTAAGAATCAATAAAAAAATTAATTAACAAAGAACTATCAATTAACAAAAGGAATATACATCAATAATTTAAAAGTTTTAACAAATAAGTAGGATCATTAACACAATATTTAATTAGTGGCTATTTATTAATGGGTGGTAATTCAGGTCCAGCCCGGTAGGGTCACCATATAAGAACTCTAAAATGTTTTTGGTGACCCGCTACATATTTTGCCACAGTAGGAGAGGGAGAAAATCAGATGGGGAAATATGGAGATGGTTTCTGTTGTAGTACTGAAGGTGGTGGTGCATGAACGTGAACCGAATTAAGGACAATGCAAAGAGAAAGTGTAGTCTTAAATGATTATGGATCGATCCAATTATATTCTGCTGCATTAATTTGTGTTGTGGACAATATTTAACTGAAGTTCCTAATGACATTTTCATTTATTATTGACATTTTCATTTCTAGAATTTTTGATCTCTTATGAATTGTACTAACTAACTTTTCTCTTAGAGCCCGTTAGGCAATATATGAAATAGAAAAATAACAGAATTGAGAATAGACGACAACTTTATTCCATGTACGTTCGGCAAGATAGTCATACGAAGAACTTGATTTAAAACTTATGACCAAAATGTCCTTGTTCTATAATATGAGTTTATACAAATCATATAAACTTAAAAGATTATTCAAATTATATAAAAATGAAATAAATTAATTAAAATAAAGTAGCATGAAAATAAAAAAATATTGAATAAAAGTACAATAATAGAAATGGTAGAAGGTGAGAGAAAATAAAAGATTTAAATAGGTTTGACACGTAGGATAGAGTTGGAATAGAGATATTTATGAATACACGTATCATCTCCTATATATATTTCATCCATACAGTTGAAATTTGAATTATCACTTTTTATAACTAATATTGTCACCGTTGTCCAAATAAGCATGTTGTCAATAGAATATCTCTCTCTCTCTCTCTCTCTCTCTCTCTCATGCATTCATAATAATGCATGTAATTTCCTATAAATAGGACACGATACATGACATGAAAGCTATGAGATGCATAAGAGAAAATAAGTGAGAAAGAGAGAAGAAATATAGACACGAAGTCTAATCCATTCTGAGATAATTTTCGTATAGATGTACTTGTTACAAATTATTGCATAATTTGTATATCAAGTTCCTCAATAGTCCTGAAAAACTCTATTGTGTGTTTGACCTGACATCATTTGTGTAGACGCATTCAGAAAGGATTATTGTATCCTGAAAGACTATTTGTTGACCTGTTGCACGCCAACAATTATACCTGGTGAGGATGAATAAGTCTTTAAGGACAATAATATTTTAACGCGAATAGAAGCAATATCATTAAGCTCCATTATTTCTATAAATCCCCACACCCCACCAACAATCTTAAAGACATAATCTGTATAATGACTCTAGTAACTCCCAAAGCGATGTCTTCTAATATTGTTAAGCTAGAGAGGTCTGACATCAGTTTTTTTATCAGCTAGCAAAGGAAGGTGCGGTTCCTGCTAACGATCAATCTGAGTTATATGTTGAATACCAAACCACCGGAGCATAAGAAGAACGAGACTCAGGCCGAGATGCGTATCGAACGAAATTAGAATGTGATGATTACGTTTGTCATAATTACATCCTCAATGCCTTGTCGGAGGATTTGTACGATATTTTTTAAACCGACTCTACTGCAAAAGATCTCTAGGATAGACTGGTGGCAAGGTACATGTCTTAAGACGCCACTAGTCAGAAATTCATTATTCATCGTTTTAATAATTTTACAATGGTCGACAATAGTTCGGTTATGGAACAATTTTATGACATTGAAAGAATATTAAATAACTATATCATACATAACTTAAAGATTGATGAGTTCATTATAGTAACCTCAATAATTGATAAGCTCCGTTCATTGTGGAATAATGTGAAAAATACATTAAACCACAGAAATGAAAATATGTCATTAGAGAACTTGGCAAATTACCTCCGTATAGAGGAGGAAAATCGTAAGCATATTTCAAATGAGCAAAATGCTCCAACAATGCAAGTCCACACGATGGAAGAAGGTTATCAAAATAAACCAAATAAAAAGAGATCCAATAATTTTAATAAAGCCCCCATTAATAAAAAGAAAAAGGGTGTATGTTACCATTGTGGTAAACCTAGACATTTCAAATCTGAATGTCATTTCTTAAAGAAACAGAAATATGCACCGGAAACAAAAGAAACATTTATAGCAATGATAACCGAGACTAATATGGTCGAGGATGGTGGGGTTTGGTGGGTTGACTCAGATGCCACCCGGCACATGTGTAAGGACAAGAGTCTTTTTAAGACTTATGAGCCGGTAGAGCAGGAATTGTCTTGTACATGAGAAATTCATCCACCGTGGAGGTTGCAAGCAAAGGAATCTATGAGCTTGAATTTACTTCTGGAAGACTCTTGTTTTGCGTGATGTTTATCACGTACCAGAAGTTAGAAAGAATCTTGTATCAGGTGAATTTTTAAACAAGTTTGGTTTTAAACTTGTATTTGAGGCAGATAAGTTTATTCTGTCAAAGGGTGGTAAATTTGTTGGGAAGGGTTACTTATGTAATGGTATGTATAAACTTAATGTCATAAATAATAATGTTATTTTTGCTTATATTGTTGACTCATCTTGCTTATGGTATAATCGACTTGAATATGTTAATTTTCCTAAAATGAGGGAAATGGCAAAACTAAATTTGATTCCATCTTTTGATAAAAATGTTGAAACTTGTCGAACTTGCTAACTTACAAAAATAACTAGAAAGTCATTTTGAAAAGTAACAAGGAATACAAAATTATTGGAGCTTATACACTCTGATGTATGTGATTTTCACAGCATGCCAACTATTATGCTAAGAAATATTTTGTTACTTTTATTGATGACTTTTTTAGATATTGTTATATCTATTTATTAAAATCAAAAGATGAAGATTTTGAAAATTTTCAAGTTTACAAAAAGGAAGTTGAAATGCAATGTGAAACTCTATTAAATATCTGAGGACCGATAGAGGGGGTAAATATTACAACCCCCAGTATTTTGAGTCAACATGTATTATACATCAGATGGCTGCACCATATAAGTCATAAGAAAATGGTGTAGCAGAAAGAAAAAATAGGGTCCTCACAAAAATAATAATTGCAATGCTTTCTAATTTTGGTATGGGTCAAGATTTCTAGGATGAAGCTGTATTAACAGCTTGCCATATTTTAAATAGAGTCCCTACTACAAATAGTAAAATAACACCATATGAATATTTCAAGAAAAGAAAATCAAATCTGAATTATTTTAAGGTTTGGGGTTGTAGGACAATTGTAAAAATATCATGTAAGAGCCTAGTGTATTAACTGGCTCGGCCCAACTTCAGGTGGGACTAAAAAATGCTTAAACTTGGTTGGTGCTAGCAGTTAATGCACCAGCTTATTTAAGTAACATAAATCCGCATTCATAATTAAAGGTGGGACTAATCAACTAGCTCTTCTTTCGTTCTGGTATAGGATGTTACAAACTCCTCAACTTAAATTCTGACGTCCTCGTCAGACTTCACGGATGGTCAGCCGCATCCTAGTACACATTTGTGCGCACCTCAGCGCCATACAATAATACCTTAGGTCTCTTTTAACCAATACATATCTGTATGCCTTTGGCCGCACGATATACCCTCAGAATCGAACCGCTCTTATATCATATATAAGAGCCTAGTGCAATAATAGGCCCAGCCCAACCTTCAGGCCCACACCATATTGTCTTGAAAAATGCTTAAACTTGATTGGTGCTAGTAGTTAATGCACTAACTTATTTAAGTAATACAAATTCACATTCACAAGTGAAGGTGAGACAAATCAACTAGCCCCCGTTCGTTCCGGTCGAGGGTGTTACATACCAGAACCGAAAAAGAGAAAATTGGGTGAAAGAGGAATTGAATGTGTATTTTTGGATTATGCCCATAACAGTAAAGCATATAGATTCATGGTAGTTGAGCCAAATGATTCAGTTAATATAAATACTATTATTGAATCAAGAGATGCTATATTCGATGAAAATAGATTTAGTTCAATTCCTAGACCCAACTTAAAATTTTCTGAAAATGATAAAGTCAAAAATTTTGAACCCCGAAAAAGTAAAAGAATTAGAAAAGAAAAAGATTTTGGACCGGATTTCTTTATGTTAGTTGAAGGTACAAGAACTTCTGTTAATAAAGAAATTCCATATTATTTTAATACTGATGCAGATTCTGTAACTTATACAGATGCAATGAAATCATATGATGTCATGCTTTGGAAAGAGGCGATAAATAATGAAATGGATTCAATCCTTGAAAATAACACTTGGGTGTTGACGGATCTTCCACCTGGTTATAAACCAATAGGTTGCAAATTGATTTTCAAAAAGAAAATGAAGGTGGATGGTACATTTGATAAGTATAAAGCTAGGCTGGTTGCAAAAGGTTTTACTCAAAAAGAGGGTATCGATTATTTTGATATATATGCACCAGTGGCTTGGATTGCAACAATTCGAATTTTAATTACACTATGAACAGTGCATAATTTGGTAATTCAGCAAATGGATGTGAAAACAGTTTTTCTAAATGGTAATTTGGAAGAGGAAGTTTACATGGAACAACCTGAAGGGTTTGTTCTGTCTGGTCAAGAAAAGAAAATATGTAAACTTATTAAATAATTATATGGACTAAAACAGGCGACAAAACAGTGGCATGAAAAATTTGACCAAAATTTATTGGCAAATGGATTCAGAATAAATGAATCAGATAAATGTGTTTATTGTAAATTTAATAATGATAAGGTGTCATCATATGTTTATATGTGGATGACATGTTGATATTCGACAAAGACTTGAAAATAGTAGAAAAGACAAATTTATTTTTATCTGACAATTTTGATATGAAAGATATGGGTATTGCAGATATGATACTTGGGATAAAAATTATTAGAAATAACAACAATATAATTTTATCCCAATCATATTATATCGAAAAGATATTAAAAAAGTTGGATCATCTGGATTGTACTCCATTATCAACACACTATGTTCCAAGTGTGAAATTACTACCAAATAATGATAGGGTTGTTAATCAATTAGAATATGCATAAGTAATTGGATGCTTAATGTATGCTATGACGTATGCCAGGCCTGATATTGCTTTTGCCGTAAGTAAATTAAGTCCGTACACTAGTAACCCAAATGAGTTACACTCGCAAGTAATACGAACAGTACTTAAGTAATTAAAGAAAACTATTAATTACGGTATTTCGTATTGTGGTAATCCTTCCGTATTAGAAGGATATAGTGATGCCAGTTGGATAACAGATAGAGAAGATCACGCTTTAACAAGCGGTTGGGTATTTATACTTGCCGGTAGGACTGTCTCTTAGAAATCTAAGAAACATACCTGTATAGCTAACTCAACTATGGCTGCTGAACTTATAGCTCTATAATCAGCAAGTAAAGAAGCATAATGTTTGCGTGAAATATTATCACAAATACCGGTGTGGCCTAAACCAATTCCGCTAGTATCTATCCATTGTGATAGTCAAGCCATACTTTTTAGAGTATACAGTGATATATATAATGGTAAGTCCAGGGATATTGGACGAAAACATAGTACGGTGAGACAATTAATTACTAGTGGGGTAATTATTGTTGATTTTGTTAGGAGTCACCAAAATTTGGCTGACCTGTTAACAAAACATCTTGCAAAAGATATATTGTACAACCGTTAACATAACCTCTTGCAAGAGATATAATAAATATCACAAATAACAAAACCTTAACTAAACGCTTGGTACAATGCCAGGTCTTTAGTTCAATAATTAATTTTGTTATTTTTGTGATGCAAGCACAATCTGTAAATATTTAACCATCCCAAGGAGTTTGCGTGCTTGGTAATTATAATATAAGGGAAGGTTGAGCACAAGCTCTTATTAAACCTATAACCAAATTGGGTTACAGTGATATAGTTATGGGGCACTATGAGTCTACCTATGTGAATGAGAAGTGGGACCTCTTCTTAGATTTCGGGGCTTAACTCTTAAAGCATCCATGAAACATGATATACACGCATGGGCATTTAACGCGTGGGCAATATAAGCATCTATTGGAAGATGAAGTTCTATGTGTGAGAGATGTCCGGTTGATCAAATAGGATATTTGGTTCAAAGACTTGTCTACCAGATTATTCTGATCAATTTTGATGTGTTGTAACTAAGTAAATGTTCAAATCGGGAGATACCTTTATTTATGCATTGAAGTTTCAGGACTATTAGTGATTTGTAAACTTTTTTTATTTTATTTTGAAAATGGTGGGGCAATGTTTGAGAATTTTCAAAATAAATAAATTTTAATTTAAACTATTTTTTATTTTGAAACAAATAATTTTTTTGTTTTGGAAAATTATCAAAAAATGATTAGACGTGTATCTATATGAACATTATATCTAACTATATGATATACTTGAAATATCCATTATGTAGATATGAATAAATTAAGATAAATTATATTTGTTATGTAACATGTTACCATCCAATGTAACATGTGTCATCTCATTACTATTTCATATAAGGAAATAATAATGGCATGATGTATTTGTGATGCAAAAGATAAATAATCAAATCTATAAAGAGACCTAACAAAACTATGTGTCATCTCATAATTAAGAGACATGATATAAGTGTCACTTACATGCGATATGTCGCTTACATGTGAAAGGTGTGAAGTGCATGAGATAAGATTCATCTCACGGTAATGCATGGTGACCCCTATTTATATGAAGTGTCATCTAATGATTAAATTATGAGAATGCAT
Organism: Juncus inflexus; assembly: GCA_024447665.1. Classification (NCBI taxonomy): domain Eukaryota; kingdom Viridiplantae; phylum Streptophyta; class Magnoliopsida; order Poales; family Juncaceae; genus Juncus; species Juncus inflexus. Next base: position 4,908,716 of record JAJHPC010000011.1, read on the forward strand.
GGTGACACAAGTTATGCAAGGTGTCATGCATTCATGATAGTGCATGGTATTGACACATATTATGTGATGTGTCATCTTATGCATTCATGATAATGCATGTAATTTCCTATAAATAGGAGATGATACACGACAAGAAAGATATGAGATGCATAAGAGAAAATAAGAAAGAAGGAAAGATAGAAAGAAAGAAAGAGAGAGGAAATATAGATACAAAGTCTAATCCACTTGATACAAATTACTGCGGAATTTGTATATTAAGTTCCTTAATATTCCTGAAATATTCTAATGGGTGTTTGATCTTACTTCATTTGTATAAGCACAGTCAGAAATGACTATTGTATCCTGGAAGACTATTCGTTAACTCGGTGCATGCCAACAGTTATATCTGGTAGGGACGAATAATTCTTTAAGGACAACGAAATTGTAACATGAATAGAAGTCATCTCATTAAGCTCCATTATTTTCTCTGAATCCCCACACCCCACCAACAGAAACAAGATATGGAATTTGACATATTATATTGAAAAAAGAAAAGTTTATTTGTCCCTTAACAATCATTTCAAGTTCCCTTTACCACTAATAAATGGACCCCGTTTATCACTTTTTTTATTTAAAAAATAGCATGTACATCAAGAGTCCGTTTATCAGTGATAACCGTTTATCACTTTTTTTATTTAAAAAATAGCATGTACATCAAGAGTCCGTTTACCAGTGATAAAGAGTGGATTGTAGGGGATTTGTTAGAAGAGGATAGATACATGAACTCTTTAAAAAAAAGTGTCTAAGTCCTGACTCATCAAATAGTAGTTCCATTTCTTTTATCCAAAATTAGTTTGGGCTCTCAATATGGTCATTAAATAGGTTGATCAAAAGGTTTTGTGAAGCATAAGCCAAGTCAAATTCATTTTGGTCCAAAAGACGACGGTTGTATGCTACAATTTAAGTCATAACTTGTTATGTTTGGGTTTTTCTTGTTTGGAAGTTTCAGGTTAGTGCAGGTTTCCTATGCTAATAGATAACAGACATAATAAAATCCGTTCCATGAAAACGGTTTGTCAAGTGACTCATACTGATTTAAAATTCTATCCATTTAGGTCTTTTAATAACATTTTTAACAATATCTGATTTGCCCCAAAACTCTGGAAACACGAGTAAGACGTTCAAGAAAAGTGGAACAATATGATACAAGGGCCGATCCAATACTAATTGCCAATTTTCTATAATATCAAAGAATTGCAATAGTCTCATTTTTAGTTACTTGTAATAATATTGTTTTTATCTTAAAAATTATGATTAAGCACTAATAATGCTATATAATCATTATATTTTACATTAAAAATATTAGTTTAAGAATTAATTGCTGGAGGACCAACCAATTAAAGTTAAGTTTGTTTGCATTCATCTTTTAATTCAACGAAGTCCTTACCTTCAAAAACGAAGTCTTGGTAGACTGTTGTCGAAATAAATAAATGAAGTTATCTTTTCGAGTCTTTGACAGAAGAGGAAGGATTTCAGATCGTATGGTTAAGAGTAGGTGAAAGGATGTGTAGTAGGATTTATCTTCATTTAATACAGTAACTAATCTCATCTAAACAAACTAATTTTATAGTTCCATATAGTTCTATTCTCCTTCTATTAATAGAAAAACAATAAAGTTTTGTATTCAATCATTATAAATCTGTCTCCCACACCGTAAATTGCATAACTGTGTCTGAAAATGGTATTTACTAATCTGTGAGAAAGAAAGGATTATTGAAGGTAGCCATTGAATCGTCCGTATCAAATTCTTCCAGACCCCTACTGTAAGGTAAAAAAATATTGCTTATGTTAATTTGTGTTGCATTTAGCTTGAATTAATAATTTGAATATAAGGCAATTTCTCATTTGATATTTAAAGACTTTAGGAATGATACCCTTGAAATATTTCCTTGGTAGTATGATTGATGCAATTTTGGGCCTAAATCTGAATGGGCTGAATTTATATCCAATTTCAACAGCCCAGTAAAATTGCCCAATAGTTCACAAAATCAGCTCATAGTTTAGATTCTATTACTACTGATTTGATCGCCAGTTAGTAAGTTCTGATTCGGAAATTTTTCATGTAAGATTTTTGTATTCGATCCATTAGATTCCAGAATCTCAGCTCCAAAATCTAATTCAGATTTTTGGAACCATATCATATGATATTAATGACATTTTTGTAGTCTGCTAATTGACATATCTAAAGTCCATAGCTCACTCCAAAACTGTGAAAATGCAAAATATTCCAATGGTTCAGTTGGGAAGTATTTACCATTAAAATATGTAGATAAACCCTAGTGCTATACATATTAATTATATAATGGATGTACGTAAGCTGGCTACGTAATCTTTGCATGTGCCATGCATGAATCGCAACAGGATTTATGTGATTACACCTGTCTTAGACGATATCATCACGCAGCTAGCTAGGATGATCTAAAAAAACAAAATTTCAGAAAGACAAATGTCATTATTCTTGACTTTTTTTGTTTGATGAATCAATTATTCTTGACTTTTGGGTATATATAACATAATAGGTCCAAATTCGATTCAGAAAGTAGCTTGATTTTATTTAATAAAAAAGAAGGGAAAAGAAGAAAACTTGATTTTTTTTTTTTCACTTTTGCTTTTTTGGCACCTTTACAAGAGAAGTAATTCATTCATTATACTATAATTAATTATTTAATGCTCCTAAAAATAACTCATTATAGTCTAACACCTTCACTCTACTCTACTCTGCAGGTACTCCTTTGGTAGAAACAACTCAAAAGAAGTAACAAACTCTTCATATATACTTGTACCTCAAACATCAAAATTCAAACCTCAACCAACGAACTTCCTCAAGAGAAAAAACAACAAAAAAATGGAAAGCTTCTTTCCATCCTTTCTTCTCTTCTCTTTAACTTCAATAAAACAACATTACCCTGAGCTCCTCTTAGCCCTCATCTCCCTTTTCTTGCTCCGTTTCCTGTTCAAACATCACATAGTTCCTCTGAACCTGCCGTTGGTGGGCGCACTACCGCATGTCATAGTCAACTCCACTGATTTACACGACTGGTCGACCGATTTACTCCGTCGTAATAAGCTTACATGTATAATGAAGAGCCTGGCAGGAACCCCGGGCGACTTTATGTTAACCTGTGATCCTGCGAATGTGCTTCACGTGTTCACATCAAATTTTTCCAACTACCCAAAAGGAAAGGAGTTTTCCAAGATATTTGATGTGTTAGGAGATGGCATTTTCAATGCGGATGATGACTCGTGGGCCTTTCAGCGTAGAAAGGCCCACTCATTGATGTCTGACATGAGATTTCGAACTTACACAAACGAGTCGACAAATAACAAGTTAGAGAATTACTTCTTACCCTTGCTAGAGGAAATGGCCAGGTCAGGTCGGGTCGTGGATTTGCAGGACTTGTTTCTCAGGCTAACTTTTGACCTAACTGCGATTTTCATTTTCGGGTTTGATCCTGGTTGTCTTGTACCGGGTTTACCAGTCGTACCGTTCGCTAAGGCAATGGATGATGCTGAGGAGATATTGTTCTATCGTCATATCACCCCTATACAGTGGTTGAAGTTGGAGAAGAAGTACAATTTTGGGAGTTACAAGAGAATGGGTAAGGCTTGGAAGCTCATCGACCAAACCATAGCGGATTATGTGTCAAGAAAGAGAGATGTCAATCATAGTATGAATGGCTCTGAAACCAGCAAAATGAAGTTTGATTTGTTGAGTTCTTACTTGAATTGCCAAAGTGAAGTTGGTAAAGAAGGGGAAGATTTCAATAAATTTCTTAGAGACACAACATTTAATTTGATGGTGGCCGGTCGCGACACGACAAGCTCGGGATTAGCATGGTTCTTCTATCTCTTGTACAAAAACCCACACGTTGAGGAAAAGATTTTACAAGAAATCATGCTACATGCAGCAGATGATTCTCCTACTGCAGTTGAGTTGAAAAAGCTAGTATACCTACATGCAGCTCTATCCGAGTCACTCCGGTTGTACCCGCCTGTACCATTTGAGCACAAGGTAGCACTGAAGCCTGACATACTGCCAACTGGCGTACCAGTCGACTCGACTAGAAGGATCCAGTTCTCCTTATATGCTATGGCGAGAATGGAGGAAATTTGGGGTAAAGATTGCATGGAATTCAAACCCGAAAGGTGGTTATCTGATACAGGTAAGCTAAGGTTCGAACCGAGTTACAAGTTCATGGCGTTTAATTCTGGGCCAAGAACTTGTTTAGGCAGAGACTTGGCATTTATGCAAATGAAGGCCGTGGTTGTGGCTATCATGAAGCGGTACCGCTTCGAGGTGGTACCGGGATTTGTTGCGAGGCCAAAATTTTCAATTATACTTCACATGCAAGATGGGCTAAAGGTTAGAGTGAGACCAAGAGCTTGATGGTCACAATTATATGTGTTGTTAATGTGTGATTTGTTCTAATTGTGTAAGGTATTAATAATTGGGGGTAAAATAAAATTTCAAAAAAGAAAAAAATTGGGGTAAAATAAATGTATGTGTGCTGGAAATTAAGTACAGATTGCTTGGTATATGCTAAAAATGTCGTGAATAAATGAAATAAATATATATTTTTTCCTTATGTTTTTCCTTTTGTTTATATTTCAAGAATTTAATATATAAATAAGGAGACTTCATGCTAATTAGCATGATTAGCAGTTTAGAAAAGCTGGTTTCAAAAAACTTGGCTAACAAACTGTAATATGTTATTAATCATATCATTTTACCCAATCAACTAAGCTTTATTGAAGGGAGAGAGAGAATTGAATGATATGTGTATTCCAGAGAAACACTACACATGGCAAAAATTTCAAACAAACCACTTCTACTCTTTGAGGAAGATATCTATAAAACTTTTGACACCATCACTTGGCAATTCATTACTGGGGTCTTAAAGGCAAGAAGGTTTGGTGAAAGATGGGTTAAATGGATTGAGCAGTATGTGTTATGAGGAAAAATCAAGGTACTTTTGAATGGAAATCCTATGAGAAGTATCTTTTTGAAGAGGGGTGTTAGACAAGAGATTCCCTGTCTTCACACTTGTTAATTTTGGTTGTTGATTCATTAGCTAGGGTTTTAGAATACTTGGGTTCACAAAACTTCAATGAGAGAATCTTGGTAAACACTAATATCTCTCTTCTATATGCAGATGACTCTCTCTTCCTATTAAAACCATCTCTCAACCAAGTAAGAAGGCTCAAACTCATCCTAAGCTCCTTCTCAAACATCTATGACCTATCAATCAACTATTTAAAATCGGAATACATCATTTTCTCCAATGGCATATCTAGTCAATTGGAGGAAATTGCTACAGAGATTGGATGCACCCAAAGATCTATTCCATTTAATTATTTGGGGTACTCATTGCATTACAGAAGATCAAACAATTTAGATTATAGGGCACTAACAAAGAAAATTCAGAGGAGATTAAAGGGCTTAAAGGGGACAAAGTTGAGTAAAGGAGGTAGGTTGGTCTTGATTAATTCGGTTTTGACCTCAATCCATGTTTACTATTTCTCTATTTTTAAACTATCCAAATGGGTAATTGAGAGCATTGACAAAATTAGAAGGGATTTCTTATGGAAGGCTAATGGTATTAATTGGATTGCTTGAGATAAAGTCGTGAGCCCAAGAAGAGAGGAGGAATGGGGATAATAAGTCTTGAAGAATTCAATAAGGCCATGCTCATTAAATGGCTTTGGAAATACTTCACCAAAAGGGGAGGTTTAGCTTGGGGTGACCTGGTTTCCAGAATTGAAGAATGTTTGCATACTTCATCTTCTAGAGGTTTTTACTTTTAGAGGGATTTTAAAAGGCAATTTGCTTTTCTTCTATCAGAACTCTTTGTTTAAGATGGGAAGAGGTGATCAGATAAACTTTTGGTACAGTAAATGGGAAGAGGGATATGCAAATATGTGCCAGAAATTTTTTTCTATGTTCCCTTTTGCTGAAATAAAATGTCGCCCCTTAGCTGTAGGAGCCTTTAAGGAATTAAGGGCCTGATTGCCAATTTCAGAGCTGTAACAGTTATCTGCAATTCTGGATAATATCATTTTAAACTGAAAACTTGATGAAGTGAAGTGAAGTGAAAACAGGGGCAGAAGGGTTTATTCTCAGTAAGCAGTGTAGGAGTGTACAAGAAAACTCATCAACCCGTCCAATCTAACCCGATCCATTTTTTGTGGGTTTTGAGATAGTTGGGTCGGATTTAGGTTTGGATTTTACATAACTCAGAATTATGAATTGAGTTACAGGTTTGAAATTACAAATCCAAATTAACCCAAACCAACTCGTACATTATGTTTTAATCATTTATTTTCATTTTTATTTTGAACATATATGCTCTTTTCAATTTCTATTTCTATAATTAACAATTGATGATTTCCAATTTTAAATTTAACATATAATGCATCTATATCAATTAGTATCTCATAATTAATGTCCGAAAATTTTGAATTAATATTAAAAAGAATGATATATTTATGATTGTGGTAGAATGACACCATTCAGAATTGCAAAATATATTGATTATGTATATGTGAGTGTTGTTTTACGTTATGTTAGTAATAATTTTAATAATTTATCGATAAAAATATTAAAAAAATTAGTATTTTTTGTGTATTGACGTATAAAAATCATAACCTTAATTTAATCAATCTAAATTATAAAAACATAATTAAGTGAAGTGTAAAACATGGTCAACCCGCACAACCCGCCTAATAAAATATGGTATGTTTTCGATGATTTTTAAAGTATTATAGGTTGGGTCGGGTTGGAAAAATCTAAAATCGATATAGTCGGATTGTGTTGTAATTTGGGTCTAAACCCACTTAACCCGACCTATGTACTAAAGCAGTGCCTACACAACACTGAGGTGTGGACAAGAGACCCGTAGCTCCATCAGCAACCTCAAGCATATATGAAGACAAAATTGTCGCTGATGATGCAAATTTTTCTCTGGCAATTCAAACAAAATAAATTTGGTACTCAGGACAACCTGAAAAAAGGGATTTGTTCTTGTCAATATATGTCACCTCTACCTAAACGGAGAGAAAACAGTGATACATCTGACAGGGGAGTGTGATATACAAAGAAATTGGAGTTTGTTGAGAAATGCCTTAGATTTGAACTCAAATCATATTTTCTCTCTCTCAGAGATGGGGCAGTACATATTTAATCCAGCTGACTACACCTCTTTCAAATAAATCTCAGGCTGTCCCAATTCGTCCTCTGGCGTGAATGATGCAGACGAGCATTTATTAGAAGGTTAAGTGTGAATAATTATGAGAAATTAAGAAAATTATTTTTTTTATTAAGCTTGAAATGACATACAATACTCAGCGTCCATTTATAGGCTGGAGATAATTATAATTAATTAAATTAAAATAAATCAGCGGATAAGATTAAGCTAGACCCTAACAATCTAAGCCACTCATTTTTTATAACTATTTTGCATTTCTTCTAGAATATAACTCACACACTCGGCCCACTGTACAATCCACTAATTTCAAAAAATAACTGCTACTCTAGCTGGTATTAACTCTATTTCTTCAGATACTGGATACATCTAGTGTCTTCCTTACCAAGAGATTAGATTTTTTCCGAGAAAGACACAATAGCCAGTTGTTAATCTTTGATCATCGGGGCATCCAGCCCAATCCGCATCGAAATAGATGTGAAGGAAGAAATCATTTGATTTTCTAATTGTTACTCCATGTGCGATTGTACCTTTGAGATATCGTAAGATTCTTTTAACTAAAGCCCAATGACAATCTCGTGGAGAATGCATAAATTGACTAGCTTTGTTTACTACATAACTATTATCAGGTCTGCTAAGAGTAGCATACTGCAATCCACCTACTATACTGCGATATAATTCTTGGTCTTTGATTGATTCACCAGTAAATTTTCAGAGTTGTTGGCCAGGGGCAATGGGTGAAGAAACCGGATTTGTATCTGCCATTTTTTATTTGTGAAGTAGTTGTTTGATATAATTTCCTTGCTTTAGGTGCAATCCTGATTGCGTTTTGATACACTGAATTCCTAAGAAATAATGCAGATCGCCAAGATCCTTGAGATTAAATTGAGCATTCTGTTGTTGGAGGATGGTTTGAATGTGAGATGGATTGTTGTCAGTGAGAATTATATCATCTACATACACAAGCATGAGAGTGAGAATATTTTGGTGTTTGTAGATAAAAAGAGTGATGGTGTTATGCCCTAGGCCAAAGTGTTTGTGATCTAGATGATGGATTGTAATAACAAACATAATATTTATTCTAAGATATTTCATATAATATGTGCGTATAGGTTATTTTAATATAATTAAAATAGACCATGAATATGCAATTCAGCTTTATGTCATCAAAGCGCGTGACTTTTGATAGTAAAACTATAAAGTATTATGAATGCTATTCTAAATCGTCCCTGGTCATTTATAGGATATTTGTGGAGACAAATATACTTGCAGATACATATAAATATATATTTATATACAAGCCATAAATGTACACCAGTATATTAGTTGACTGATGATTGTGTTTTAGTGATCATGGATAAATAGTTATCAAGTCATTAACATAGGTATATGTTAGAGACCATATACTGGACTGACCCACCATAAGAATGCTACATGTTTTACGTCATTAGCGATTCTTGTAACATAAAGTATTTATAGTTCTTTGACCTGAGATTGTCTCGGTTCCCAACATGAGTAATTTTATACTTTAATATAATCTAACACTGCCTTTAACCGGGTGGTCATAACGGTTGTGATTAGGTATACAATGAATCATGTAGAGGGATGAGCGCAATCAAGACGAGATTTGTTCCTCTCATAAATGAGAGAGATATCTTTAGGCCTCTTGATGAATTAAACTAAAGAAATGTATGGCCATACTCAAATGAATTAATAAGAGTTATTAATGTCATTTGTTCTTGTTCAGTTTAATTCGGAATCAAGAAATATTAATCGATTAATATAAGGATGGTGTCTTACATGCCTTATGATCGATATAGATATCGCATGACAAAGAGACTAAATACGTGATTGTTGATTAGGTAAATCGGATCACCGATATTCACTTAAATTTGGTAGTCATGATGGCTTGCTAGAGTCCGCTCATGATTTATAGACTATCAAGTCTATTGCCAACATTAAGTGAACCAACAGACACACAAAGAACAAACTGAAACGGGCGCAGAAAATCCTAGCGACTTATATGATGAGTTGCATAAGAATGTCACAAAATATATTGTCATCTTATGTGATAAGATGTGATATATATGTATATAAAGACTATGAGCACAAAAGATCATGTAATCTAGAAGAGTCTAGATGACGGCATATGGATAATGATGAGTGATGTCATACACATCTTTTAGTGTGAAGAGACATGACTCTTCACCTCTATATAAGGACATAGAGAGCTCCAAATTCAGAATATACAACACATCATTCTCTCTCTCTCATTATTTCTCATTCTCTTTTGTGAGACAAAAGAGAGAAAATATACTTTCTAAATTGTATGACAAAATTATGAAAGGGTGCTTTCCTTTTGTATGACAAAATGAAAGAGTGCGATTATACGAGAAGAATTATATACATCTTTTGTGAAATAAAATAAGAAGAGTTTTCTTATGCAAGAGGAGAACAAGCTACTAGCATATATATTGTTCTTCTTCCCGTTTTAAGAAGTTTGTTCGTGTGGACACCGGTAGAGGCGTTCATACTTTCAGCGCTTGTGATCTATTCGGCCTAAGAAGATGAGAACGGTTTGTTGAGAGTTTTGGTGGAGACCGATTGTGTGTGCGGTAGATGACTTCCGCACGATCTGATCTAGATGGCCTAGACGGACGTAAAATCGGTTAGGACGGTAACCGGTTTAGAGACGCATGGACAACACGCATGGTTTGAGCGTCACGGATTAAGCGTAATCCGAAAGGTATCTTTAAGATTTATTTCTTTGATTTAACCGATACGCACGGATCCTCGGATTGCTTTTGGACGAAATTTTTGTTTTCCGCTGCGTTATGCACGTCTGAAACCCAAGAGTTGCATCCAAAGAATGTGACCAAAGGATATGACTAGAGGATGTGATCCAAAAGTTATGTCTAAGAGATGCGATCAAAAGATGCGATGAATAGATGTGATCCAGAAGTAGTGTCCAAAAGTTGCCGCCAAGGGATACGATCCAAAGATTGCGTACAAGTGTTGCATCCAATAGTTGCGACCAAGAAATATGATCCAAAAGTCATGACCAAGGATTGCGTCTAAAAGGTGCGACCAAGGAATGCGATCCAAAAGTTGAGTCCAAGAGTTGCGACCAAATGGTGTGACTCAAGGGTGTGACCAACGGATACGATCCAAATGTCACATCCATAAGGTTGCGACGAATGGGTGCGACCAAAAGATGCGACTAATGGGTGTGACCAAGGGATGCGATTCAAATATCACATCCAAAAGACGCGATGAAAGGTTGCGACCAACGGATGCGACCAAAGGGTGCGACCAAAAGGTGCAACCAAGGGATGCGATTTAAATGTCACATCCAAAAGACGCGACGAAAGGTTGCGACCAAAGGGTGTGACCAACGGATACGATCCAAATGTCACGTCCATAAGGTTGCGACGAATGGGTGTGACCAAAAGGTGCGACTAACGGGTGTGACCAAGGGATGTGATTCAAATGTCACATTCAAAAGACACGACTAAAGGTTGCGACCAAAGGGTGCAACTAAAGGGTATGACCAACGGATGCGATCCAAATGTCACATCCATAAGGTTGCGACGAATGGGTGCGACCAAAAGGTGCGACTAAAGGGTGTGACCAACGGATGCGATCATAATGTCACGTCCATAAGGTTGCGACGAATGGGTGCGACCAAGAGGTGCGACCGACGGGTGTAATCGACATGCGCAACTAAGAGGTATGACCGAAAAGGTGCAATCGCAAGAGTTGCGACCTCTTGAATAGTTGTGTCTTCATGAAATGGTGCATACCATGAATTGCCTTTTTGAAATGGTGCATGTGATGCATTATTTCATGAAAAGTTGCATGTGATGTATTTATTTTATGAAAAGATGCCCATGATGTATTAATGTGTAGAAAAATGTGTGTTGACAAAGTTGACCAGGTGCTGACCATGTTGATCATGTTGACTGTTGACCCACTGTGTTGACTATGGACTATGTTGACTGTTGATTGTATTGACTGTTAATTGTTGACAGTTGACTACACTAATTTACCCCTTGATTGTTGACCATTAAATTGGTCAAAAGTTGATCATGATCTGGTCAAAATATTGACCATTGACTGTTGACCTTGTCAAATGTTGATCGTTGACCGAGTCAAATGTTGACCAAATCAAATATTGGTTTTTGACTTGTCAAATATTGACAATGACGACCGTGCCCGAAATTCGCATTCATAAGCCTTATATATATATATATATATATATATATATATATATATTATAAATGGTTAAATAATCGAAACATAATATGATTATGTTTATATTTGATATATTTGTTGATACGTGTTGATATAATGAAAGAGTTCATTAAGCATAACACATCCATCATGGAGATGAAGGAGTTCATCATCTATCATGAATACATCATTAAGATGACAAGTTCATTTTTAACCACACAACATGGCGATGAAAGAGTTCATTGATTTCTATACACGGAGATAAGATTTTCATATACAATCTAAGAAAAAAAAATTCATGGAGATGAAATATATATTAGGAAATCTTTATGTTGGTTCATAAAGATCAAGGCCATGATATATCATCGTTATTATCTTTATTCTATTGTTACATGTGATGTTCTTTGAATATTGCATAATAACATATAATATTAAATAAAATCCCTCAAAATAATGTTAAGTCATGAAGTGCCTTCCATAAGTCTAAATTTCTCGATACTCTGATTGACCCTGCATAGGTCATGCCAAAGCTGGGTATATAGGGACAATCTTAGGAGGAGAGAATGCGGAAAATGGGAGCCAACATAGGTCATGCCAAAGCTAAGTGTGTTGGGTACTATTTTGCCGATGATTAGACATGGTTTGACTTAACTGGGCTATCAAGTCGGACTTGGGCTCGGGGCATATGATAGGATATATACGTCGGGCATATGATGCTTATCCTATATTGTTCAAGAGTTGTATGAGATACAATTGGAATTATTCCTACCTAAATAAGTTAAGTTCTGGGGGATGAGCCAAAGCTCAATTATGACTTAATTGAAATATGGATCTTGTCTCACTATGAAACTTCATGCATTGAAAGTTTCCGAATCAATGCGCTTGAGGGTTATTGATTTGATTAAAAATAGTGGGAGCCATTATATGAAATATTTAAAGAATAATAGTCTTTGCATATTATTCAATTTGAATAATATATCTATTTATGTCTCACAATAGGTCATTAAGAAGGACAGATAGCATAAGATGCTTATAATCTTTAAAATGAATATGGACAAGTGTTGTCAATAATGTTCTTGTGCTTAAAAGGAACGTAAAAAATACTCCCAAAGATAAGGGCAAGATTTTGCCGAGGCTTCGGCCTTAGGTAAGAAATTAGTATCTTTTGCAGTGAATCGGTTCATTGAAAGAAACCATAATTTCTCAAGAAGATATGAAAAAGGGAATGAAAGGATAGTGTGACTACCGCTTCAAGTATTTTTGTTATAGAAATTAACTTGTCTATTTCACATCATGTGTATTAGATACACGATGTGAATCACACATTTGTGAAAATATGCTGACTAAGTTGTAGACTATTGAGTAAATATGATGTTAACAGATGAGTGAGTAATGTAGTAAAAGTTGCCGTATTTTATCAAGTAACTCATTTATTTACATTGTCTTTTTGGACTTATTGCCGACATAAATGATTGTTATTTAATGTCGACAATAATTTTGTATTATCTATAGTTCGAGTTTATCTATGAATGGTTATTAATTTATTATTGAGAATAATAATTTTATCATTCACAAATGTCAATTTTCTTTGAAAATGTTCCAATAGAAAAATTACCTTATGTGTTATATCGAACAAGATAATTATAAGTCTATCTATAACATTAATATTAAGAATTTAAATCTAGCATTGTCGCTTGGTCTACTTAAATAAAATGAACATTTATTAAATCCATTAAGATGGATTTTCAAATTCATTTGATTTTGAATCATTTGAAACATGTGTAACTTATTTATTAGACAAGATGACATATACGTCTTTCACAAAGTAAGGTGAAAGCAAGTTACTTATTGGCTCTCATACATAGTGATGTATGTTCATCAATGAGTGAAGGTGCTAGAGAAAACTACTTCATCGCTTTATTGAAACAATAAATTTGAATATTTTGAAAAGTTCAAAAGTTACAAATAATGAAGTAGAGAATAAAACTTGGCTTCGAAAAATCAAATTTCTTTGATGAGATCGAGGAGTCGAGAACCAAGTATTTGATCATCATGATAACTATATCGAACTTTATTAGATATAGTTCGATTATGATGAGTCAAATATATCTTCCATTTCTTTCAGGGTTACGCTCTTATTGTGTTCATACTGAATATAATTCCATCTAAAGCAGTTTTAAAAGACTCCATAAGTGATATGGACTGGTACGTGTATCAGATTATCTTTTATCAAGATTTGAGGATATGATACTTAATTGAAGCATCATGCATCTAATCGGATTAGTGCTTATTGTGGAATATCCTAAGAAAAGTAAAGGATATTACTTCTGTAATTAATACGAGAACAAAGTGTTTGTTACTCGAAAATTATATCTCTTTGGAAGAAGTGTTTCTAAAAGAATTAGTGCGAGTAAATTTGAAAAGTTCAAATTCCACATACTGACAGTAATGCTCGGATGGAAATTAATTCAGATTTCAACTAGTGATTGAGTCTGTAATTAATCAACTAGACTCTCAAGATGTTGAAGAGTCTGAATATATAAGATAAGTGTATTCATGTAGATCTATCAGAATTTATCGCAGGCCCGAAAAATATAGATTTTTCGTGTCTAATGATAAAAATTTCGTACTCATTGATGATGAGTCCACATTCTACTAATAGACTATGATGAGTCAAGGCTCTAATGGTTAGAGACTTTGAAAATTGAGATGTAATCCATGTCAGACAATCAAGTTTTGAATTTGATTGATCCATCAGATGGAAATACGGGTTTAAAAGAAAGACCGACATGGATAATGTGCAAACATATAATGCATGATTTGTGGTTAAGTTAAACTCATAGTATAGACTATGATAATATTTTCAAGACATCATGCTTATGTATTTCAGAATTTTCTTGGGAATATGTTCATGGTATGACTATAAAAGATGCCAAGTGGATGTCAAGACGTTTCTTAATAGAAACATATGAAAGTATGTATATGATACAACTTGCGAGTTTTGTCTATCCTAAATTTTTTGAAAAGAGTTTGCAAGTTGCATAAATTCATTTATGAATTAAAGCAAACATCTCTAGGTGAATATTTATTATTTGATGAAATAACCAAACAGTTTGGTTTTATCAAAAATTAAAGATAAATCTTATGTTGACAAGAAATTCAGTAAGAGCATAATGACATATGATGTGAATTAAGTATAATAAGCACACATAAGTTTAATCTTAGCGAAAGTCACTAAATAATAATCAAGAGTATGATTATATACTTGAGAAGGCTAAAGTATTCTTCTTAGATTATGGTGGACATAAAATATGCAAAGTATAAGCAAAGAAAGTAGCTATAGAATGGAATATTGTTAAAAGACTTTCTCACCTGTTACTATTATGAATTCTAACTTCCATAGCACAATGCGATTGTGAATGATGGAATAAGGATATAAAACTCACATTCCTTTATAGGAACTTTACTGTGAATGTATCTTTGATACATGGTAAGAGTTTTGTGATTGCAAGAATTCTGAAAGGTAAATTCATTCATGAATGGATTAAAGCAAGCATCTCATGATGAATCTATTTGACAAAGTAAATTGAAGAATTTGACTTAATCAAAATATATGAGATCACCTTGATTTCAAAAAATTCAGTGGGAGTATAATAATCTTCCTGCATTACAACAACTTACAGTTAGGAGTTGAAGTCTATACAGACTTCTAGTTGTAAGATAAAGCACATTGGTAAAATATTGAAATAATTCGATGTGCAAGAAATATTCTTGCTCATGGTGTTCATATGAATGATGAAAAGATAAATGAATGAGATTCTATAATTTCAGCCATACGTTGAAATGTTCAACATGCAAGAAAGTGTTATTGCTTATGACATTCACATAAACAATAAAAGGACATAAGAATTAGATACCTTCAACCATATATTGAATATTCAATATGCAAGAAAGAGTTCTTGTTTGTGGCACTAATATGAACAATGAAAGGCACATGAATTGGATTCTATGCTTTCAACAATATATATTGAAAGAGTTCAATATGCAAGAAAGAATTATTGCCTACGACATTCATATAATGAAGACATGTGCTTATCATCCATTTATTGAAAGGCTCAATATACAAGGAACAGTTCTTGATAGCAGGATGAATAAGATTTTTTAAGCCATACAGTGTATTGTGCAATATGCTTGGAGCATAAGAGAGCAAATTACAGTCATTTGATGGCTAGGATAAATATCTAAATTCTTATGAAGAACTAAGATATCCCGATCTATGAGGAGCTAAGTAGTGGTAAAAGATTACACTTTCCTAACATTGATCATTATCGCAATTCGTTTATAACACAATAATTTGGAAAAAGTTCCAAATAAGGTACTGTAACTGAAACAAAATCATATTGTCGCTTTAAAAGCAGACAACATGTATGCTTAAATCAAAACTTAATCTTGGAGTTGGGAGTAGTCCTGAGTGCTCTTGTACCTGAATCTGTCAAAGAACCACCTTTCTCGGTCCCATTTTTAGTTTCATCGAAATGCAAATGTACGGATTCAGCAATAATCCGTGAAGATTTAATATAAACTCTATATGCTTTACTCGTGTTTGAATATCCAACGAAAATTCCTTCGTTAGATTTCGAATCAAATTTATCGAGTTTATTATATTTATCAAGAATGAAGCATTTACAACCAAAAATTTTCATATATGAGATATTTGGCTTGAGACCGTACCATAATTCATAAGGTGTCTTTTTCAAAATAGACCTTAGACTGACGCGATTTGCGACATGACAAGCAGTGTTAACTGCCTCAGCCCAAAGAAATTTAGAAGTGGGATGTTCGTTTAACATGGAACGGGCAAGTTCGATAAGAGTGAGATTTTTAAGCTCTACTAGCCCATTTTGTTGTGGAGTGCGTGGAGCGGAAAACTCGCGTTTATATCCCCTTTTTAGCAAAAGTCGTCAAATTTTGCATTTTTGAACTTGCTACCATTGTCACTACGAACCGTAATCATAGTGGTGCCTCGTTCATTTTCCACAAGGGAACAAAATTTGATGAACACATGACTAGTTTCATTCTTTTGAATCAAGAAACAAACCCAAGTAAAGCGAGAAAAATCATCAACAATTACAAAACAGTACCTTTTACCGGCGAGGCTGGAGACGCTCATAGGGCCGCACAAGTCAAGGTGGAGTAGCTCGAGGGGGCGCTTCGTCGAGATTACGGACTTAGACTTAAAAGCCGATGACTTGAAGTGCTTACCACGCTCACAAGCATCGCATAACCCATTTAGCTTAAGTTTGTGTGATGGCAGACCTAAAATTAGTTCTTTGTGGGATAATTTCGAAATTGTGTCCATGCATACATGGCCCAGTCGCCTGTGCCACAGATGTGAACTCAATTCCGAAGCAGTCAGACAATGAGTGTCTGGCACAAAGGAATGAAAATCAAAGAAATAAAGGTTACCCTTTCTTTTTCCCATGCAAACTGTAATATGATCTGAATTTCGAATCACATGACAGTTCATGTTATCGAATTTCACATCATATCCTGCATCACATAATTGACTTATGCTTATTAGGTTATGTTTCAGTCCTATCACAAAATAGACATTCTCCAATGTCCAATTACCTATGCCGATCGAGCCAACACCAACTATTTTTCCTTTCTGATTTCCACCAAAAGTGACATCTCCACCGTCGAAAGGTCGCCAAGTCTTCAACTTACTCTTATCCCAGGTCATATGACGGGAACAACCACTATCCAAGCACCACTGATCGGTTTTACACGATGAACTTAGACATATCTACAAGAAAGCATATTAGTTAAAATGAATGGGTATTTAACTAATATGATTTACTGCTCATAGCTCCCCTTGAAAGTATGGCTTAGGTAAAATGAGGCGGAGCTTACCGAAGCGTCTAGGTAGACTTCGGTACCTCCAAGTCGGAGGTAGGGCTACTAGTGTTTCTATCTTTACGCATCCAAACAAATTTTGAGGAATTAGCAGGTTTGCGCATTAGACACTCTAGTGAGATATGGCCTATTTTGCAACAATAGTTGCAAAATGAATAAGTCGGCTTCGAAGTCTCTTCTGTACCTTTCACAAAATAATTTTTATAGTAGTTTGAAAACTCGGCTTTCATAAGCTTTGGTTCGGTCGACTTGGCGCTAAAACCGGTTGATTTCGCAAAATTGTTTGTGTTTGAAAAACTTTGTTTTTGATGTGCATTAATGTAATGTTTGGGAGCTCGATGGTTTGATTCATTAGGTTGAATCTTCCTCGGAACAAGTGTGTCGACTATTTCGTAAAAATAACCATTAGAACCTTTTTTATAAAGTCTTTCGGTTGTGACACCGCGGTTATTTTCATGAATATGCCGAAGATCATGAAGATAGTGAAACCTATTATTTTTACTAAAACTTTTAGAAGTTCGACTTTTAGGACTTTGACCCTTAGAGTAGTCTCGATACAAGAATGCATTTCCTCTACTCTTCGGTTGATTGAGCTCCCTTTTTGCTGTATGGTTTTTAGATCTTGAAAGAACGGGTTTATTACCGACTTCTTTCTTGAACCCTAAACCGGTTTTATCATTCGGTTTTTGTCCTATAAATAAGTTATCTAAATCAAGTTTGCTCGAGACATTTCTGGTGCAAGCAGACTTGAGAGATTTATTTTCACATTTTAGACTTACAATTTCGACTTTTAGATGACTAATTTCAGTTTTTAATTTTTCACAAATACAATTATTTGACTTATTGTTTAAGTTGTCGTCAATTAAGTTGTTATAATTATTTAAATTTGATTTTTCAAGTTCTTTTATTCGTGCCTTCTACGACCTTACCGAAGCTTCGGAAACAATGAGAAGTTCTTGGGTATTGATAAGAGACTCCCGAAGCCTTTTTAATTCTTGTTCTAGTTCATCGCGGGTTCCGGGTTCTACATTTTCAATGACTTGATTTGAACTAGGAACCTTAACCTCTTCTAAAACATGATTAAAAGTAGGATCTAGATATACCTCGCGACTAGTGTCGCGGGAAGAACCGGAGGAAGTAGTGTCGATGTAAGATGTCGCGGTGGGAGGACGTGGTTGTGCTGGAAGTTGTCCAACTCGAATCATCTCTTGTATCGCCCTTTCGCACACTTCGTCCACGTCATCATACGCCATGAACACGACATTCGCCATGTCCGATTCGGAGTCGGAGTCTGAACCGGAACCATCCGATGAATCGCTTGACTCGTCTCCCCACACTGCCACCTTGGCGGAGTGACTTTTCGACCTCCTTTTCTTGTCCTTCCCTTTGTCGCCGTGTCTATTTTCTCGTCTTTTGTCGTGTTGATCATCGGATCGCCTTTCGCGTCGCTCGTGTCGATCATGCGAACATCCATCATGTTTTTCATCATCCTTCTTGTTCCACGGAGCGAGCTCGGGATGTAGGGTGAAGCAATTGTCGATGGTGTGTCCCTTCTTGTTACACTCGAAGTAGTACGTCTTTTAGTTGTTGCGACGTCGGTTGTCGTTAAACAGCTTTTCCTTGGTTCGAAATTCACCAAATTGTCGCACCAAGCATGCTATTTCATCATCCTCATTAGTCAAACTCGTTGCCGGCATGGCCACCGTTTTGGGTTGGGAGTCGGTTCCCATTTGCCTCACTCGGGTTTTGAAGTTACGGAAATAGTCGACGAGTTCTTCAGGCCTGATATCTTTTGTTGCTAGCATGGTTTCCAATGAGACTCGAAGTACTTCCCAACTCGATGGCATCGCCCTAATCAATTTTCCTATAATTCGGTTATCGGTTAGTTTCTCTCCTAAAGCGGTGAATCCGTTTCGGATATGCGACATATGAATGTACATATCCTCGACAGGTTCACCTTCAATCATCCGAAAATTATCAAATTATTGTTCAAGTCTCATTAATTTGGTTCTTTTCATTTGATTATTTCCTTCAAATCTATTTAAGAGAGCTTTCCACATTTCATTAGAATTCTTACAACCATCTATTATGACAGAAAATGTGTTTAACATATTTGTGAGAATGAGATTCTGTGCCACTATGTCAAGTGTTTTGTTAGTTTTAGTGTCTTCGGTATGGGTTGTGGTACTATTTGTTACATAGTCTATGGTAAAATCATTCTCCACTACCTTTCGAAGACTGTGAAGATCAAACGCGTTCATCATGCATCTTTTTCAGACGTTCCAGTTCTTGCTGTCGAGTTTGTCGGGGTACACGATTTGAAGATGATTGATCGGAGGGGTCGCCATAAATCGAATACATGTTATTTCAAATTGGAATTTGAAACGGTCTGTATTCCCGCTCTGATACCAATTGTTGTTCGGTTGAGGCCTAAAAGGGGGGATTATAAAGGCCTAAACTGCGGAAGCGTGAAGATTTGTGTTTTTAGGGTTTTATATTTTTATTGTTTTAGAATTTATTTGATGGTTGGTTAAATTCTAATTAACAAAGAAACTAATTAAACAAGAAAATAAAGTAGATAGGAATAAAAATGAGATACCGAACGCCAGATCGGATGATAGAGTTCGGCGAGGTGGTTGCGTTAGTCTTAACCACCCATTTACTCGCTGGCGGTCCTTGCCTCATTCACGAGTCGCCTACTCTCCGGGACTTGCCTTGTGGCTCCGATAACCACTAATAAACAGATCGTTTACAGACCTCGAACCATCGCTCGTCATACAACAAACTTGACGAATCGATGGAGCAATAACTTACAAACTCGATTTCTTTAACTTCAACGAACTCACTGAGCAACACGCTCAAAACTCCACTAATCTTACTATTTGATTTAGAGTAATTCAACAGTATTAAGAAGAGAAAAAATCTGGTTTGTTTCCATGGAATAAACCTCAATTTTCTGAGAGAGGCGGACCTCCTTTTAAAAGAAGGAAAGAGCAGCCGTCACAGAAGGAAACTGCCCAGTTCCGTTGCCAACGGAACAATTCCGTTGCCAACGGACTGCCAAAAACAGAAGGCAATCAAGGGAGATTTCAAAACAAACGGCTAAAATCCGACAGATCCGTTGCCGACGGAAATATTCCGTTGACAACGGAATATTTCCGTTTCCAACGAAACTTTTCCGTTGCCAACGGACTGTATATGATTTCGGCCAAAAAGAAGTCAGGACGAAAATTTCACCAACGGACAATTCCGTTTTCAACACAGTGGTCAGTTGGCAACGGACCACTTACGTTGTCAACGGAACTGGCCAAAAGAAACAATATTTTGCAAATTCTACTCTCTTTTTAATAACAATTAAATTTCTCACCAAACTACACAACACGAAGACTAAGAAGCTTGCTCCCACGCCTTGAAATACTCTCTTGAAAAAATTGTTGCATGCGTGACGACTTCTTATTCTTCTGAGATAGGCAGGATGCGGCCGAGTCATTTCCGACAAATTGATCTTTCGACTAGCTGGCTCAAGACATTCTCACACAAAATATATTAGTAGCTCGGAATAGTTTTAAATATCATCAAACTGAGGACAACAGGTCGAACTCGTAGGTTCCACTGCGCATGTAACGTACATGGCTATGGGTTCCCCAACAAGATGGTGAGTCGTGCCTGAATCTAAAAATCACTCGTTTGCTTGGTGAGGGGGTTGTGCAGTGAAATAGCTCGATGGAGCAGTGGCATAGGTTGGAGGCGCGGTGAAGTAAGTTTGAGGTCTTGAAGCGTTGAAGTAAGTTGGAGGTCTTGGAGTGTGGTTAGCGCGATTTGATGTTTTTCGATTTTCAATAACGCCACCTACAATCTCTGCCACTGTGACCCGGAATAGAACATATCTGGCAAACAAGTGGTGGATTTTTCCTATTTTTATCTTGATCTTTGTTGTTGAAATTTTGGTTTTTGTTGTTTTGGTTGTGAAATTTTTGTGGTGTTGGCAAAAGAGGTGATTTAGTGTTTGAAGAATGAGAGATAAAGGCTGCAGGTTCCATGTTTTTCTCTTCATCCATCACGGATTCATGACTCAGTAAAATTCCTTGAAGAGTTGAGAGATTTAGTGTTTGATTTGAGGAGGTAAGTGTAAAAACCGAGGCACAAAATTCAGGTCCAAGACCCCTTAAAGTAGCATCAACCAAATTGTCATCACTCACCGGACAATTTATAAATGTTAATTGATCGGAAAGGTTTTTGATTTGATGAAAAAATTATGTGCAAGTCAAGATTACCTCATTTGATGTTTTGAATTTTTGATCGGAGACCATGAGCATGGGCTCGACGGAAAGAATAGTAAGTATCAATGAGACAGTTCCATACTTCAGCTGTGGTGGAGCAGTGGAGTACTTGTGAAAGGGCTTTGTCGGATAGTGAACCTAAGATCCATAAGATCCATCCAAGAATTAATTGATCTTGTTGCGCCCATTGAAGAAGCTCAAAATTTTCTGAATTAATTGTGGAATTTAGATCATAGTTAGGGTTTCGTTCAAGAAATTTAATGAGATTATGACCTCTTATAATTGGTAAGATTTGGCTTTTCCACAAGAAAAAATTTGTGTTGTCGAGTTTAATGGAGATTGGATGATTGAACGTCACCGATTTAAAAGATTGGAAATCGGTTTGAGTTTGATTTGTGGTTTGAGAAGGGTTGTTGAGTGGAATATTTTCAAGATCTGAATTTCCTGTCATTAGGAAAGAATAGATGATTTTTTATTTGAAGGGGAGATGTAGTTATTTGTACAAGGAAGATATAAGAATAAAAGATAGGATCTTGATGGCGATTTTGTGGTTTTTGGAATTTTTGAATTTTTAGGGACTAAACTGAATAAATTCAGTTTCAGCGGGTCAAACGGGTACTGAAGTTTTTCTGAGAATTTTGAATTTGGTTTGAGAGAAAGAAGGATTTGAGATTTGTTCATTTTGTTTGAGAGAATTTTGATTGAAAAAGAATCAATCTTGGTACCGGTTTGGTATCAGTTTGTTGTTTTAAGGTTTTTATTTTATTTTTTTTGAAAAAGAAGAAGAAGAGTAGAAGCAGAAGGAGGAGCGTTAGCTCAGGAAACTTCTGATACCATATTAGAAGCTTAAGTGTGGATAATTAAGAGAAATTAAGAAAAAAAATTTATTAAGCTTGAATTGACGACATACAATACTCAGCTTTCATTTATAGACTGGAGATAATTATAATTAATTAAATTAAAATAAATCAGCGAATAAAATTAAGCTAGACCTAACAATCTAAACCACTCATTTTTTATAACCGTTTTGCATTTCTTCTAGAATATAACTCACACACTCGACCCACTATACAATCCACTAGTTTCAAAAAATAACTGCTACTCTAGCTGGTATTATCTCCATTTCTTCAGATATTGGATACATCCATTGTCTTCCTTAACCGTGTTCACTGAGGAAAGGAGGTTCAGCGATTGTCTTATCGATGAGGTTTTAGAGGAGAGAAGATGGGTGAGGGAGGTGAGTTCAGTTCGTGTAACAGGAGTGATTCGTGGAGAAGAAGAAAGGTGGCGAGGCATTGTGGTCAGAAGAGGAAAGTTGAGTTGAAGAGGAGTGGAGTGGAGTGGAACACATCTGTCAAACCGGCTTGAGGGGAGCAACTTTGGTCTTATCGAAATCCAGGATTTCAGTTCTTGGTTTCAAATAATAGCAGCCTAGGTTTTGATATAGTGGGCCGCATTTTAGGCTTCTTTTTTATTTATTGGATGTATATGATAGAAAAAGGGTTAGAAAGATTAATCAAATATCATCTGTAATTTGTACAAAATCTTTTTATTATATATCGAATTTTTGTTTGGAAGGGAGACAAACAAATCCCCTTCCAAATTTCTTTAAAAAAAAAAATGTATAATTAAGAATGGAGCTTAATAGAGATGGAGGGGCATTGTCTTTTTCATAATTTTTGACGAAGTGATATATATCAATAGTATTTTAATGAAAAACATTTAGAATACATGTATTTTTATATATTTGTCTCACCCCCTAAATTTTTTTTTTTTTTTAATATTGTGTAGGGAGAATTTGTTTTATTCCCCCAGTAAATCTAATCAAGTTTTTTATCCCTGTATACAAGAGTTATTCTTCTTAAGATGATTATCACCTTCTTTCTCTTTAATTTTCTTCTTTGAAAAACATTGCATTCTATCACCTTTTTTAAGTAAAAGAATGCCATGTTTTTTCTAGATAAACGATAAAGAATATTATTTTAGTATATTCTTCATTTTATAAAAAAAAAGTATACATACTAAATATGATTATATGGTTACAAATAGTTTAAAGACTAAACTAAGTTAATTATTAAAAGTTGAGTGATCCCGTACATGTCATAGTTTTAAAACTAAGTTGATTTGATATAATTTCAAATTTTTGGTATCAAGCAAGATAAAGTTAAGTGAGCTTGAAAATGTTTGGAGAGGTTTCCTCAAGCTGGCGTTGAACTAGAAGGTTCCCATTATGTTGCAATGGAGATGAAATTTGGGAGGAGGTTTGATCTTGTTATTATTTGAAGTTTAAGATTTAAATGAAGATGAATATTTCAGCTCAATTGGAATATGAAGGCAATGTGTAGCATGATAATCGGCTCCATATTTAATTTCCATAAAAAAATAAACAAGTATGATAGTCACACGAAATGGATGACAGCACTCGAAAAATTAATTCAACTAGTCATACAATAACAATTATTACATAATAATATAGTATCAACAAACTTGAGAAACTAAATATTTTGATGATTCTCACAAAAATTGAAAATGAAATACGAAATATCAGTTTAATATGTTAATAACCACTCGTAAATTGTTATAGGATATCAATTAACTTGAAAAATAAAAAGATAAGATTGAATAAAATTTGTGATCGGACGGTCGAGAGAAAATAGTTAATTTAACTCCACAAGAATTGAAAAAAATGTTGAAAATAATATTGAAAAGGAGGTTGGAAAATAATATAAGGGTCAATTATGTAAATATCAACCAAAAATATGTCCAACTTGGCCTTTTGCCTACAGAAACTTGAAGCAAAAAAAAAAGAAGAAGAAAGATATTATCTTAATGAGCATTTTGATAAGAGGTGGCAAACCAACCGAGCCCGAGAGAACCACCCTTCAGAATCATCCGAAATTCAATTCAACACGATCTAAATAATATAGAAAAGTCAAATAACTCAATCCTGCCCGACCCAAACCTGAAGAACCAGAATTAAAATGATCTGAACCTAAAATTTGACCTTAACCTTACCCAATTCGAATCCGATAAAACCTGGCACCCGATAGAGCCTGAACATGTATCTATTTCATACCCAAATGTAACATATGTTGTTTATTCACTTCAATTGTACAGTTTGTATTCTTATAGAAAATTTTACAATAATAATTGAAGAAATGTAAAGAAAAATAATTTATTGAATATTATGAAAATACAACAATCATTTGATCCAAAATTAACTCAAACCCTTTGATCAAAATCTAAGGGACCCAACAACAATCACAACTCGAAAAAGACATGATAAAAGTAAGACGGATATCACCTACTGGACTCGTGTTGACCAAACCCGTTGTACCGAGTGTAAAAATAACCCAAAACCAAAATAGCATATTTTGATTCTGGCCTAACTTGTCTGTTTATCACCTCTAATTTTGATGTAAATTGTAAGGTATGAGGGTTGTATGTGCAAAACTCATATTATTAGTTTTGTCATTCTTGCCTTGGAAGAACACGAATTACACAGGCATTACGTTATCCCCCTAAATTGATCCCATTTACCGATGAGCTCTCCACCACCTTACACGCTACGCAGTTCAATTTATTAAATAATTCCCTCTATTCCTCAAATTATAGAAAAAACTAAATAAAAGAGAGTTTTTTTTAAATAACGTTGGAATGAAAAATATTTCCAAATCTAATTTCGGACTGAAAATATTTACAAATATAGTATTTTCGCCAATAAAGTCGGGGAACAAGAAACAATTTTCCCTAACAATATTGGTGAAAGTCTATTTTTTTCAATTTTGACTATGTAGGATTAATATTAAAATATTAAATTTTCACCTCTTTCGCCAATTTTTTTCATTTTTACTGCACAATTTGATAGATGAAAAACATGACCGAAAAATATAAAAAATGATTTTTTCACATCTTTCGCAACTTTGTTGGCAAAAGAGGACTTTTTTAATTTTTTCAATTATTGTTTTTACTCTTTCGCCAACTTAATTGGCGAAAAATGTGTAAAAAATAGGTTTTACGCCAACCTATGTCGGCGAAAATGTCAGATTTGAAAATATTTTCAAACCAACGTTATTTAATAAAAAAACTCAATAAAAGCATTATCTATTGAGATAATTTTCCAAAAATATCAATTAAAAAAATCCAAAAATATATGTATTTTTTGTACTCATTAATGTTCTTTTACCAACCTTATATACTCTGATTTGGATCACAAAAGAATTTCCGGTCTATATAATTTTTTTATATAATATATCTTTTATATATGGACTTAGATAGAGAGTCCTCAAGATCACCACCTTAGTGATGGTTAAAATGGTCAAAGACTCAAAATTAATAATATCGTCATTTATATAAAAAAATCATATTTTTTTTATTAACCATCTAGTATTTAAATAATTATACATAATTAAAATTCCAATAATCACTTAATTTATAATATTACTTATTCAATGACCACTTATCAATATCACCACTAAAATAGTCTAGTAGTAAAGTATCAACCCCACTATTAGATATGTCAGGAGTTCGAATCCCACATCTAATAAGATTGATTTAAAAAAAAATAAAAATCAAATGATCGCTTATAGTTCTCTCTAAAAAAAATTATCACTTATCAATAAAAAATGAATACCAGTACTCAAACAAAGTGATGAATTTGGAGGTTATTTTTTCTCTAATCATGATTGTGCTCCAACTCTGCCGCGTATAACACCCATTCATTCTTCAGTTCGATGTCGCGAATCATTACTCGCGCGCGACAGTTGGTGTACTAGTACCTCTCATGAATGTTGCCACTCAAGGCTCACCGTGGTATTTATAAGCCATGCGCCTCGTTAACAGGAAATATAGAAGGCGAGTAATGAATAAAATTGGGAAACAAGACTCATTGTCAGTGATAAAGGAAATTCGGCGAATAAACTTTTCTTACAATAGAAGGCGAGTAATGAATAAAATTGTATAAACTATAAACTAAAGGTAAATATAGAAACTTCTCAAAATAAAATGCATAAAAATAAATAATAACCTCCTATTTATCTAATATTTCCTAATTTGCACCACCTTCCATTTCCTAAACTATTATTACTTGAAAGGAAATAAATTATAGTGAGATTCCGAGAGAAAATAACATACTTTCACTAAAAGACGGATATGATCATTTGATTAAATAAAATATGGGTTTTGCACTTGCTCATTAGTCATTAGTCATTACGCTTCATAGATCACCCATACAAAAAAAAATTCGGGTACTTGTGCCAATAGAGATTTTCAGGGGCATATGTGCAAACTCCACGCCAGTTATAATACGGTATCTTCACTTGCAGCAATTAGCAGTTGTCTGAGACTTTGCAGACAGGATCCACACTCAAAGTCTGTGCTCCCTCCCGTACTTTTCATGCTTCTCTCATCATTTTCTAGTACTTCAAGTAGAGACTAGAGAGACAAGAAGCGTGAGAGACTTTTCTTTGCTTACTTTTGCATGCATCCATCAAGTAATAGTACTAGCTAGTCTCGAGAGAAAATATTGAAGGACTGAGAATGGAGGCGAGCACAAGGGTCTCTTTGTTCATACCTCTCCTTCTCATACTACTAATTATTTTTCCATTTGCATTTTTCAATCCAAACAACAACCGTCGTGAGTTGAAGAGCTTCACCAATGGAAACTCCAACAATGTCACCTCTACTTTCAGCTCCCTAAAGCATGAGAAAATGCAGGTAAAAGCAATGAAGGATCTCGATCTAACATTATGTAGGAGCGGAATTTTTATAACGAAATTTTAGTGTAAATATATCATTTTCTATATTTTATACTAATGTACGTACGTAACGTACTAAATCTCTTTCAAGATTTTTCTAAGAAAATAGGGATGCCATCTACATATACACGGCTAATTTGTGTTACTATTATCGTAACATGCATGGCAAATGGTCATCTAACATAATAGTTAAGTATTTTGGTCAAAATACTAGTGGTCAGAGGATCAAATATCATATGCACCAACTAATTAAGTGAAGGTAGGAGTATTCTTCTTACAAAATATTTCCTCAAGGAAAGCTTAGAAAACATAGCACGCATGGCAGTACCATGATGTATCCAAAAGCATAGGATCTATATGACATATACTAAAACTTTCTATTATTTTATGATGCATGTTCAATCATCATGAATGAAGGTGACTCCAATAGAAAAGGGCCTCTCTCGTTCTCGGTTCGCCATTTTGCGAGCTGTGGCCCTCGATAACTATACTTGGAGCAAAGGTGATCAAGATTTCATGCCACGGAGCTCCATTTATCGCAATCCTTACGCTTTCCATCAGTTAAGTTTCTTGCCCTAACATAGAAGTTATATCAAGAAAATCAAAGTATTAACACAAAAAAAGAAAATGAAAAAGAAAAACAATCATGGTAACTTTTTTTTTCTTGACAATGGTCCGTAGGCATACACAACACACATTGAGAAGTCACATTTAATTCTATTTGAAAATCACTCTCAAACTTCTCTAAAATCATGCTGGACGCGCGATTCAATTCTTCCATCTATAGAAAGTGTGACTAGTATCATAGCCACTAGATTATTCTAGTGGTGATATCATGGTAACTTTAGTTTACTTAACCTGTAAATTGAAAAATATAACCTTTTTAGTAATTATTTTTCCGGTTTCTAGGTTTTACGGTTTAGGGCTTGTAAGTATTCTTATTTCCCTGATATTTTACATAATCCTTTAGTTCTGTACATGATTTCCCCCATAATTTTCAAATAAACATCCAAGCATGATAGCAAAAGGTGTGATTTAATTAGTTCTTCTTTCGTGGCGTATTTTTAACAAAAGATATATATTATTAAGAATTACAGGATATCTTTTTCTAATTAAACTCTAAACCCTAAACTTAAATGTATATACAAAATAAAAATCTCCTCATGTCCCTGCTAAATAAAAATAAACTTCCATATAGAAAGATTCTAATCTGCTAATTATATTATATGAACACAGGAGCTATCTAGAGATGGAGAAGAGATTCAAGATATGGGTCTACAAGGAAGGTGAACCTCCGATAATCCATAGTGGACCCGGTGCAAACATTTATTCCATCGAGGGACATTTCATCAGTGAAATGGAGGATATCAGAAACCCCTTCTTGGCTAAAAACCCTAGCGAGGCTCAAGTATTTTTTATGCCTATTAGTGTTGTGAGTATTGTAGAGTATGTATATACGCGAAAGGTGAGGGACTACTGGGGGCCTATGCGACGACTTGTTGCTGATTATGTCAATGTGGTAGCAGAGAAATATCCTTATTGGAACCGAAGCGTTGGAGCTGATCATTTATTCGTCTCTTGCCATGATTGGGTAATTTTTATCTCGCAATAAGGAACAGTTGTGTATATAGTCGAAAAACAACGATATGAACTTTGTTTAACTTATTATATATATATATAAATAAGGTACGGGAAAAATTTAATTTCAGGGTGCATATCTCTCAGGCATTGAGACGAAGCGGGAGTTGTATGAGAACTCAATTAGGGTCGTTTGCAATGCAAATACATCCGAGGGTTTCAAACTCGACAAAGATGTCACCCTCGCTGGGATCAACTTGCCAGATGGTCAGATCGGAAAACCAAAAAGAGACCTAAATCCTAAACAACGCACATTCCTCGCATTTTTTGCGGGCGGAGCTCATGGATATATAAGGGAAGCTGTACTTGAAAACTGGAAAGGGAAGGATCAAGATGTGGTGGTTTATGAGTACCTTCCAAAAGGTCTAAACTATTATGACTTTATGAAGAAGTCCAAGTTTTGCCTTTGCCCTAGCGGGTATGAAGTAGGAACTCCAAGAATCACCGAGTCCATCTTCATGGGGTGCGTGCCGGTAATAATAGCGGTCGATTATCCATTACCGTTTAGCGATGTGTTGGATTGGAGCAAGTTTTCTGTGCGAGTACCGGTCGAGAAGATACCAGAAATAAAGAAGATATTGCAGGGGATTTCTGAAAGACGGTACCGATTGTTACGAAAAAGGGTGTTACAAGTGCAACGGCATTTTGTATTGAACCGTCCGGCTCGGCGATACGATGTGATTCATATGACGTTGCACTCGATCTGGCTTAGGCGACTCAATCTTAAATTGCCATATTAATTGATCATCAATTCCAAATGTCTAATTAGAACATGGGTTAGTGTTAGAAGGATAGGTTTTAGTTTTTATATGTAAAGTTTTAATATTGATGTTCATCGAAAATTATAATAATGGTTATAATAAGCTAGGTAATTTTTCGTAATTTTAACGGCAAAAATGGATAATAAGTTAATTCAAAAAAATAGATAAAAGATTACTGGTAATTCTATCTGATTTGTCAAATTTATTGTGCTTAAAAAACAAGGTAAACTTCGTTTACACTTAGGAATTGCATCATTAAGTGATTATTCCACAAATAAGTGGATTAGCAAAAGGAACAATAACAACAATATAATCATAATAGAAAGAAATAATTTGATTTGAAGTTGTAATTGATTTAAAAAGGAGAAGAGTTGGAAATAAAAACAAGAAATATTGTCCAAATATTGCATGAAATGAATAATTGGAATAAGAGACTTGATTGATTACTGGGATAATTTGGATACAAATCGAAATGATGTGTAAGAAGACAAAACTTGTGGATATAAATGAATAGTTTCTAATATTTGAAAACTTAGTAACTATGGTAGAAATTAAAACGGAAAGAGAGACGTGTTCAAATTTTAGCCCTTGGATAAATCAATATAGGGTGAGGATTAAAGGGTGACTTGGTTAATTATGATGAGGTAAAAAATTTTAATTTTATAACCTATTAATAATGTGTAAATCAGGCACTTCTATTTTCTTAAACTATAATAGCAATGAACCATTGATATTATCTGAGGTGAGTTCTACTGGGCCAAGTTTTAGTTTCAATATATGGGCTTCATAATTCATCAAATCTCATCATTTTTAACCATACCAGGGCCCCATTATATGTATAAAATGGGTTTTCTATGACTAAATAGAGATAAGAAAATAAGATAATGTGACAATATTTGGATTATCATTAAATATCTACCACCAATTTAAGATAATGGCAATATTTTTTGTCATTTATTTTTGAGATGGCTTCTACAAGCAAAACAGGACTAATCATTCAATATATATTCTCTTTTGAAAGAGAATAAAAAATAATCCTTCAAATTTTGGAAAAAGATGATAATGCATTAAAGGAGCATTTTCATCTTTTGGAAAGCCTCAAGTTGTCTCTACTGTACCTCTGCAAAATGATAAATATTATAAATACTAGGAAAATAAATTAAAAAAAATATCATGCCTATTTTTGCAAAACTAAAATAATATCTTGTACACACTTTTTCTTCATTTGCTTCAGAATTCCAAAGCTATTCTTTCTTTTTGGAGGAATCAAAAATATTTTTTCATTAACAGACAAAAGGATTATAGTCTATATATTCTTTGAAGAAATTAGAAGATATAAATGATACTATTTTTTCCCATGCTAGAAATATGTACCATTTTCACTTTTTTTATTAATATGTTAAGGATAATTTTATGTGTCCCCTCAGAATCCCCTAATTTTTGTCTCCGTGTCCTTACAAGAGGGAAACAAGAAAAATAAACAATTAATTATTTCTAAAATAAAATCAAGATACATTTAAAAAGGGGATCTGATATGTCACGACACATTATAGCACGCCGGAATCACAACAACAGTATATATAACTTACTAACAGTATAATAACAGTGTATATAATTCATTTTTTGTAGCAGTGTATACATAAACAAAAAAATAATATATAAAAAACAAAATATTATACAATATATAAAAAATAATATACATAAACAGTAAAAACAATATACATAAAACAGTAAAAATAATATATAAAAAACAAAATAGTATATAAACATTCCAAAAAAAAAAATACATAAATAATAAAAATAGTAAAAATAGTATATAGATTTATATTGAAAAGTGAAAAAATAGAATGTATACCGTCCGTCGTTACTCAACGTGCTACAGTGCCGTCATGATATCAAATTTCCCTTTAAAAAAAACTAGATACCTTTTCCTCAATTAGAGGGAAAGCTTTTTGAGTTTTCAGAAAGTCAACTCGAGACAATTAATATTAGGAAAATGTGATATCACGACGACATTGTAGCACGTCGGATCACGACGGAACGGTATATATACTGTTTTTGCACTTTTATATATTGTTTTACAAGTTTATATATTATTTTACCATTTTATATATTATTTTTATTCTTTATGTATTTTTTACTTTTTTTACTTTTGAAATTTGTATATACTATTCTAACATACTATTTTGATTTTTACATATTGTTTTCACTTTGAGTGTATATACTGTTATTAGAAAATAAATTATATATAATATTATTATACCGTAGTATATATATTGTTATCGTGATTCGGCGTGATCTGATATACTACAGTGCCAGCGTGACCTATCAGGTCCCTTAATATTAATTGAGGTCGTTATCTAGCATTAATCTCACTCAAACCACATCATGAAATTCTAATTTATGAGCATTTGAATTGTGTAAGAAAAGAAGTTTAGTTGTTTATGTTACACTCAAAGACCACAATTAATTAAATTGGCAAAATCTCACATCTAACCCTGCAAAACAAGTGATTATCCGGAATATTATCCAAGATATTCAACTAAGTTTATAATATAGGAATAACCATAATATTTTGAGCTTTTGTAAAAGGCACTCATGAAATTATCTCCCTTTTTTAAATCATCGATCCAGTGTATGAATTTGGCGTTTTAATTTCAATCTTTTGATAAAATATTCTTTTGGTTTGACTGCTTCGAAACTTGATTTAGTTTTCAAGTTGAAAGGTAAGGAGAGCTATAAAAGCAAAAGTATAAGTTCACTCATGGCTCATGAGTTGGTGATTGAATACAAAACACACTATAAATCATAAAATCAAAATTTATTAACATCAAATCATCAAAGTGGAATAAAAAATCTTTTCCATTCTATAAAAAAATTAAAGTTATTTTATTTGGTGACTATATTATGCCCCACTTATTTCATACAACTTATAAAGGCTGAAGAAAATCATCATCTAAAGTTTTCCTCTTCATTCATCTCTTTGATATTCCAACTTAAAAATTCAGATGTGAGAGAAAATAAAGTATTATTCCTTTCCTTTTTCCTCCCTCCCTCATTTAACCTCCATCACACACTTAAAACAAATAGCATCAAACATATTGAAGTAAAGTTGTTTTCAGAATTAACATTCTAATACAATTTATTTGCAAATCAATTAAATAATGATTTTATCTTTCAGTTTGTACAAACAACATTTTCGAATTCTAAAAAATCCAATTTTTTTAATAAAAAGGTAGGCCATGAGGCCTAAGTTTCATTAGTAAAATGAAGCAAATGATTCACTTATCCAGTTACTGAATATCTTAGTAGTGGTATTCAGAGACAGAGCTAGGGGGCGACCGCCCCTCCTAACAAATTGAAAATTACATATTAATCCTTCAGAAATTTCAATTTCAGTCCCCCTTATAAAATATATGCTTAAAGTCTCGTTAATTATGACAATTATAATCTTGCTCCAATGGTCTGAATAGGTAACCTGAGGTGCTCCAACCTCTATCCACCAAGATGCGAGTCCCCAATTACATACGATTTTTTAAATCAAAAGAAAAGAGACAGAAACATTTAAGTTCCAGAAATCCGGTTTCTTCGAACTCGAATTGGCAAATCCATCAACTAGCGCCTTTACCAAAAGGCCATCATCAACTTTCTGTACATATGTTTCGGCCCCCCTATAAATTCATTATGGCTCTGTCCCCGGTGGTATTAGAGGTTGGGAGTTCAAACATATATGCATTAATTAGAATGAGAATTTTTTTTTATTTCTTTATAAGTATTTCTCACTTGAAAAACTTAAAAAAAATATTAAAAAAAACTATAGATCTAAAGTAAAAGGGATCTGATATGCACCGCCGGCTTATTTTCCTCCCAGCATCGCCCAAATTCAGAAAGTTATAACAAAATTACAAAATGTTATATTGATAAACAAAAAAGATAGAATGAACACATGCAAACATATATTGATATACAAACGATATTATTTTTCAATTAGTTCAATTAATGAATAACTAAAAAACTATAAATGTATGGTGACGATGTTTAAGCGGGTGATGCAAATATTTTCTCAAAGTAAAAATAATGAGTTTGAAAATGCTATTTTATACATCAAACAAAGAAACAATATTTTTTGCAAATTTTATTTCTTTTAAGCTATTTCAAAAAAGAAACAACTCTCTGAATAAAGGCACCCGTTAAATTCATGTTTACTAGGTTGACACCCGTGCGTTGTTGAGGGTATAAAATTATTATGAAGGACAATTTACTATTGTAATATTAACGACTATTAAAAGATTTTTTTGCAATTTACAATTATAAATTGTTTTTTTTTTTTTACAATCTCAGGATAACCTAATAACCAACGGCATAGTTTTTCTGTAATTTTCAATAATAAATAGGTTTTTTGCAATTTCCGGATAATAGAATTTTTTTGAAAAATTTCCTAAAAATATTTGAGTAGGGGACTTTTTTTATTTTTTTTATAATAACCAGTAAAAGGACTTTTTTGCAATTTCATAATAACACAAGGACTTTTTTTGCAAACATTTCTAAGCCAACACGTGGCCTCCTCAAATGCTAGGATTTTCATCGGGCATAATTAACCTCAATCCTTATTTTTCACCTTTTTTGAGCCATCTCATTGATCCCCATCATCACTATTATCTTGGCCGTTCAATAAAAAAATTGTAAATTCTTAACCTTTCATTTTCTCAAATTTATTGATATTTTATGGCAGAATGTGTATGATTATTAAAATATAATCATATAATTGATTGAATTGATATTTTGTATTTCATCCCCGATTTAGTGAGAATCGTTGAATTTACTTCTAACTATCAGATCTTAATCAGATGGTTTTAATGAATCATGGTCCAAAGTTATGTTCAAATATTAATACAAATAGAATATGAAGAATTCACTCATTAAATATAAATAGTTTTTCTTTTTTCTTTACAAAAAAAATTCTTAATGAAATATTTTATTTCTTATGTTAAAATCATCAATATAAATTTGTTGATATTTTTTTATTTTGAATTTCATATTGTTATGGTTCTAATTTAATGTTTTTTCTTGCTAAAATATGTGAATCTAGACTGTAAGAGCCTAGTGCATTAACTGGCACAACCCAACTTTTAGTCTCACACCATATTGTCCTGAAAAAGGCTTAACCTTGGTTGGTGCTAGTAATTAATACACTGACCTATTTAAGTAACACAATTTCACATTTACAGATAAAGGTGTGACTAATCACTAGCCCCCTTACATTCCGGTCCTGGGTGTTACAAACTTCCCTACTTAAATTGACGTCATCATCAGAACTCACTAACAGTCAGTCGCATCCTAGTACACATTCGTGCGCACCGCCATACGATAGTAATTTGTATGCGACCGCACGATAGTACTCTCAGGATCAAACTGCTCTGATACCATATGTAAGAGCCTAATGCATTAACTGGCCTAGCCCAACCTTCAGGCCCACACCATATTATCCTAAAAAGGTAAGTTTGATTGATGCTAGTAGTTAATGCACTAGCATATTTAAGTAACATAGTTTCATATTCACAAGTAAATGTGGGACTAATCACTAGCCTCCTTACGTTTCGATCTGAGGTGTTACATAGACTGTAGGAGAGAACATTTAAAAAAAAATGATACGTCCATTAACTCCTACTTTATTTTTTACCTCTCTTTGAGCATTCTATAGAGGCCTATCATCAATTTTCTTTCTGTTGTCAGATCAAAAAAATTCTCAAATCCTAGCTTTTCATTTAAATTATTACCAAAATATCACATGATCAGTTAAATTAATGTTTCGTGTTATATCTCCAATTATGTGAGAACTATCATATCGAAAAAAATTCAGAGTACTGAGGACTATATTATATACTTAACGTATCAGGGATTTCAAAAAAAAAATGTGATTAATTTATATATAATCTAGATCATTTTAACAACTAAAATCAGAAAAATAGTGGTAACAGCTTTTTTGAAGAAAATGTTACATTTTTCTATATATAATATACATATTCTTTTTCCATATATAGAATATCATATATTTTTTTTAAATTATCATGTTCAATATAATAATTATTTTTTATCTTTTTTAAAGTTAATCTTCTATAAAGAAATCTTATGTAGTTTCAATTGAAATATGCGAAATAAATTGTTTTGTATCTTTTTGTGATCTCCTTCATTTAAGTCCGATTAATACTTGATTTTTTTTTCTAATATAATATGCCTAGAAATAATGGGATAAGAAAATCAAAATGAATAAAAAAAGGGATAACATTTCAATCTTAGCAATCTTAATGCAAACATAAATTGAGATCATAAAAGATTTATCCAAATTATTTAGTGGGTTATTATTTTTTATTTTTTATGAATTTATCATTTAAATTTATTTGTATAGAGGTATCGGTTCTTTCAAACTTAGATGTGATATAAAAAAATATTTTTTAAATGAAGAATAAATGGATAAAATATTTTATGATACAATTTAAAATGATTTTAAATATAGCAAATTACCTTAATATATTTATTATATATTATTTATGTACTATAAATTCATTTCAATTTTTTATTTTAAATTTTAAATTTTTTATTTTAAATTTTTATAATTACAATTATACGTTATATACTGAAATAAATAATAAAATTAAAATATTTTCATAGAAAAACGAGTATAATTCTAGTAGATATAAAAATATGCTATGCCCCAGTGATCCTATCATTCATAACTCACAAGACTCTAGAAAATTGGATAAAGTTAGAAAAGAAGAAAGAACAAAAATATCTAGAAAGCGTGCACTAGCTTCCAACCAATATAAATCCCCCCTAGAATAATAAGTCTACAATTATTAGAACACTGGGACCACCAACGTAAATAAAATATATCTCTTATTTTATGTAGCTACATTTTTTGGAGAAGAACATGTAGCGAGTCATTGAATTTACAATGTTATTGTTAAATAGAATGGAAGCCATTTTGAAACTACTATCGTAGTGTATAATGTTGTCGAGAGATATTAAGTGTGATCATATTCTGTATGTATTTATTACAAAATTTCATTATAGTGCAATATGAGTTGTTTGCTAGATTTAAAAAAGATCTCCAATTTGAAAATAAACTAGGGAAAAAAATAGACCAGATAAGAGTGTAGATAAGTGAGGATCCGAAACAGACATGCTATACAAATGATTTGATATTTAGCAAATGCCTCACAAATGATTATGGCCTCCAAAAATTATATCATGATCATTTAATAGTGAGAAAAAACAACAAAATGAAAAAAAATGAAGGAAAAAATAAGAAAAAAACGTAATTGAGTTGTCTCCTGAAAAACGAAAGTTGAAATTATGCAATTTCTTTTGAATAATTTGTCTATCGGTTCATTATAAAGAATTATTATTATTTTAAATATGAGAATAATTCAAGACTTATATAGCAAAGAAATTTACTAATGGATAGCCTAAAAAATACGTTGGCATCAAAAAAGGAAGTGAAACAAAAAAAATCATCTCTATTTAATAAAAAATATATAACGAAGTAATTTAATATAAGATACTTTATTTTAATTTTAGAGAAAATGAAGGAATGTATGTAAGAGTTTCTATTTTTTAATAAAGTCAGCAAACAATAATATAGAAGCAAGAAAAAATAAAGGCAAAGTAGCATCAACCCAAAGATATTTCAGCCTCTCATACCAAGATCTTTTGCACCGTCACAAAGAAAGAATGAAGAAAAAAATATTTTGAGAAGAGCCTACACAATGAAATATGTAGTGCGTTCGTCCTCTTGATTTTCTTAGAGTCTTGATTTAGAAAGAGAGAAAAAATAATCACATAAATACATATTCCTAAGTGATGTGCTTATTAATAATATGAAATTTTTTAAAAACACATCGAGTTCCTAAATAATGAGACATACCGAGAAAAATCGACTTGTATATTTACTATCTTGTTATAAATTCATTTTTAATATATGTTATTCTAATAATGTATATACCATATATTGAGAACTTCATATTATCATGTTAAACAATGACATATCTTAATAGAGATTTGAGACAACGGCCCTCTAAATTTTAACCTATGGGTTAAGAAAGACTTTTATTAAATATGTGTTAGTATATAAGATTGTAGTTTGCCGGAACTTGAACTCATTATTGCTTGCTATACATGTAATATACATTACCAACTAGGTTATACATTATTTGCGTATGTCATAAGAAACGCACGAATCGACGAACCCCTAAGAACCTTTTCAGGCTATCGAAAATCAACAGACGGTACAGAGCAATCACAATGGCCTCTAGATTTTGAATTATTAGTATATATATGCTTAAATTATCGTATTTTGTGACAGATTTAGAGTTACATATATCTCGTCCTCCCTAGATTTTTGATGAATTTTCCATTACAACCCCTATTGATTTAGATAAAGATCCGCCATTATGTTAATGGCCAAAAATATTTATATATTGTAATCAATGACAGATCTTAATAGAGACTAAGAGCCATCGATCACCTTTCAAATTTTGAAATATATATATATATATATAGGATGACTAAATAACTTGTACAAGCAAAGCCCAAATTTTGCTTGTGACCAAAATTCATCAAAAATTCAAATTTCAACCGTACGGATGGAATATATATGTTTTGAATATGTTATATATTAATTTTCAAGAAGAATCAGAATATTATATCATTGCCATCATATATCATCAAAATTCATCAAAATATATATAATATGTATTATATATATTTTGATGAATTTTGATGATACATGATGATAATGATATAATATTCCGATTCTTGTGAAAATTCATCTACAATATATTCAAAACATATATATTCCATCCGTATGGTTGAAATTTGAATTTTTGATGAATTCTAATAAATTTTGGTCACAAACAAAATTCGGACTTTGTTTGTATAAGTTATTTAATCATCCTCTCTCTCTATATATATATATTATTGCTCCGAAATTTTAGGTGTAATTTCACTATGGCCCTGTAAATTTTAAAATTAAAATTAAAATAATAATATAAATATATATAATTATACTATGCAGTTTTGTATAAAATTGAAAGCTATATATATACATATTGCTCCTTTTGGATTGATTTGTAACCAACCACACACTAGCATGCACCTGAAGGACGACGGATTATTTACATCCAAAATGTATCTTCCCTTTTGAAATCTTAAGACCTCCAGTTTCACTAAAATCATCCTTTTTTCTTTGCTTTGAAATATAACATAGCAATCAAGAGGAGGTGTGAACCGTGAATAATTCTCTCAATTGTTAAGAAACTGGAGAGACGAACCAGCAAAGTCTCGGCCTTATCTTAACCCCAAGGCAGAGGTACCGTTACTGCCACGTGGCGGACACATGTTGCTTCGGATATTAGTATTTTTGGCTGCCCATGGTGTACCATATACGGCGACCAGAATAATTTGTTATTTTTTACTGTAGTCCTTCTTTCTTTTAAATCAACGTTATATTGTTTTAATTTACAATAACAACATAGAAAGAAAAACTCAAAAGTCAAGGAAAAAGATATTTTTGTTGGCCTACGAAATAACTACTACCCATTCATAAGAGAGTTCAAGCTATTTTTTGCAAATTTGTCTTCATCAATGTTATTTTTTGCATTTTTTAAAATAAAATTATATCTACTTTAAAAAATAATATATTAGACATTTAATAAATTTTGAAGACTTTAAACTACAAAACAAAGCTCTGTTAGAGAATAAATTCATAATCTTCTTATAATCTCTAATTTGATACTCAATTATTTAATTATATGTTTTGAATGATCAAAATTCGTTATGTTTACATGCACATAGAAGTGATAATTCTGCAATGTATTTATGAAAATTCTCATCTTAGAGTATTTTAACATATCTTTATTTAAAATCAAATTTCTGACTCCAAAATTTTGAATTAGGTACTTATAGGAATAAAGCTGATACTTTTAATATATTGCTATAATATTTATTTCCATCATTATAAGATCTAATCCAAAAATTTATTAATAAATAGATATTAATAGAATAAATTTTTCAATATAATAGCGCACT
The DNA here is from genome assembly GCA_024447665.1 of Juncus inflexus. Classification (NCBI taxonomy): domain Eukaryota; kingdom Viridiplantae; phylum Streptophyta; class Magnoliopsida; order Poales; family Juncaceae; genus Juncus; species Juncus inflexus. Next base: position 4,948,627 of record JAJHPC010000011.1, read on the forward strand.
TATAGTTCTAATTTATTGGAAGACCAAATTTCACAAGTATCCATGCTAAATATCATAATTTCACATGTACCGCTACAAGTTCAAATGTCATCAATATCCTACAAAATCATTTATTTATCATGGATACACCTAATTTTTTTTTAAATGTCAATCATAGTAAATTATTTTATTAATTGTAATTATTTGAATCAAAATTTAAAATAACTATTTTATCCTCAATTAGTTACTGAGATTCAAGTTGATATGTATAAATGCATATATATTTTTATATCTATCATTTTTTTATTATTCCATTAATTTCTCTCAAATATAAATATATAGAACAAAGTAATTAAATAATTTAATACAATTTTTTATATATTTATGAAAGGACAAAAACGAAAAGAAATAAAAATTGATGGTAATATTAACATCTGAAACTGTGACGAAACAAAAAGGAAAATATAATATCACGACGGATCACGATGACACTGTAGATATACTTTTATATATTATTTTTCCATTTTATATACTGTTATTTATTTTTTGTATATTTTTTATTTTTATACTATTTTCTCATTTTATATATTATTTTTACTTTTTATGTATATACTGTTATTAGAAACAAAATTATATATAATGTTATGTATATATTATTATTATTATAAAATAAATTATATTTACTGTTATTGAATCTGTCTTTAAACTTATTTTAGTTTAGTTGACAAAAATGGTTGATGAACCAGATGCAGGCAAATACAGAACCCGGTGGGTCACCGCTCCGCGCCTGAACTATCATCACACATCGCTCTCTTGTCTTCTCTCTCTCTCTCTCTTTCTCTAGAACCCTTCGCTTTTACTACCTTCTCCTTTCAGAGAGGTTTGGTGTGATTCTACTTTCCTGCAATAATTCTCTTTCCCCTCTTCTTTCTTCGGTAAGAAAGAAATTCATTCACTCCATCCACTGATCGTTGGATTTTCGTAGAGTGTGAACTCGGTGAGTTGAACTGGCTGTTGAGTGACTTGTGTTTGGTGAGAGATTTTCTTTCATTCATTCAGTCAGTTGGTTTTGTTTTTGGGCTTTGATTAGTTTATGTTTCTGTTGTTGAAGTTTTTTTTTACTGGTTTCTGTTGATCGTTTCAGTGGAATTAACTGCCAGGAACGAATTCATGAATTAGAGATTTTTGTTTCTTTTGTTTAGTTGAGGAGTTTAGCATTTTTATGCGTACTTAGTAACAGAAAGTAAGAAATTTTTCAATCGGCTTTGTATTTTAATCTTTCTGTAATTGAGTGCTGAAATAAAGCACTGAAATATAATATCCTCTGAAATTTTGTGATTTTGCATGTAAAATAATCTTTTTTGGTTATTCAAGTGAGAAACTTGATGGGATTTTTTTTTATTTTGTGGAAATTTTGTACCTTTAGAGTGGAAATATATATAGAATTTTCTCATACTTATTGGGGATTATCGCATTGAAAAAACTATGGAGTTGACTAATTCCTTTTCTGAATTAAAGCAAAACAAAAGGAGATGGTCAATTTGTATCCAAACCCTTAAATATCACAAACTTTTTCCTTATATAAAGTCTTTTTTCGAAGTATGTATAAATTAAATCAACAGAGGGTTTATTTCTCACAGAATTTGGGTTTTGCATTTATGCAATAAATAGTTAATATTTTTATATAACTGTCACTCGTACTCCCTATTTAATACCTTCTGTTGATTTTTTTTGTCAAAATAATCGAAATAACTACTTTGAGGAATTTTTCTTTTAGGAGAAACAAAGAATCTTTGGTGATTTACTTTGCATGAATTATACTCCCAATTTTCCTTTTTTTTTTTTTTTTTCTATTTTCATTCACCTGCATTCTAATAGCCTTTTTTGCTAAATTCGCATTTCATCACTAATATCTCTTCATTTCTCCTTAGCATCTTTCCCTTCATTACATTTTCTTCTATTCCATTAATTATATAAATATTGTCACACAATTTACATTAATTACATTTCCTTCTCCATTTCTCATTTCACAGAATGGACTCAACCTAACCAACCACCCAACCCCCAAACCCTAATCCCCAATTCCCAAAACCCTAATTCCCAACTTCCGAATGGGCAGCGCGTGCTCAAGAAAGCGAGGCCAATCGCCCGACGGGCAACGAGACCCGTTGACCGGCACCAGCGCGAGGTTCTCCAAAAGCGGGAGCCTCAAATGGCTGCTCTTCACCCTGCCCCGAACCGGGTCGGACGTGTCCAAGTCAGGGCGGGCGGCAGGAAAGCGGGCTTCTTTGATGGAACTTTGCGTCGCCAAAGTCCGCGAGGTAATTAAATAAATAATTAAATAAATAAAGAAAGAAAGAAAGAAAGAAATAGTTGTGTATTAGTTTGTGTAATTAGCTAATTTCTATATGACGGGTTAATTATTGGGGTGATTTTGACTGGATATTGTTTTATTTAAATATATCTATTTTTTATTTAAATTGCATTGGCAAATTTTGTGAGTTAGATAAATAAATAATTACTCAAATTAATATATTTGTTAGTATTTGCTGATTTCTATATTTTTCTTTTAGTTTTTTCCTTTGTGAATGTGCTGTGATAGTATTTTTGTAGACAATAATGGGTTGGTTTTTTGGGTTATTTAATTTTTGACAGGATATTCTTTTGATTAAATGCTATTTTGACAGGAAATAAATAATTATAGCAGCTTTGCAATGTTGCCAAGAGATTTAAGTCAGCAAATATTTAATGAACTGGTTGATTCACACTGCCTTAATGAATCCTCTCTTGAGGCTTTCAGAGACTGTGCTCTCGAGGTTCTCTCTCTCTCTCTTAATTGATTTGGTAAAAAAAGAATTAAAAAATATGGTGTTATAAGTTACAACTCAATCAAGCTTCACTTTTTGCAATTAAGCATCGAATTTAGTGAATTTTTACTATCAATTATGCAATATTGTTAATGAACACATTTGGGCTTAATTTACTCTTATTTTTTCAGTTTAAGCCTCATGTTTGACCTAATTTCCCTCAATATAGTTGAAATAAGCACTGAAACATCAAATGTATCTAAATTTTTGCTTCAAATAACCCCTACTGACGAATTAAGCCTCAATTTACTCCACTTTCCCTCAATTAACATTCAATCATTCAATTAAGCTCCAATTTCACCCGAATGCACCCCTCAATTGGCTCAATTCATCCCAATTTCCCCTCAATTAACATCCAATCACACACTCAACCTCCAATTCCACCAAACTTCGCCTCAATTCCCCCTCAATTTCACCCAAACCCCCAAATCAATTACAGGACATGCATTTGGGGGAGTATCCAGGCGTAAATGACAGCTGGATGGACGTGATCTCGTCCCAAAACGAGTCGCTTTTGTCCGTCGATCTTTCCTGCTCTGACGTATCTGATTCCGGCTTGGACCGGCTGAAAAACTGCCCTAATTAGCAGAATTTAACTTGCAATTACTGCATTGAGATTTCCGATTGTCTAAATTTAGGCCGATTTCCCCTTAATTAACATTCAGTCACACACTCAATCTCCAATTCCACCTAAATCAACCTCAATTGGCCCAATTTAGGCCAATTTCCTCTCAATTAACATTCAATCATACAATTAATCTCCAATTTCACTCAAATCAACCTCAATTAGTCCAATTTGCCCTCGATTAACATTCAATCACACAATTAATCTCCAATTTCCCCTCAATTGAGCCCAAATCACCCCAAATTAACCATCAAATTAACTACAGGACATGCATTTGGGGGAGTATCCAGGCGTGAAGGACAGCTGGATGGACATAATCTCATCCCAAAACGAATCTCTTTTGTCCGTCGATATTTCCTGCTCTGACGTATCTGATTCCGGCTTGGACCGGCTGAAAAACTGCCCTAATTTACAGAATCTGACGTGTGATTACTGCGATGAGATTTCGGATTCCGGTCTTCTTAGCATCTCTGGTCAGTAAAATAAAAATTATCATTTGATTTTTCTTATTTTGATACTTTTATGTTAATTTATTATGTTTTTCATATTTATTTATCATCTATCTGTACTTTAGAAATTTGTGAAATCAAGCTTGTTACTATGACTTTAAGTTTAAGCAATAAATCATATATATATTTTTTTTTAAATTTCTGTTTCTGGTGTCCTCTGCCTCGCCGGTGAGTAAAATTATTCTTCAATTTTTAGTACTTATTTTGATTAAATTGTGTTTATTGTATTTTTATTTTTTTTGTTTATTTTTCATTTGTAGTGTAGAATTGTATAAAGTTTGTTACTATGATTTTACATAAGTCATATTTTATTTATTTATTTTGAAATCTCTGATCCTGGCCTCCTTACCTTAGCCTCTCTGGTAAATTATTCAATTTTTTGTACTTTGTTTATGTTTATTTTTCATCTGTAGTGTAGAATTTTATCAATTTTGCTGCTATGCTTCTAAATTTGTTAATTATTACTATGATTTTAATTATTTTTTTTATTTTAGATTTTAATTGATTTAATTAATTAATTTTAGGTCTGACAAATTTGACGTCGCTGAGTTTGAAGAAAAGCATCGGAATAACGGCGGAAGGAATGGAGGCGTTTTCAAATTTAGTCAATTTGGTTAAACTGGATTTGGAAAGGAATTTAAGGATTAATGGCAGTTTGGTTCATTTAAAAGGTCCTTTATTTACTTTATCTATTTAATTAATTAATTAATTAATTATTTATTTATTATTGTTATTGTTTTTATTTTTTGGTACAATAACATTTTTGTGGTGTACATGAAAATTATATCTTTACTCGAGTTATATATATTTTCAACAATTGTGATTCCATTTTCGGTTTTTTATTTTTTTCTCTCTCAAATTGGCTTTGATTTTTACTTTTTTATTTTTTATTTTTTCAGATTTGACGAAATTAGAATCGCTGAATATAAGATACTGCAATTGTATAACTGATACAGACATGAAATACTTGTCAGGTGAATGATCAAATTTATCATATGACTTAATTCCATATTTTGGCCTAATAATTTAATAATTTTATCTTTTCTTTAATCAAAATCCACAATTTTTTGCCAGGTCTGACAAATCTGAAAGAATTGCAAATGTCCAGCTGTAAAGTCTCTGATGTTGGAATTTCTCATTTGAAAGGTAAAATTATTATGATTATTCTATAAAAATAATTAAAAAGAAATTCTCTTTCGACTTTTTTTCATTATTATCTTTAGCTTTATTCTCATTATATTGAAATACTTTTTTTTTTAGGTTTGACAAAAATAAAACATCTAAATTTGGAAGGTTGTCCAGTGACAGCTGCTTGCTTGGAGACTATATCTGGTTTTTTCTCCTTCAAATTTTCATTTTTTTAATAATGCCTAATTGTTTTCAATATTTTATTTGGTAAACTGTTGGTGAATGTCTATTTTTGTACCTCTTTAGAATATAATAATTAAATTGTATATTTTTTTTCCTTGTAGAATTTACTTCATTAATGCTATTGAATCTCAGCCGATGCGGGATTTATGATGAGGGCTGTGAGTATTTTGCTGGTAGGCCCCTGTGATTTTACTATATTATTTTTTTTAGTTAAAAAATGTTGTGGCAATGTTTTTTATTTCCTTTCATTTTATTAACAAAGATTAATAATATCAGACCCTGAGATAAATCAAAGGACTTGTAAACAAATATTTATTCAAAAAATTAAATGGTACTTGGACTTGTCATTTACATTCTGTAGTAATTTAATTAAAGTAATATTTTACTCTATAAATTTGTATTATTTTGGAACTTGTTCTAATTTAACATTTATGAATTTAAATAGGACTTTCAAAATTGAAAGCATTGAATTTGGGGTTCAACAATATCACTGATGCATGTTTGGTGCATCTAAAAGGTAAATTAAAAGTATCTTTTATCAATTATTTCATTTTTTTCTCTCCATTTTTCGCATCAAAACTCTGATGATTGTGTTGTACAGAATTAATAATTTTATTCCCTTTATTTATTTATTATACAGAATTAATTAATTTGGAGACTCTGAACTTGGATTCATGCAAAATCCATGATGAAGGGTTGCTACATTTGAAAGGTCAATCTTTTCCAATTTAGTCCCATTACCTTTCTTTCTTTATTTTCTTTATTATTTATTTATTGATTTATTTAATATTTATTGATTTATTTACAGGACTTTTGCAACTGAAAAGCTTGGAATTGTCAGATACAGTAATCGGAAACAACGGGCTTCGCCATCTTTCCGGTATATTTCACTACTTTTTTAATTACAAAATACAAAATATTTCCCTTAAAATAATTTAATGAATCTTTTCTTTTTTGTAATTTTTTAGGCTTGAAAAATCTGAGAAACATAAACCTCTCATTCACATTGGTAACTGATAACGGGTTGAGAAAATTAACGGGTTTGGGATCCATTAAGTACCTTAATCTTGACTCGAGAAGTATCACTGATGCTGGCTTAGCTGTTCTTACTTGTACTCTCTCTCTTTCTCTCTCTAAAAAAAATTAAAATATTGGCAAGATTCTCAAAGTAACCCATAGAACTTTGAAATTTCGAACCAACTCTTCAATTTTATTCCTTGCACTCTCTCTCTCTCTCATATTTTTTCCCTACAAAAACTATATAAAATATCGGCCTCAAAAAACTTGAAGTGTCACTTTTTTCTGAAAAAAAAAAAATAACAGACTTTCAAATTCCTTATTAGTTAGTTTGGGAATTTCAATTTTTCTTTGGCTGGTTTGAAGATCTCAGTATCTTACCTAAAATATAATAAATATAATTTTAATTTATAAAAAATGTGATTCATGTCCAAGTGGTATAACGCATCGGGATCTTTCAACTTTCTTTTTAGTGTTTGAGAATAAAGTTGAAAAGTGCTTTAGTTCTGAAATTTCAAAACTTCTTTGTGTTAATTTGATGAACTTGCCTAAACTTAGAAAATAAAATTAATATTATAAAAAAATCATTCAGGTCTAAGTGGAATTACACATCTGGATCTATTCGGGGCCCGTGTTACTGATTTCGGCACCAATTGCTTAAAACGTACGTTTTAATTAATTACAATAACGCGCCATTTTAAAACAATACTACTTTTTCACTAATTTCTTTTGTTTTTTAATTATTTTTTCTAGATTTTAAGAAACTGGAGTCGTTGGAAATATGTGGAGGATTATTGACTGACGCAGGCGTGAAGAACATAAAGGAATTGACGTCTCTTACTCTACTAAATATTTCCCAAAATGGAAATCTTACAGATCGCACTTTAGAGCTCGTATCTGGTAATTTTGTTAATAATAATTAATAATAACAATAATAATAATAACTATTGTTATTTATTTAATTTTTTTGTACCATCTGTAAGCAATTGTTACGAATTTTAGTTCTTATCCTCAAAATGTCACAATTGGCTCTAGAAAAAGTGTGAAATATCATGATTATTATATTTGAGGCGTAATTTATTTTACAGAAAATGAAAAATATCCCATATACCCTTAATATATTATACTGTAATAAAAATTATAAATCGTACGCAAAACACTATTCTAACTTTTTTCTCTACTTCGTATTTTTTAATTAATATTTTTATTTTTTTCCTTTTTTAGGTTTGACATTACTCGTCTCTCTAAACGTATCAAACACACGAGTCTCAAACTCAGGCTTGCACCACCTAAAACCACTCAAAAACCTTCGCGCTCTCTCTCTAGAATCATGCAAAGTCACTCCAATCGAACTAAAGAAGCTTCAACTTTCTGCTCTGCCAAATCTCATTAGCGTAAGGCCTGAATGACAACTTTGCTTTTACAGCCTTCTTAATTGTTGAAATTACGCAAACGCCCCGTCAAATATATGATAAATAAACGTATTTTTCATGTTTCCCTCTTCTTGATATGACGCAAAGTGAAATGTAAATAAATAAATAATATATTTACAAGATGCACGAGTTTTAGAGCAATTTGGGTTTGATTTGCCAATAAGGTGGGGTGTTTCGTAATTTCGCAAATTTGAAGGGTGTGGAATGAAATAAATTCAAATTTTGTATATATACAAAAACTTATGCAGCAATAGTGGATTGTAAATAAGTGTTTGCTTTGCTGTGTTTGTTAAATTTTTTTTTACTTCATGTCTTTTTTCATTTAAACTCTACAAAATTTACTGGTAGCACTGCTGAGGGGTAACAATGTAAATATGGTTCCCTGCTTTCTAGTTTGTTTTATGTATGTAAATATATATTGCTGAATTTATTATTGTTGGCTTTAATTTATTATTGACTAAATATTGTTGAATTTTTTCATTTAAATATTTAGCACTGAATTTATTATTAACGAATATCATATCATTAACAAATAACAATTGCATGCTAGATGGAAACAAAAAGAAAAAGAAAAAAAAAAACTCAACATAATCAGTTTCGTCATTCGTAGAGCCCATACGGCTTGACTTAAATAATAACCAAGCAATAGCATTGAGCTCAGGCGGTTATGAATGCTAGAAATGACAGTGAGCTCGGTTTAGGAGAGCTCGTTATAAATGTAGAAAATGAAGTTAAACTTGGTTCTGCTGAGCTGGTTATAAAGGCCGGAATTGGCAATTGTGGTTTAGGTGTGACAGCCTATAAAGGTTTGATCGTCGTAAAGCGAAGCCTTAGTATCGACAATAGCTAGTTATAGTATAATTTTCTTGTTCCTGCAATAAACAAAACGTGTTATTAGTTATAGTGAAAATTTTAATGAATCTATTTGGTTAAAAAATATCTTTGGGAAATTCTGACATGGCGAAATAGTGAACACTTTAAATATCTTAATTTGTCGTTCAGAAATTGTAGTCTCAGCAAATATGTATTAAGTACATATTATAGTTGTAATTTTGGCATACTAGTTTCTTTAATTTAGCTCTAATTTTAATAATAATTTATTATATTGAGCATAATGAGAATAAGAAGAAGCAAAAATAATTTAATGTTTATAAAAAAATAATTGTCATGAGATAAAAAGATTGATTTATTAAAAAATTAGTCACTAGCATGTAGTAAGAATATCGAGGATCTTATACCGTATGGTATTGTAAGCTACCATGATATTAGCATTTAATACCTATTTTGCAATAAGCAGTTGTGATCGATTTTTTAGTGTTCCACCAATATCTTATTATTGAATAACTCCTGGGTGCTACTGAAGATAATTTTGTGCATCTCTACTTGCGTCTTTTTACTCACTTGCAATTTCAAAATGCTCAAATAAGTTTTTGTCATTGCATTGCTTATAGTTTTAACATTATGATCTACTGGACATTTTAATATACAAAAGAAATGAACGAAATTATTGTAATTTGTGATCAGATTTATGAGACTAGTTAACACAACAAAGAAATGAATCATAAATTTTACTCATTTAGTTTGCATGAATTAACTATAATGGTGAAATTTGTAATGCTGATATGTTTAGGTTAATGGTCATTAAGTTCTCATGAACAAGAATTTCCTGAACAAAAACTGACAAAAAACCAATCATCAATGAAATCACTGCAAGGTCTTTGCTTTTATAACAAAATCATTTATTGCATGGAAACTTTAGGATGCAGTTTTACATCGAAAAGGCACAGATTTATTGTGCCTTGTAAATTAGAAAATAAATTAATCCCGCAATTCACCACAATTGTATATAGACACGAGCAACAAAATAGGCCTATGCGTGTGTTTGAGATTGACATGAAGATGTCAAGTCTGAAATATAGGTATATGTTAGAGATCACGTACTGAACCAACCACACTATACTTTTTATTTGTTTCTCTAAGTTCATGGTATCTCAAGAAATAGCTTCCGAATGATTCAAAACTAAGTAGATAATGACTAAAGTAAAATCGTGTAATATAACAATGTTGGTGCAAACTTACTCGTCTATCAACAAATTGTAATCTTATCAACAAACATCTAATCTATCAAATATTTCCAACATATGACTGAGTAAAGAATCTCCAAATTGTATTTGTACGTCATGTTGTTGTACATAAATAAACCTTATTTTAGCATAAACATGACATGCAATATATGGTAAGCTTAGAACTAAATTTTGCACGTTTAAAAAGGGGCTTCATTTTTGGCATAATAGTAGAGAAATCATTGACACAAGTATTCTGCATATTTTACAATGATAATTGTTCAATTCAATAGGGGACATTATTTGATTCTTTATATTTTGCATGCTGTCTTGAAAGAACTCAAATGTCTTGAGTTATTTAGTCTTGTAAATTGTTATACAGCTATTCAGTGAATTTTGCTCTAAACCTGTTCATTCAAATTCTGTGTTGATTTCTTTCAAAAAAATGTCGACCACCAACAAAACTAATGATTCAATTGGAGTAAAAACTGGGTGAGAATAACAAGCAAGATGAACTGATTCTATTGAATTCAGTTCGAAAATTGAAACACAACACATAAACGAACACACGGAACACCGGTCACAGATTCACAAGCGCGCAACAAAAATCTCACATTTAAAAACTTTCATTCTTTTTAGATCAATCATTTATTTATATTTTTACCGAAGCAAAAATACACCTTTTAGAAATTGGACAGAACAACCACCAAATAGTTAATAGAATATTTACAAATCTAAAAAAAGAGCCAACGAACCGAGTTTCTCAACAATATTTACATTTCACACCAAAACTACGAATGCATTTTTTTTTCTTTTTCTTTTTTTACTCTCCAATTAATTTCACCCATTCACAAACTTAAAACTATGGTTAGCTCTGAAATCCTGGATCAAGTAAGAAAAAATATTTCCAAATTCAGTATAATATTAATCTCCACACCCAATTTGCAAACAACTTTTGGAAAAGGTAAATGCAAAACCCTAATTAGCTTAGTAGTTATAATCCTAGAGAGAGAGATTAACTTTTGTACAAGGTAAAAATGCAATTAGGTTTAGTCTCTCTCTCTAGAATTAAAACTACTACCAAAGGTAGGGTTTGAATTATGCAACCATAACTAGGATTGGTATTTTAATTATGCAAAACCTAACTAGGATAGTTGTTTTTATACTGGAGAGAGAGTCTCCTAAACCTTAATACTTGATATTAGCTGCCTCTAAACTTGAAATCAGCTAACATTAATACATAAACCCTAATTAGAATAGCACTCTAAGAATCTGTAGGGGGCAGAGCAATAACCTTCAAACACGTAACTAACCAATGTACATAACATAAAACCCTAATCAATAGGCCCACTACATACATATTTATTTAATCTAGGATCCTTTGTAGCAATTAATCCAACAATTCACAAGAGATAAAGAGAGAGAGAAGATTAATTACTTTCAAATGCGTAATTAGCCAACGTACATAACACAAACCCCAATAAATTAACAAATTAGGGTCATATTATATACATACATAAATCCTCAATGTCAAGAATGCTATAATAACGGTAATCTCTCTCTAGCATAAAAACTACTATCCTAATTAGGGTTCGCATTATAAAACCCTACACACCTAATTAGGGTTTGCGTTATGCATCCCTAATTAGGGCAATATTTTTTTACTCTACCTCTAGATTGAACCTTTGAACTATAAATTAGCTAACCAACCATTATTTCAACTCTAAGGAGGCATGCATGTGCGTACGAGAGAGAAATAACAAATTACCTTCAAGCAATTAGCCGACATACATACCACAAACCCTAATTAACCAGGGTTATAAATTATAATAATATTATATCCTCAAAGTCTAGAATGTGGGGAGTGAGGAGCCCTTGTTGCAATTAATCACGCAATTAACAAGGCCGCCAATTCCGGAGACGGACGGCTCGCGAATGTCGTTCTCTCGCTTCTGAAGAGCTCTTAAAAACTCCTTCGTGCTTAAATTCCCGTCTTTGTTAGTGTCAAACACGTGGAATATTAGGTCGACTACGTTTTCTGTTAGATATACCCCACAAACCTGGAAGGGATAAAATATAAATTAATGACTTATTATTATTATTATGATGATTTAATAGTTAATTTCAAGGATTGGGGGAGTGTGTTTGGTTCTTTTTAGTTATTTGTATTTGTTTATTTATCATTACTGTTTTGGTGGTTTTCCATCTCTTTTATGACTCGAATACATGAAAGATATCCAACAAAACTATACAATATCTACATTTAATATACTCAAAGGAAAAAGGGTCAAAACTCACTGGCGGTTCCATCTTGTAACTTTTATTCTTTCAGGGTTCTCAGTGCAAGTTCGTTTTGTCTGAGATTTTTCACCCAATGCTTAAAAAAATAAGATTTGAATGAAATTAAAAAGATGGGAAAAACATACATGATAAGCAGCACGAACAAAGTCTCTCTTGGTCAACAAGCCGTTGATTTTGCCATACGTGAAAATGGCCAAGGATAATGGGTTCAGTTTCCTTCTTAATTCCGCAAATGCTTTAAATTCCTGAAATATATTCAAAATAGCAGATGAAAGAAAAATACTTTATGAGGGGTATTTTTGTACAAATATAAATTCCATTTCACTTCTAACCAAGAATAATCAATCTAGAAGGATACAAAAGTTGAACTCAAATCATATGACTAAAGTAAATCCAGATTCCAAAGTTATAGCGAGTTCTTCCAACTATAAATAAAAAGGATTTTTCAGAAAATTCTAATAAATATGAGCTAGTAGTAGCATGCAATATAATGGATTAAATTAAACCATGAAAAACAAATTCAAGAAAAGTCGGAATAATAACACTAAAAACACGACGAGAAGAGAAGAAAAAATTGAAAAGCAAGAAAATAAAAGAAATTCCATACCTCATAAGAGATGGATATTTCATTGAGGTGTGGCTTGTTGCCCAAGTCATCCACTCTATCGAGCAATTTATTCAAGTGGTTTATATCGGCCGAAGCGACCATAGAGAGCGAAAAATCCTTTGCAGTTAACGCACCGGTCGATTTGAAATCGTAGTGCGCGAATTCCAATCTCAAAATCTGCAACAAAAGGTACGAAAAGTTAAATAAATAGATAAAATTGAATGGGTTTATAGATGTAGTAGATATATATGCATGCTTGTCCGTTTGAGGTTCGAAATGCAAATAAATAAGAATAAATCCGAAAAGAAAATCAAGAGAATTGGTATTTTAGACTCAATCATCCTTTACCAATAAATACTTAATTGATATATTTACCTATTTTGGCAATAAAAATTGAGATTAAACCTACTCATAAACTATTTTTTCGAACCAAAAACAATATGGACCGAACTGTAATAATTTGGGCCAATTGATAGAAAAACGTTACAAGAAATAAAAATTAAATAAATAAATAAAATTGAATCGATTTATATGTATAGAAAATATATATGCTTTGCAATTTTGAGACTTAAAATGAAAATAATTGGGAATAAATATAAAAAAAAATTTGATATTTTAGACTCAAACATCCTTTAGAAAAATTACTTAACTATTACTAAATCATATCTAACATTTTAACCTATCTTGGCAACAAATTCTACACAAAACCTATTCAAAAAATTAGGTTAAGTAACAAACAACTACTCAAAAAATAGGTTAAATCACATTTAACCTACTTTACCATTTTAACAAAAATTCGATACAAAGCCCACTCAACAAATTACGTCAATTATTTAACAACAAAGTACCTCTTCATGCAATCCTCTTAAAAATTCGACGAAGGTCTCGTACTTGAGGCTGCCGGTCCCGTCCTTTCCAAAGAAATATTGAACCAATCCGCCATTTTCAACTGATTTTTTAACCCTAAAACCGGAACGAAGGCCGTCCCTGTGAGAGGCGCCCTGCCTGTTGTGCTTACGCATCAGCGACATCACCTTTTTGAATTCTTCCCTCTCTATCTCTCTGAAAAGAGGAGAAAAAAAGAGGAAATTTGAGAAATGGTAGAGGGGAAAAAAGGGATAAAATTGGAGTTTCTGACCCCTTTAATGTTTGTTTTTTTTTTTTTTGGTTTAAGAAATGAGGCACGAGAGGAGCTTTTTACCTCACCTGTGTGTGAATTTCGTATGTAAAAAAACAAAGAATGTTTGCTAAATTTTCTAGGATCTAATATATCAAACAAGCAGTATGTGTGTGAAGTTCATTTTTTCTTTATTTAATAAAAATAAAGAACTCTTCCCTCTCGATCTCTCTAGAAAAGGGAGTAAATTGGACCAAATAGAGATAAGAGGAGCTTTTTTCCCTCATCTGCATGTGAATTTCACATGTAAAAGAAAGTGTTTTGCTAACCTTTCAATTAATGTGTGTAAACTGTAAAGTTCAATTTTCTTTATTTAATAAATATGATTATTGTTGTGGAAGGAAAGAAATCTTACCCATTGTGGTCAAGATCAAACATTTTGAAAGCCACACTGAAGCTCGACTCTGGAATGCTAAGTAATGTCACGAAAAATATATATCTGCCAAAAACCAAATGAAACAAAAAACAATAAATAAAGAGAAATTGGCGAATAAAGTCCTTGCATTATGCTCAAATTGAAAAAAAAAAATCCATCATTGCAAATTACGAAATTAATTTCATTCAAAAACATGAACAAGAATAACTAAGAACAATTAACTAACTGTGTTATAGATCTTAACAAACGATAGGATCTTTTTTGCATTTTCCTAACTAGAGTTTCTTTTTTTTTTTTTGCAAAATTCCCCTAACAGAGGGGCCTTTTTGCAAATTTAAACATAAATAAATAAACGAAAAAAAACCTTCATTATTCGAAATTAAAAAATAATATTATAAAAAAAATACTAATTACAAATTCAGAATGATTAACAATGTTACAACTCAATTTCCCAAAGGAGGGGCATTTTTCCAATTTCCAACAACAAAGCGGCATTTTCGCAAATTTCCAACCACGCAGGGGAAACAAGAAAAAAAAAATCTTACTCTGGGAACGAGATCAGTCCGTCGTTGTTGGTATCGAAGAGCATGAAGAACTCGGAGGGAGCGCAGGTCAAGGCCCCCGGATCATTCGGCTCGCCCCGCAAACTGCCTTCTCTCAAAATGTGCGATTCCGACGGCGGGAACACCGGCACCACCGCCCGCATTAGATCCGAGGGCAGCATGAACGCCTCGCCCTTAACGTTCTTCACCGACGCAAAGTACTCAAATATCTGTTGTAGGAAAAATAATTATGAATGTTTTGAGCGATGTTAGTCAGTGTACTTCAATTCGATTGCAAGTTAGTCGGAACGTGTTAATACTGTTAATAACTTTTTAAAATGAACATTTTGCCCGTCGGAATTTTGAACGGATTTTTTCTCTCATTAAATTGGCAGGGAACATGAAGGTTTGTTGTCTGGGTTTTTTTACCAACGCAATGTACTCAAATATCTATCCAAAGAAAAATAATAATTGTTAAATGAATGTTTCTGAGTTATGTTAGTCGCTGTACTTTGATAATTCGGTCACAAGTTGGTCCGTTTTACTATTTTAGTCCCTGTAGTTTGTGAGATGGTGGATGGGGGTTAGTCTTTGAGTTAAGGGAACGTGTTAACAATGTTAATGACTTCTTATAATGATTAGTTTGCCCTTCAAAGTTTTGAACGGATTTTTTTGAGTTATAGGGATTAATTAAGCAATTTAGTACTTCTTAATTGGTAGAGTTCGGCAACAATGGTCCGTGAGTAAGGACATTTTTTTCAGATGAGATTTATATTTTTATCTGAATTAATGCTCAATTAAGCAACTCAATAACCGAAAAAGTGGTCGATAAAATGGTAAAAGAGATACCTTTTCAGGAGGGCTGCACATCCTAATCCTTTTCTCATAGTTGAAAAACACCCTCTTGCGAAACTCATCTGTGCAAATTAACGGTAAATAAAATGAGCCAAACTGGAAACCACTAATCAACCAAGCTTCAAATCACAAAACCACAATTTGCATACACTACATAAACTTATAAACCCGCCATTCATATCCAAATAACAATTCCATTATACGCTCAACTCAAAACTAAACCCAACCTTCACAACAAAGAAAAACACAATCCAATCCATTTACCTCCGAGAATAAATCTAGCTTTCGGCCCGCCCTGATCTCCAATCGCGATCTGACTCCGCCCATCCAAATCCCCTTCTATCCCTCCGTCATCGCGGGAATCAGCGAACGAAGGGAACATCGCGAACCCCAAGAGCCCGGATCCGGCCAGCGCGGCCGCCGCGGCAATCTTCCCGCCGCCGCCGCCGAGCTCGCCGGCGTCGGTACTGGCGGCGGTGGAGAACCGGTGGCACGGAGTGGATCCCAGCCGTCGGATGGTTGATCTAAGGAGAGATGCGCGCGCCATTGAGAACATCCTGGCCGTTGATTTGGTTGAGAGAGAAAGGCAGAGGGAGGTGGCGAGGCGAGAATGAATATGAATGAATTGAATGGAGAGAAATTGAATAGAATAGACAACGTCAAAGTCGTCGTTTTCTTTTCTCAAGGGAGGTTTAACTTTTAAGTAAAGCACTTGATTGTGTAAATCATGTGATTTAATGTGATTAATGATAATTATACTGTCCAATGGGAAGACGCCACGTTGACATATGTATGACGTGTCATGTTTTGATTGGCTACGATTTCCTTTGTTGAAATTGGGAGAGGGAAAAGGTTGACATGAAGCCGACGCGGCGAGAATGAAGGATCCGACACTCAGATTCTGTCTATGCGAGTTACAATGTAACGGGTCTTTGTAACAAATAAAATGACTCGTTATACGTATAGATATATGAATAGGGACGTTGAAAAAGTAAAAAGGATCCTTTTATTCGGTCAGGGTGAATTAATTGCGTTGCACGTAATGTAAAATGTATTGTAATGTAGTGTAAGTGGGTTAGTTTTTTTAATTGGGCCCATGGGTTTTGTTTTGGAGAAGGAAATACAGTTGGATTGATGATTTCTCATGTTCAGGGGGCGAAGTATTCAACAGGCGGTCCAATTCAATGGGCTGCCTAATCCTCTCCTGTCTTATATATTGTAGCATATCTTTTGCTTTTTTTTTTTTAATAATGTGAACAAGGTATCTTAGGAATAAAGTTAGGGTTTTTTTTTTTGTGAAATGTTATTAGGATAAAATGAATTTTGAAAATGAATATTAATAAATTTTTCTAATTCTGAGTCTGAATTTATTTTTTCTGCTTTTTATTCTTGATTTGACATGAAAAATGTTATGACTTTAAATAAAAGTCTGAATTAAGAGATTCACAAGAGTATATAAAATACTAAAAAGTAAAAAATATTATATATAAGATGCAACATAGTATACAATAAAATAAATATATAGAGGTTACATAAATTATTATTAGGGAGTGAAATAATATATATAAACTATAAAGTAAACAAAAATAAATAGCCGTAGTGAGTCAAATTTTTTCCTCAACACCAATTAACTTTGCACAAAAATTTGAAAGAATCAAATACATAAAAATACATATATTTTGAGGCATTTCTTATAACACTAGTATTATATATTACTCTGTCCAAAATCTCAAGTGGGGACATAGTCTATCAACCAGTCGACCGATTGGTCGACCGACATGATTTGGGTGTGCAAACTCAGCCAGCATGAAAGAGAAGAAAGTAGGTCAGAAGGTGTGGTCTCCAACCAAATAAATTAGCTAAATAGCATCCTGATTGGACAAATGAATTAGCTATCGCCTATAATCAAGTAGAGAAAATATTTAAATCACCCGTTTAAATCGTGCCTAAATAGCATTATCATACATTTATAGCTTTTTATTTGTCTACTAATTTATATATGTTCATTCTATCTTTTTTTTAATCAATATAATATTTTGTAATTTTGTTATACCTTTTTGAATTTAGATTATGCTGGATGACAAATAAGCTCACCGTGTGCACAAAGTCCCCATCAAATAATAGCATCCTGATTTGTTTTCATTTCACAAGATATTAAATCACTATTCAAATAATGGATGGCACCTCCATTGAGACTTGGTCTCTGCCTCTTGGAGCTCTCCGGAAGGCAAATTATATTTCAAAAGATACTAAATCACTAATTCTGATTTCTTTTTTCAAAACACAATATATGCCTTTCCTTATGCAAAATAATCATCCTAAAAATTCTACACGATAAATGATTATGTATAACATGATGTGTAGCCCATTTACCACCTAGGACCCCCCAAATCATTGATAATTTTTAGGGAGAATTTTCGACCACAACCTTTCTGAATATTATAAAAAAAAACCAATTTTTTAGATTCCCTCAAAACCCCTCTAACTATATAATAAATTATTATGTTATAACATGATTTGCAAAATCGTCATCCCAAAAGTTCTATAAAGTATATATTAAATTTGTCATCATTCTAATCATTCATGCAAACTAAATGACCAAAATAATTATGATTCATTTTTTTTGTTATGTTATAACATGATTCATTTTTTATGGTTCATTTCTTTTTTATGTTAACAAGTCTGGTAAATCATACAAACTATAGCACTGTGTGTTGAGATTATAAGTATGTACACCAATGATAAAAT
This sequence comes from Juncus inflexus, assembly GCA_024447665.1. Lineage (NCBI taxonomy): Eukaryota > Viridiplantae > Streptophyta > Magnoliopsida > Poales > Juncaceae > Juncus > Juncus inflexus. Next base: position 4,967,097 of record JAJHPC010000011.1, read on the forward strand.
TTTCATTTCATCATTTTAAAATTGCAAATGAGTAAAAACCAGTGTTCTAAATAGCGGCGCAATTGCGCGCAATTGCCGAAATTACCCATAAACGCAACTCGCGATGAAATTATAGCAACAATAGCGTTTTCGCCGCTACATGCGCTATTGCGGTTAAAATTGTGGAAAAACCCGGCGCTATAGCGCTATTTGGATAGTATGTTTTTTTATTTAGACCCGAAATTCATTAACCCGAACCCAATCCAATAAGTAATTAAATCCAAACCCAATAAGTAAATAAACCCAAACCCAAAAAAAATAAAACACATTTCTTTCTCCATAGACAAACGAAGGCAAAAAAAATGATAAAGACAAAAAAATGATAAACCCAAACCCTACCTTTCTAAAATGATGAAGTTGATCCATCATGTTCATCCGAAGATGATGAAATAATGAATGCTAATTTCTCTTCATCCGAAGAGTAAATAATTAGTTTAAGTATTAATGTTTATTTTGGATAATTAAGTATTTATGTGTTTATTTTAGATAATTAAGTTTTCATATGTTTATTTTATGTCGCATGTTTAAATGTGGACAATGAATTTTGTGTGGTGCATGTTTAATTATGGATTATTATAATATCTTTATTTATGGTGGTTATTATTTTTATTTTTATATTGAAAATTTTGTTATAACTATACAAAATGACATTTCCCCACTATGAGGTCGTAGCGGTGCAATAGCGCCCGCTACCGCGATCCGCTATAAAAAAAAGCTTAAACGCTATGGACCGCTATATCGCAATTTAAACCATTGGTAAAAACACACGAAAATAGATGAACAAGATTCTCGACAGTTCACACAAATGTCCGCTCAATAATGATGAGATATTGGCAACAAAAAGGAGATATTGGTGGAACACTAAAAAAATTTACTCGATCAGGTGGCATTACACAATAGGTACCATTTGATATTGTTATATTATCTAATGATACCACAATTTTTACGGTGTTATTAAAAATTAATAAAACTTGAGATTGACTAATTCTTTAAATAAACCAATCTTTTTATGCAGTGATGAATTAATTTTTAAGAAATATTAAATTATTTTTGCTTCTCATTATTCTAGCTATGCTCAATATGATAATCTAATTTCAAAATTAGATCTAAATCAAAGAAACTACTAGTATGCCAATATTTTCAAAATTATATCTAAATTCAACATAATTTAGTTGTTCGCTATTTATGAATAAATACAAGCCGACCATTAGACGGTATTGTCACACATCACACACCCAAGCAAGGCTTGTACTTGATCCACAAACTTGCAAGAAAATATTGCGATACAAATTTCATTTAGAATGATTTTCTTAGGATTTATTTAGTTTTTCGCTAAGGATTATTTTTTTTTTAAATTTTAATGTATTGAGCTGATTTAAGAGTTTATCATAAACTTTTACTTTAAATTATGAATAACTTATATCATCTTAAAATAAAGATTATTATGATTATACTTTTTTGTGTTTAAACAACATGTATATATTTATCATTATTAAGATATACTAGAAACCCAGAATATTAACATTTAACAAAGTACAATACAACAATAATATATTGAAACTTGAAAAGGTTACGTAGCACTTGAACACTTATCATATTAAAAACAGTATAAAAAAAAACTTTATATTTACACTAAAAACAACATATTGCTACTGAAAATCCATAAAATCATATGTTAATAACGAAAACTAGATATATTATTGCTACTAAAAATAATATATTGACAATGAACCGTGTTTGACTTCTATTCTATACAACAAAATCAGACAAAAATATTAAGTTCTAAGCACCAATTTCTTGATATTACTAATTTCAGAGTAAAAGAAACATAAATTAGTAAAATGCACAATTAAAATTGCAAAGCAGTCCCCACATTTTCGAAAATTACAAAAAAAATCTGTATATTCTTAACAAAACAAAATGGCATGGGTTCGTTTAATGGTACAAGCCAGAACTCTTATTATACTTAGAAATAGGATTGAATTCCATATTTAGCAGGATTTTAGAGAGATTTTTAGAGTGATTTTCAAATAGGATTAGATGTGGCCTCTTAGTGTGTGTGTGCGTGTGTTGTTTTCTGTATGCCTCGGGGTTATTGTAAAAAAAATAAAATAAATAACAAACCTGGTCTTGAGTCGACTCTCCGAAATTAGTACTCGATTATTCATGAAAGATTTTGAGATATGTCAGAAACCTGTAAAAGAAAAAATAATTGTTTTATTAAATGCAATCTCTTAAAAATAAAAAGTAAATTTATAAACCTTGAACCCATTCAGTAGGTCTGACATGCCAGCAAGCCTCTGAACAAAATATTTTAAATTAAATATATTTGGTTTAACTTAAAAAATTTAAATACAATTACTTTTTTTGTATTTAATGTAAAATTACCCTGAATTTGACACAAATCTTGAACTGAATGTATGGATTCGTATCGCGAGTCAAACTATAGCTCTGAATTAATTAATTAACAAATAATTCTTGCATATTATAAAAAAAATAAAATAAAAAAAAAACAAATTAATCAACCTTCTTTACCCACAAACTCGAAGTGTGGGTCGAAGTGTTTTTCTCACTGGCTCTCTCACATAAGAAAAAGATAACAATATATCTATCAGCAAGAATCATTTCACCATTAATTCAATAATTAGTAGCGAATTTTGGATCAACTGTAATTAATTCAATTGAGAGATCACGACACAATTTTGGATCAACTGTAATTAATTCAATTGAGAGATAGGAGGGGGAGGGCGGGGGAGCACGACATAACACATAATACAAAACAAAATATCACACACATCGCACATCATACAAACATCACACAACACAACACATTTCATCAAAAAACAACACAACACAAAATCACACAACCCACAGAACAACACCACATCACAACCACATCACACAACACATATAGTAACAACACCACATCACACAACACATATAGTACAAACACAACAGACAAACAACACACAAAAAACATAACACAAAATCACACAACACACATTACAAACACAAAAACATCACAAATAACAAAAAACACAACACACTACAAACAATTCAACACACGACACAATTCACACACAGATAGATATCAACAATTCACAACAAAAGCACAAAAAAACATAAACACAAAATCACACAACACACAGAACAGAACAGAACACCACATCGCAAACACAAATAGAATAGAAACACAATCTCACGCATCACAGAAATAGAAAGGAAACGCATCACACAATACAGACACACACCACACAAAATCACACAAAAAACATCAATCACAACAAAAAAACACAAAATCACAACAAAAGCACAAAAAAACATAAACACAAAATCACACAACACACAAAACAGAACAGAACACCACATCGCAAACACAAATAGAATAGAAACACAATCTCACGCATCACAGAAATAGAAAGGAAACGCATCACACAATACAGACACACACCACACAATACAAACACACCATAATCACACATCACACATCACAATACACACACCCACACATCACACAACGATACAAACACACCACAAATCGATACAAACACAACATCACACCACACACAATACAAAACAAAACACTCACACATCATACCACAATCCATCATACCACAATCACACAATACAAACACAACACACACACACACACACACATCACACCACAATCACACGTCACACAATACAAACATAACACACACATCACAGATAACATAGTGATAATTATACTTACTTGAAGAATAAGGCGAATCTTTGCCATAGGAAACTAGGTAAAGCAGAGATTGCTCTACCCCTTCCATCAATGGCTTGGTGAAGTTCTCAGGCAAATTCCTTTTGATGCTACTTACAACCAGACAGGACCATGAAGGTTTTTGAAGGTCATTCGTGTTTTTCTGGAGTGCCACTTTATCCAAGGATATACTTACTTGAAGAATAAAATGGAGTGCCACTTTATCCGAGGAATTAATCGCCCAAAAATATCGGACTCCTGTATTAGAAAATTATATTAAATATTATATTATTTAAAAAAATTAAATCTCTGGTCCATAAATTAAAAACTTACTTTGTTTGAAAAGTGAGGAAATGAGATATTTTCAATTTCTCCTCCTCCAAAAATATCATAACTTGATTTTTCTTTTTTTTTCTCTTAAAACAAGCTTAAGGAAAAGTAGTTCTTTTAGGCAGATTTATTTCACTGCCATTAATTTTTTGATCTGATTTAACAACATGAAAAAATTACAAATAAGAAAAATTAGTATAAATAAATTTCTAAATATATTGTTTATGAATAGAAATTACTTTTAGCCAAAAAAAAAAAAATTAGAAATAAACCTCATATTATTTTTTAGATCTTATTTTCAATTGATCATGTAGTGTTCGTTAGCCCTTCACTTTCTACAAATAAAATTTAAGCAATTAATTAGTCTAAAATTATTATATGAATTAACTTTTGCAATTTACGATGAAACCGGTAAATGATTTCAGAACTCTGTATTTGCATGATTTGATTAAGGAATTTTGATTTTAGTTATACGAGGTGACAACACACGGTTAAAATGAAAAATAACCAACTAAAAGCAGATTCTGAATTCAAAAGTTTGTCTGATATTCTCCTAATTGAGGACAATAACATATAAATGTAAAATCTCAAACTAAAACGAATAAGATGGAGTGTGGTAATTACGAACCTGATGGATGTCAGACTTGATGCGATTTTGAACAGATCAGATCTTCTCTGCCTTGTTATTAAGCGATTTTCCATCTTCGTTCACCTTTTTCAGATCTGCGAATGGAAGCCATTCTTCGTTAATCAACTCCGCCTCCTCAAAGAACTGGCGGAACTTCTCCTCTGTTGCGGGCATTTCCAATTCAGTCTCGATTAAACGATTTTGGTCATTAGCTCGTTCATCTTGATTTTTCTGGAAAAATCTGAGCGAGCACCCCTTTGATTCGCCTCCCCTGCTCTCTCTCTATCAAAGAATAAGCTGGATTTGTATCTCTCGCCCCCAAATGAGGAATAGGGTGGCCTATTTATAGGCCAAGCTGGAGCGTCTCTACAACGGTCGAATTTGTGAACGCAACGGTCGAATTTTGGAACGCAACGGTCGAATTTGTTGAACGCAACGGTCGGAAAGATGGTGATCGGCGGAAGCTACAGGAATCCAGAGTCTTCCAGAGTTGATTTTGATTCTTCTGTTTCGGTCTCTTTTGGGGAGAAAAAAATGAGGAGATGTTTGGGAGATGAATAGAACAGAAAAAGGCTTGTTTTTAATCACGTGATTAATGAGATTAATTTAATGGTGAGTTAATTAATTGGGCTGTGGGCTTATGGAAATAGAATTAGATTGATTCCAGTTCAAGGCCCATGGCTCGTAGTATTTAACAGATGGTTTAATTCAACGTGCTCCCTAGGATGTATTCATATATAAAGAAGCAACAAACTATATAAAATATATAATAAATAGTATGAACAAGTCTTATTTATTTTTGTTAATTTTTTTGACTTATTTTTGTTTACTTCGCACCTAGTTGTTGAAATTTCAATAGTTTGATTTGCTGATGATGGGACTGTTAAATCTAACAAAATAATGATGCAAATAGTTGAATGGGGCTGTCAAACAAGTAATGATATATTTTTTCTAATCTTTAGAGAAATTTCTACTATAATACTTTTTTATTGAATTAAGAAGTTTCAAAGATACAACTTAATTATTTTGGTGCAAATGTAATTTGAAACCACAATTAATGATTTCTTATGTAATACAATGTACTCAACCAACTATGTTGAGTATATAACTCAATTAAGCATATTGAATTAAACATGGACTTATTACTCACAAAAAAAAATTAACTTGAAGGATGAAAAATGGTGAAAATTTCATAACATATCTGAGGAGAAGACCTCATCCTCCAAATAGCCTTTTGTACTGGGAATATATTTGAAGACATCTTCCGTGGCATCTTGATTTTACAAAGAAATACGCTTATATTATGATCAATCAAACCATCTTGTTTCAAAAAATTTATACAATAATGTCACGTAAAAATGGTAGCTATACATTTCATTATTATCACATGAGAGTTCTTACAATACAAGGGATGCATGCGCTTTGCGCGACATTTTAAGCTTACCTTTTCTTTCTATGTTTTCAACTATTCATAGCTCTATCTTTTGTTTTGGATGTCAAGGATGGAAGAGCAAAACCCAAAAAGAAAAAAAAGAAAGAAAGAAAAAGAAGAAAACAGTAAAGCATCCATGAAACAATGTCACAATTTGCTTTTGCATATCACAAGAGATGATTTTACACATTTTTTTTCAAGGAGTGCGTTTGCAGTTATTGAAAATAAATATCAAACATAAATGTAACAAAACTAATATAGTAATATTTTTGAGGTTAACATATTAACGAAAAAAACATATTAACAAAAAAAGCTGAAAAATAACACAATGCAAACAAAAAACACTTGTGTGTTACATAGAAAAGATAAGAGTACATGTGTAAAGCTCAATGAAATAGAAAACTACATGAATTCAAGTGAGAATTTTAAATCCTAGGATCATGATTAAATGGTCAGCAAAAAAGAGGATGATGTGGCAAATTCTAGTGAGAGTACCGTAGAAAAGTGGCTTCAAATTATATATATTATATTATATTATATGTGATTCATCTAAAAAATGCATGTTTTTAAATGTGAGATATTTTTGGGTTGATTGCTGTGAATCTGTGATCGCTGTCACGTGAAGTTTTTCAATTTTCGCTGTTATTCTCACCCTGTTTTTATTCCAATTGAATAATTAGTTTTGTTAGTGTTAGTGGTCTCATTTTTTAAACAGATCAATAAAGAATTTTAATTAACAGGTTATAAGCAAAACACTGAATAGCTGAAGTCTGAATAGATGTATAATAAGTTACCAGACTAAATTACTCTGACATCTGAGTACTTTCAAGACAGAATGCAAAATATAAAAAGAATCAAATGTCCACGACTGAAGTGAACGATTCAATAATATCAACACAATTTTCTCGTTGTACATCAAATTTAAAGGACCTAAATAGTAATCACTATCACAAAGAACAAATATGCAAAATACTTGTATCAATGATTTATTTCTGTACTATTATGCTGAAATGAAACCCCTTTTTAGACGTGCATATTTAGTTCTAATTTTAGCATATATTGTATTTGTATGTCATGTTTACACTAAGGTTTACTAATGTACAACATGACATACAATTTTGAGGTTCTTTACTGAGTCATATATTTGAATTGTTTGTTAGATTAGATATTTATTGATAAGATTACAATTTGTTGATAGACAATAAGTTTCCACTGACATTGTTATATGTAGTATTACACGATTTTACTTTGACATATTTATTCTCATAATTTTGGTAGGGGTAGATATTTCAACATGAAAACCCAAACTTACATATACCTTGTAAGCTATTTTCTGAGATACCAAGAACTTGTGACAGAATATGCCGAGGCCAACTAAAGATCCGTTTTTCAAATACTGAATTTCTATACTCATAATGTTGTCACATTCTGTTCTGATTTTCTAGGGTTTGTGGGAATTTAAACCATGACCAACAACAACAAGGCAGCAACATAAAATACAATTCAAAATGAGAGATTGTCATCATTCTAGTTATTCATGCAAACTAAATGATAAAAAAAATTATGATTCATTTTTTTGTTGTGTTTGACTAGTCTGGTACATCTGGCCACGATAATTCTGTGGTTCATTTCTTTTTTATGTTAACAAATTTGGTAGATCATACAAACAAAAGTATGTGTTAAGATTATAAGTACACCAATGACAAAATTTCATTTCAGCATTTTAAAATTGCAAATGAGTAAAAAATACAAAAAAGAGATGAACAAGATTCTCTACAGTTCAGTTTGCTCAATAATGAGATATTGGTGGAATAGTTACAAAAATGAGATATTGGCGGAACACTAAAACAAATTATTTGATCCGGTGGCATTACTCAATAGGATGACTATTTGATATATATATATATATATATATATAGGATGACTAAATGACTTGTACAAACAAAATTCGGATTTTGCTTGTGACCAAAATACTACATATATCATCAAAAATTCAAATTTCAACCGTACAGATGGAATATATATATTTTGAATATGATGTAGATTAATTTTCACAAGAATCGGAATATTATATCATTGCCATCATATATCACCAAAATATATTATATATATTTTGATGAATTTTGATGATACATGATGGCAATGATATAATATTCCGATTCTTGTGAAAATTAATCTACATCATATTCAAAACATATATATTCCATCTGTACGGTTGAAATTTGAATTTTTGATGAATTTTGGTCACAAACAAAATCACAAGCAAAATCCGAACTTTGCTTGTACAAATTGTTTATATATATATATATATATATATATATATATATATATATATATATATAAACGAGAAACTTCAACATATTTTAATTGCTTACTATTTTTGCCTTGTCAGAACTTCCAACAATTTGTTTATTGCAGTCACATATCACACACCCAAGCACGCCTTGTACTTGATGACACCGTGTTCACCACCACAGCTAGCCATCCTCCCAATGCCATCATCGTTGGGGGGGAGTCCTCATAGAGAGAGAAGCCCTCTATGCAAGAAGACCAGGATTCAGAAGATGGTTAACGGAACATTGTATGAAAATCGTACGATGTGGGTGCTTTGGTGGTGAGATCACCAATTGTGGAGTAGAGGAGTGGGCCAGATCAACGAGATGTTTAATTTCATTTGAAATGATTTTATTATGTTCAATTGTATGATGTATTGTTGTTATTTTTTTAAATGTTTAATGTATTGAGTGATTTAATTCTTCATAAACATCTTTAAATTATGAAAAACTTAAATTATCTTAAAATAAAAATTGTTATGATTTTAATCTTTTGTGTTAAATACTACCAGAAAAAAAATATAAAAAAATATATTTGTATCATTAAAAAGATATACTAGAAACCCGTAACACAAGGAACAATGAAATAATGATATATTGAAACCAGAAAATGTTATCATGACATTAAAAACTAACATAAAAAACTTCATATTTACACTAAAAATGGTATATTGCTTTTGAAAATGACACATTAACAACGAAAACTAGATATATTGACAGAAGAAATTTTATATTTACAATACAAGCTCAATATTGATAATGAGAACAATAGTTTTTTTTGAAAATAAGAAACCAATTTCCTTGATGGCAGTAATAAAATAAAAGAGTTAAATCCCAACAACCTAATTGATGTTGGAAACTAATTAAATTGATGTTGGAAACTTTTTATTTACACTAAAAATAATATATTCACACTTAACCCATATAATACTACAAATGATATATTAACATTAAATGAAAGTTAGCAACTTAAATATGTGTATTCATTTTGTAAAATTTTTTATAATTTAGATCGGTGTACAATCACAAAAATTGTTAAATCTAATTAAATCTACAAGCAGAAATCCTAATAGCGCCATTAAAACCAAGTAATAACCCATAAAGTTCTGAACCTTCACCCAACAGATTAAACGGAGATGAAAATTTATAATAAATCATTACAATAACAAATTAGAAGTAAAGAAAAACAATTGCGAAACAACAGAAAGTCTACCAATTCAAAACAAGCCATTAGAGAGAGGAGAGACAGCAGGAAGCTTCTTTGTATAGTGTAGGTCTAAACACCAATTTCCTTTTAATTACTTTCTTTATTTTCTCCTGAGTGAATAAATTATAAATTACAGGTACCTTATTTGCGGGTGTCTAATGACGGTTAAAAAGATATTTTCTGACCGACTTACTTTTGTGCAGCTTGTGGCGGTTAATCAAATTTCAGAGAAAGATAAATTAGTATTTTAAATTGCAAAATAGAGTTACAAAATAAAATAAAAGAATTCTTTATTATATACTTTAGAAAATACTTTTATTATATTAATAAGTCATAAAGATTAAAATACTTTAGAAAATAAAAGAATGTTTTATTATAAAATGAGAAATAAATGTTATTTTAACTTTTATTTTTCAATTTCATGAGAAAAATCAAACTTAAATTCATCTTTATAATGGCGTTAAAAGAAACAAGAATATTATTTTTCTTAAAATATCAGTTGTACTTATTTAGAATTTTGACCCATATAATATTATTTTTCTTATTTGGAATTTTGACCCATCGGTCAAGTAAAGAATTTTGTATAAAGGCAGTGGGAAGAGAGAGGGGGGAGAGAGCCCACAACACCACACATCAATATCACATAAGTTGTCAGACAAAAAACACTCAACATAACACATCAATATCACAAAATAACACAATACAACCCAAACACAAACACAACACAACATAGTGCAATAACATCACAACAAAAAATAGTGCAATAACATCACAACAAAAAATAGTGCAACACAAAACACAAAATCACACAGCAAACAGCACACAACATCACACAACAAACAAATCACAACATAACAAAACATCAGACAACACAACATCACAATGGTGCAACACAAAACACAAAATAGCACAGAGCAAAACAGCACAACATCACACAACAAACAATCACACACATCATAGCAAAACATCACAACAAACAATGTGGGGGCAACACAAAACACAAAATAGTTCAAAATCACACAGCAAACACACTACAAACATCACAACATAGCAAAAATCACAACATAGCAAAACATCACACAACAAACAGATCACACAGCACAGCAAAACATCACACAACAGACAAAATTACAACATAGTAAAACTCAACACAACAAACACAACTCAAAAACAGCACAACATCACACAACACACAACACACAATACAAACACAACATCACACAACAAACACAACATCACCACAAACACATCACACAATACAAATAGCAACCCAACATCACCAACACATCACACATATCAACCAACATAACACAACATAGCAACCCAACATCACCAACACAACATAAACACATCACACTTGCAAACACAACGCAAACACATCACACAACACAAACACAACACAACACAACGCAAACACAACATCACACATTACAAACAACAAACAATTTGAAAATTACAAAAAAAATTACTGAAAATTGCAATAAATAAACCCTGCATGTTTTGAAAAATTGAAAAAAAAAATGCTAGCATCATTCCAGACCTACCTTCAATTAATTTAGTTTTTGATCCATTGTCATTAAAAATATTTTTTTCTCTCATGTTAATCACTTCTCTCTCCCCATTTCTCACTCTCACAACACACAATCAACACACGTGTGTGTGGTATATGCTGTGAAGGAAAGAGGAGGGGTTAAAGGGGGAGGAGAGCAACAGAGGTAAAATGAGAGAAAGAAAAACAAGATTTAATATAAAAAATCATATTAATTAAAGTGAACATATCATGAATGCAGGGACTTTTTTTGCAATATCAATAGTGCACATGCTTTTTTTTTTTTTTTTTTTTTTTTTTTGCAAATTTATCTTTAATTGTAAACTTACTCTTGAAGAATAATGGAGTGTCATGTTAAGGAATTAGTCGCCTTATTAATTTCGGATAATTATGCGATGAGTCTCCTCTCTTCAAAAAGCATATTAACTATTATATCAGAAATGATAGCAAAATAATTAATATCTCTGTTTTAAAAAGTAAAGACTTACTTGGTTTCAAAAGAGGAAATTGATAGCAAAATATATCAGAAATTGATTTTGAAGTTTTGATTCATTTCACTGCCATTTAATTTTTCTGATTTATCAACCTGAAAAAATTACAAATAAGAAAAATTAGTATAATTCAATTTCTAAATATTATTTTAATATATGAACAGATAGCAAAAAAAAAAAAAAAAAAAAATTAATTAAAAATAAACCTCATATTATTTTTTATTACACAAAGTAGGATATCATGTAGAGTTCTCTAGCCCTTCCCCACTTTCTACAAAGAGAAATCAGAAAAATATTTAATCAATTAATTAATCTAAAATTCATTTATATGACTTAACTTTTGCAATTTACAAATTAGTGGTTATTGTTGAAACTGGTAAGGGATTTCAGAACTCAGTATTTCCATGATTTGATTAAAGAAGTTTGATTTTAGTAATACAATGTGACAGCTTTTAGTTCTTACTGTAATAAAAGGTACAAATCAAGCATTACTGATCCTGGATTGGAAGTTTATATTGACATTTGCAGAGAGATTCATGTAAGATCCTAGAGAGATTCTAAACTAAACATATGCTTCATATCAGATTTTATACAATCTTGCACAGTTCTAATTACAAATCTGCAAGTTTAGGGGTGATCAGCATTCAAAAAAGTAACAAGGTTAAAGTGTGAAATCCTACTCAAAAACAGATTCTAAATTCAAATCTCTGACTGCTATTCTCCTAACTGAGGAACAATAACATATAGATCTGATCAGATCATGTGGAATTCGAGGCCAAAAATGCAAAATCTTGAACTAAAACGAGTCTAAGAGATCGCAATTTACAAACCTGATGGATGTCAGAATTGACGCGATCTTGAATTAATGCCATTTTCACTCTTCATTCGCCTTTTGAAGAACTGGAAGAGATTCTCTTTCAGAAACCATCTCTTTTTAACAAGTTCCGTCTCATCAAAGAACTGGAAGAGATTCTCTTTCCGATCGCTGCCTTTTCAGATCTACGTAGCTCATGAACGATTTGGTTATTAGGTCGTTCATCTTGATTTTTCTGAAAAATTATGACCTCTCCATGATGCGCCTCCCCTTTCTCTCTCTCGATAGACTCTCAAAGAATAAATTCGAATGAAAAACTACGGTTTGTGTCTCTCGCCTCTCCTCCTCTCTCTAGACTCTCTAAAACAATAAGCTGGAATGAAAAACCAGGGTTTGTGTCTCTCGCCTCCAAATGAGAGCTAGGGTAGCCTATTTATAAGCCCGTCTCTGCAACGGTCGAATTTTTTAACGCAACGGTCGAATTTGTTGAACGCAACGGTCGGAAAGATGGAGATCGGCGGAAGCTACAGGAATCCAGAATCTTCCAGAGTTAATTTTGATTCTTCTGTTTCGGTCTCTTTTGGAGAGAAAATGAGGGATGAATAGAACAGAAAAAGGCTTGTTTTTAATCACGTGATTAATGATTAATTTAATGGTGAGTTAATTAATAGGCTGTGGGCTTATATGGAAATAGAATTAGATTGATTCCAGTTGAAGGCCCATGGCTCGCAGTATTTAACAGATGGTTTAATTCAATGAGCTCCGTATGATGTATTCATGTATAAACAAGCAAGAAATTATATAAAATGATAAATAAATATTATGAACAAGTCTTATTTATTTTTGTTAAATACTGCAAATAATTGAATGGCATAGCAAAATGCAATTCTATTCCTTCTCTGTAATAGCATGGTGGTTTGATTTTTTTTTCTTTATTTCGGAAATAATAAAGCAGTATTCAGATAATGGATGATTATCTCCATCAATAGTTGGTGAGACTTGGTCTCTCCCAAAGTTAACCAAGTAATGATAGTTTTGTTGCTAATTTTTCTAATCCTTGGCCAAAATTCTATTATAATACTTTTTTATTGAATTAAGAAGTTCAAAATACACTACTTTTTTGTGCAACTGTAATTTGAAACAACAATTAATGATTTTTTATGTAATACAATGCACTCAACCAAACTATGTTGAGTACATAAACCATGGATATCTTATTCACAAAAACTTGAAGGAAGAAAATTGGTGAAAATTTCATAACATACGAATTTTGATTTACAAAGAAATGTGCTTACATTGTGATCACTCAAACCATCTTGTTTAAAAAAGCCGTAGTATACATTTCATTATATCACATGAGAGTTCTTACAATACACAACAAATCAATCTTCCAAAAACAACACTTTGCTCGTAAGCCTATCAACCGAATAGTTCCTAAAATATGCACTCAAGATTCAATTTATTCTCCCTTTTTGCGGCTTTTTGACAATTTTAAACAGCAATTTCGCCCATTCAAGAAAGAATATTGAACGGATCCAACAACCTTACAAAAACTCGAAGCCTTCTTATCATGAACAAAAATGGCAGGTTTGTTATCATGTATTAAAATGGTGCTATATGAATTAATTTACTTCTTCCACTTCTCTTAATGGAGAGAACCACTTCTTAGTTGTCTAAAGGATGCACTAGCGTAAAGCATATGATAAACCGGCTTAATCCGAATCGTCAAAGACTCAAATCCACACTAAGAAAAAAATGTAACTCTTACTCAATCAAGTCTAAAACCCGTCAAATTTGACCCGAAACAATTCTGCGCAGTCACCTTCTTCCTTATCAAGATTTGAAAAAAGAAATGCCCTTATGGATTTCCCAATAAGATGACATTATAATATCATGCCGAAATGTTTCGGGCTGAATAATTCCAACATAGTGGGTCGGTACCATTATTGAAAATTTATATTGCAAAATAACAAAAAAAAAAAAAAAAAATTCCAACATAGCTGGAGCTTACCCCGAATTTATATCATAAGTTTGCACCAAAATCCTGATTGAGCGAATCGGATGAATTCATACCGCGAGTCTATGTGGGCATGCATTACAATATATTTAAAAGTGCAACTGGACAAATTAATAACATAAATAAATAAATTACACACAAAACACAAACACAACATTATACACAGTACAAACACGCATAACGCAAACACACACACAACAAATCACACAAAACATTACATTCACAACAAATCACACAACATGCACACAACACCACAACACACGTCACATCATAATACAAACATAACGTAACATCACACAAAACAACACAACATCACACAACAAATAGCACACAAACACAACATAACATCACACAACCAACAATACACAACACAACATAGCACAGCATAACACAACATCATAGCAGCATAACACAACATCTAGCACACCAAACACAACATAACATCACATAAAACAACACAACATAGCACAAACACAACTGAAACACACAATATAAGCAACAAACAGAACACATAGAAACAACACAACATAGAAACAACACAACATAACAACACAACAAACACAATACAACATAGCACATCACACAACATAGCAACAACATAACACACAACATAGCAACACAACACAACATCACACACAACACAACACAACACAACACAACACAACACAAAAACACAACATCACACACACCACACAATACAAACAAATACCGCACACATCTCACATGATACGAACATGACACACACATCACATGATACAAACACGACACACACACACACACACATACGCATCACATGACACACACACACACACACACACACATCACATGATAAATAAACACAACACACACATACGCATCACATGATAAATAACACAACACACACACATACGCATCACATGATACAAAACTCTCATCCCAAACCCCTCCTAAAATCCGTATCTAACCCTGCTCCCAACGAGAATCTATGACCTCTTGACTACCACTCAATGCCGTAACCATTATACCAAGGCAATGTTAGCAGGAAATGTTTCACTTGACCGAAGGATCCACTTACCAGGAAATGTTTCTAATATCCAAATTTTGCGCATTATTTTACAAGTATATTAGTGAGCTACTTATATTATCAGATGGATAATAAATCTATTTTACTTTAGATAAAACTATTTATTCTCATAATTTCAATAATTAAACATAAAAACCCAAACTAAAATATAACTAGTCCATTAATAGTGTAGGTTTGATTCAATTGATTCGCAAGCCATTTTCAGAGATACCAACAATTTAGAGAAACAAATAAAAAAATCTCAAAATCCTCTTCAAACACATGAATAGGCCTATTTGGTGCTCATGCTT
This sequence comes from Juncus inflexus, assembly GCA_024447665.1. Lineage (NCBI taxonomy): Eukaryota > Viridiplantae > Streptophyta > Magnoliopsida > Poales > Juncaceae > Juncus > Juncus inflexus. The sequence continues at coordinate 4,983,020 of JAJHPC010000011.1, forward strand.
GCACCTATTTGGTTGCTATGGATATAAATAATTGTGGTGAATTGCGGGATTAATTTATAAATTTTCTAATTTTCAAGAACAATATATTTTATGCCTTTTCATGATGTAAAATTGTCATCCTAATTGTGGTGATTTTGTTATAACAAGTCTTGTACTGAAATTTACCACCTAGGACCAAATCATTAAATACAGACTTTTTTTTTGTAATTAGTTATAGTAAAATTACCCTGAGAATTTGATGCAAATCCTGATTGAACCGAATGTGTGGACTCATATCGCGAGTCAAACAGTAGCTCTGAATTCTTGCATATTATAAAAAAAAAGTAAAAAAACAAATTGATCAACCATCTTTACCCACAAATTCCAACACTGGGTTGAACAAAAATGTCAAGAGCAACTGGATTCTGACAATTAATAACATAAATTATATTATTTCAGAAAATAATTCAATTATATTAATAGAATAAAAATATCCTTATTGAAAAAGGATCTTATTTTAAAAAGAATCTTATTTGAAAAAGAATCTTATTTGTCATTTTCATAAAAATAACCTAACTAAAACGGCAGCCTGTTTACTACCAGCAAGATATTTATTCTCTAGATTTCAGATTGATTTATCTCACCATTAATTAAAGTAGGAAATTTTGTACATACTGAAAATTTAGAGATATAAGAGCAGTACAACACCACAACACTTCATCAAAAACAAAACAAAAAACACATCATTTCACAATTCACACAACAAGAGCAAAAAAATAAAAATAAAAAATAACACGAAATCACACAACATTTCATCAAAAATTTCATCAAAAAACAACACAACACAAATATCACACATCACACAGTACAAGCATATCACATCACACAGTACGAACATATCACATAACGAAAACACGCAACACAAAATCACACGACACACAGAACACAACACATATATAACACAAACATAGCAAATCTAACAACAGAATATAGCAACAATTCACACAACAAACATAACACATACACATCACATAGCGCAAACATCAATAACATAATAACGCAAACATCACACAACATAGCAACATATTGTACCTTAATATAAAATATCCAAATTTCAAGGAACATTAAATTTTATGCTTTTTCATAAAGCAAAACAGTTTTCCAAAAAAACCACAGGGAATGAGTTAAACAAAAAAGTAACAATTAAAGAAAACAGTTTCATCAAGCCGCCCGACAGGTAGAGAAAAATCATCGTATCTTTCGCACCAACACGAAATCACACAACACCACATCACATCACACAGTACATAACAACACATACTAATCAACAATATAAAAACGCAAACATCAACAATATAACATAAAACATCACATAACATAGCAACAACACATCAACATCACACAACACATAGCACAATAATATCACACAACAATCACACATCACACACAATACAAACACAACACACACACACACGCACACATCACACCACAATCACACAATGCAACACAATACAAACACACAATACACACAATAATATCACACAACAATCACACATCACACACAATACAAACACAACACACACACACACGCACACATCACACCACAATCACACAATGCAACACAACACACACACAAACACAACACACAACGCAAACACACGCATCACACACCACCACAATCACACAATGCAACACAACACACACACACACACATCACACACAATACAAACCACAACACACACACATCACACCACAATCACAGACACACAACACAAACACACGCATCACACACCACCACAATCACACAATGCAACACAACACACACACACACACACATCACACACAATACAAACCACAACACACACACATCACACCACAATCACACACAATACAAACCACAACACACACACACATCACACCACAATCACACACAATACAAACCACAACACACACACACATCACACCACAATCACACAATACAATACAAACATCACACAATGCAAACACAACACAATAACACATCATACAATATAAACACAACACAACATCACAAATAACTTAGTGATAATTATACTTACTTAAATCTCTGGTTTATAAATTAAAAACTTACTTGGTTTGAAAAGTGAGGAAATGATATTTTCAATTTCTTCTCCAAAAATATCATATCTTGATTTTTTCTTCTCTCTTAAAACAAAAGGTGAAAGAAAATTAGTTCTTTTAGGCAAATTTATTCCACTGCCATTAATGTTTTGAATGATTTATCAACCTGAAAAATTACAAATAAGAAAATTCAGTATAAATAAATTTCTAAATATTGTTTATGAACAAAAATTACTTTTAGCCAAAAAAAAAAAAATTAAAAATAAACCTTATATTGTTTTTTACATCTTCTATTTTTAATTGATCTTGTAGTGGTTGTTAGCCCTTCACTTTCTACTAATAGAAATCAAAAACAAAATTTAAGCAATTAATTAGTCTAAAAATAGTATATGAATTAACTTTTTGAATTTACAATGAAAGTGGTAAGATATTTCAGAACTCGGTATTTCCATGATTTGATTAAAGAATTTTGATTTTAGGTTTTAGCAATACAAGGTGACAACACCTGGTTCATACTCTAAAAAAAGGCACAAATCAAGCATTACTGATCCTTGGAAGTTTGTATTGACATGTGTAGAGATATTCATGTAAGATCCTTGAGAGTTTAACTATATTCTTCATATCAGATTTTATTCGATCTTGCACAGTTCTAATTACGGATCTGCAAGTTTGGGGTTGATAGTATTCAAAAAAGTAACTCACAAGGATAAACTGTAAAATCCTATTCAAAAACAGATTATGAATTCAATACTTTGATTGATATTCTCCTAATTGAGGACAAGAACATACAGATCTGATCAGCGAAATTGGATGCCAGAAATGTAAAATCTCAAATTAAAACAAGTCTAAGAGATGAACTACAGCAATTACAAACCTGATGGAAGTCAGAATTGATGTGATTTTTCCTCTTCGTGCGCCTTTTGAAGGCAGATCACGAATGGAAGCCATCTCTTCTTTTACATATCACTGCCTTTTCAGATCATGAACGATTTGGTCGTTCATCTTGATTTTTCTGGAAATTCTGATATCCCCTTTCTCTCTCAAAGTAAGTTGGAATGAAAAACTAGGAATTGTGTCTCTCGCCTTTAAATGAGGAATAGGGTGGAATATTTATAAATTATAAGCCAAGGTGGATTGTTTCTACAACGGTCGAATTTTTCCAATGCAACGGTCGAATTTTTTTAACACAACGGTCAGATTTTTTAACGCAACGGTCGGAAAGCTGGATCGACGGAAGCTACAGGAATCCAGAATTTTCTACAGGCTGATTCCGATTCTTCTGTTTCGTTCTTTGGAGAGAAAATTGGAACATATATTTGGGAGATTAATAGAATAGAAACGGTTTGTTGGTTAATGAGATTAATGGTAAGTGGGTTGATTACTTGGGCCTTGGGCTTAGGGAAAAAGAGTTGGACTGGTTTCTTTGGTCAAGTATTCTACAGATGGTCTAAATCAGTGGGCTGTTTAAACTATAATCATATATAAATGCAACTAATTATTATAAAGAATTAGATATGATTAGTATAAACAAGTCTTATATATTTTTGTTATTTTTTTGACTTCATATTGTTCACTTGGCTATTTGTTCAAATTTCATGTGTATGATGTGATGATGATGTGAGGTGACTATCAAATATACTGATTATGACTTAAATATTTGAGGTGCATTACAAAAATTAATTAATAGCATCCTGATTCGATTTCTTTTTTATTTCGCAAGATAATAGAGCAGCATTCCAATAATGGATGATCATCTCGACCAATAACTAAGATTTGATCTCAACCCCTTGGCCTATGCAAAAGGCAACCTAGTAATAAAATTTTGTTGCCAATTTCTTCAACTAAAATTATATTTAAGTATTTTTTTTAATGAATGAAGAAGATTCAAATATCTTTAATTTTTTGTGCAAATGTAATTTTAAATCACAATTTGAGATTTTTCTTATGTAATTTGTAATATATTCAACATGCATTCATTCATGCAATCAACCTACTATGTTACATAATAATAACTCGGATGAAATATATTGAACTAACTCTAAGTATCAACATAGTAACAAAAAAAACATTTAACTAATTTTAAGGAACACAAATAGTGATATTTCATGATATCTCAATTTTGATTTCACATCGAAATACTCTAAACATTGTGATCAATCCAACCATCATATTTAAAAAAAGTTTATACAATAACATATAAAAAGTGTACACTTAGTATACATTTTGTTATTACCGGACAGAGTTCTTACAATACATAACAAATCAATCCTTCAAAAACAACACTCCGGCAAATATAAGCCTTAAAATAAAAAGAAGGAAAATTATAGTCTTCCCCATATTCTTCTCACCAGTCCCTTGATGACGTGGTATGATATGATAAATGTAATACCATATGTAATAAATCAAAGCAAAATTTCTTATGATGGTTAACCTACTACAACATGTGGTAAATTTAAAGCCCGTTTTCTTATATATAATCACAAATTTATCATGAATTGACATGAGACGATCAATCTAATACAACATGTGATAAACTTAAAGTTAATTTTACATATAAAGACTATAAATTTATTATGAATTGACATGAGATGATAAACCTAATATAACATGTTGTAACTACGTGAAAACTTGTCGTTGGAGTAATCACGTGTTAACAAAGATATTTGTAATTTCCTAAAGTGTTCACAAGTGTATATGTGGAAAACGAGTTTTAGGGTGTCGAACACAAAGAAGCAAGGCCTTAATTTGTTAACTTTTCAATCTCATTTTTTATTTAGTGTTGTGGTTTAAGAGGAATTGTTGTTGTTTAAAAAAAAATTGGATTCAAGAAGAAAAATAAAATAATAAAAATAACAAAAAAATTAGAACAAATTTTCTTTTTTAAAGAATATAAGAGAAATAGTAGGGAAATTAAGACGATTTGTGTAACTTGAGAATCACTAATCACAAAAGATAGCAAATATAGTATTTAGTAGCAAGGTTTAATTAATTTCCTTCAAAAAATTAATTAATAAATTCATCAACCTTCAGATCCATTAAAAACTTCTATTTTTAAGTGTTCTTATATTTGATTTAACCCTTATTTGAATAAAAGAAAGACTATTCTAAGTCAATATTACTCAAACAAATCTCAACAAATCTCATAAATCTTTAACGTCAAATCATTCTTCTAAATAACTCAACTTTAAATCTCATAAGAAAAAAAAATGTCAAGACTTAATCGTAAAATACCATGATAAATGCAAAGTTCACCTAAGATTTCATCAACAAAAGCTACACAAAAAGTCTTTTCCCTACTTAAAACTACCCATTCATGTCCACAAAAACCATAAAATTCAATAAAGAGAAAAATAAATCAAACCCTAAGTTGCGAATCGTTCTCGATCTCTCCCCTTATTGGTCGATTTAATACTTGCTCCTTGTAGATCAAGAACTTTTCTCTTTTCTAAATTCTATACTCTCTTTTTACTCTCAAGAAATGAAGATTTGAAACTTGCGGGCATTGATGGTGGAAATGAGAAGAGATGAAAAATGGTGGAAGAGATGAAAGAAAAATGGATGTATGAATTGATGTAAGAATGGATGTGTGTAATGGTGTTTAGAGAGAGAAAAGGGGGTATTTTTATAGAGAAGAATGACCTAAAAATTATTTGGAAATAAGCTTGTGGGACTAAAAATTTAACTTGATCCGGATTCTGAGTTGGGTAGCAAATTGGGGGATCTTTAATATATTTTTTTTCTTTATTTCTTATTAAAATTCTGCTTGGGTGTAATTTTCTGGGTGTTTTTATCATTTCCCTTCACTCTCATCCACTTCCAACAGACTGTACACATGGCATGCCCTGATTGGCTCCACTAAATTCTTTGATTTAATCCGACGAACCAGATATTGCCACGTGTCTCACCACTTAATTTCTGCTGAAACAGACTTGCCACGTGTCCAACGTTCATTGGCTCAAATCCATTATCGTACTGACCTCTGCAGAAAACGCGTGAAGAATCGTCTCCGTTTCATGTCACCAGAGGGTCCAGTTCGCACCAAAATTTGTGTTATAAGCAAAACAGAGGTGTGCAGTTCAAACGAAAATGGAGGTGAGTATTTCTGAATTGATAAGAACGCGTTTTCTGATGAAAAGGGGTGACACGCGTCGTGATCTTAGTGGATGAATAGGATTCTCGTACTGACTGTTGACAGTCTGTTAAATATGTCCCCCAATCACTGATCGCCACGTGTCCCTCTTTATTCAGAACTAACTACTCGAGCCACGTGTCACCTTTTGATTCGCTGATTTTTAACTGAGACGCTGCCACGTGTCAGCCTCTGATTGGATGAAAATTGTTTGACCGGGTCAAAGGTTGACTTTGACTAAGGTTGACCAAATCTTGTATCGCAATTTCTGGGAGTTCTAGAAGGTCTTTTTTCGCAAGGTTTGTACCGTTGGATTCGTATCGTCGCGCTCTACGATTTGACACCCAGTTTGACCCTTTTTGGAGAAGTTAACTCTTGGTCAACTCGGCGCTTTCCCGGGTTTGACTTTTCATCTTTTTGTGAATTTTGTAGGTCTCGGCTTGGATAGTTGACGGATAGGGGTTATAAGAATTTTGGAGAATCCTGTGTAGGGTTTTCGCGGAGATTTATCGAAAATTCGGCCATCTTTGGCCCATGGTTTTCCGATAGGCTCGTCATTTGGAGTTGACTTTTCACCAAGTCGTCCAAATATCATTTTCTTGGTCTTTTTACCTGAAAAATCACACAAAAGTGTATTAAGAGTTTCTCAAATATTTCTTTATTAATTTTAAATATTTTTCATACATTTTATGTGGTTTAATGGGGAATTTTTCATGATAAAAACCCTAAAAAATGTGTACAAAAATACACATTACACATGCAATAAACTTAAATCTCATTTTCCTATATGGGAATCATAAATTTATTTTTATGTTTATTATATTAGCAGTCCATTAAATGTAAATTGCCACGTCATCAAGGAGTTGGAGGGAAGAATATGTTAAAATATTAAAATGCATTTGTATGTTATGAAGACAGTCAACCAATTAGGAAATATATTTTTTGGAAATAAGCTTACCTGACAAAGAGGTTTAGTATTACCATAAATTAGTATTTTCATGTATTAGGTGTTAATTGGGACAGTAATTCTTTAGGTTATTTCCTTGTATTAGGTATGACTATTCTATAAATAGAGTGGTAGGGTAGAGTTTTATTCATTCAAATAAACACAAATAATTATATTGTATTTTTTTTTCTCCAAGTATAAAGAAAATTTGAGTGCCGGCAGCCATGGTTTCTACCGTTTAGAATTTTCACGTAAAATTTGTTTTCGTTCTTGTGTCTTGCTTTATGTGTTTGATGTTGTGTCTCGGTTCCTAAAAGTGATAAGGCATAAAAAAACTATTTTATCTTAGAAGATATATAATCACATAATTTTGATAAGGAAAGACAAATTTCTATATGGAAAACTAAACTTACATATGTTTCATCCTTATCTAGGTAGTTTTGGATTCATTGGTAAGTCCTTTTTTTAAGATACGGATAGCTTAGAGAAACAAAGAAGAACTCAAAATCCTATCTCTCTAACACACGCATATGCACATGCATACATTTATTTGTTTACCTATTTGATGCTCGTGCCGATGGATACTTTCCCATGGTGTCTGTGGATATTATTGTTGTTAATTGCGGGATTAATTAATTTTCTAATTTTCAAGGCGCAATACATTTTATGCCTTCTCATGATGTATATTTGTCATTTTAAAAGTTACATTGCAATAAATGATTATGCTATATTATAACACAACTTGTACCACGATTTACCACCTGTAGGACTAAATTGTTGATGATTTTTATGGTTAGTTTTTGTCAATCTTTTGTTTAGAAAATGGTTGCTTGTGAAAATTTAATTCATAGTGTGGATTTCAAATGTGAGCAACGACATAAAATATATTTCAAACTTGTCTTCGTTCAAGTTATTCATGCAAATTATATCGAGGTATGGTCTTCTAAATCTATGGTCACAATAACTTTATGATTCAATTCTTTTTTATGCTAATGCATCATTCAACCAATAAGTCACTTCATGTTATGACTATAAGTAGGCAATGGCAAAGTTTTCATTTTAGCATTTTAAAATTGTTAGTGAGTATAAAATAAGTTCATACATTTTTTGCTCAATAAGATATTGGTGGAACACTAATAAAAATAACTCGAGCAGGCGGATTAGTACACAATAGGTACTGTATTTTATTGTTATAATATCTTACAATACTAGAATTTATATACTACACGATTCTTATTCTTCTTAATATATATTAGTGTCCATTACTATTACAAATTAACAAAATTTTACATTAATTAACTTTTTAATAAATCAACTTTTCCATCTCATAATGAATTAAAAAATAATAAATTATTTAATCTTCTTGCTTGTAGTTATGCTCAATATAATACAAGAATATTAACATTAATTAGAACTAACAGAAATATTTTATATATTATAAACAAAATTCAACATATTTTAATTGTTTGTTATATCATAAGGTCTCGATTTTCCACATATTTTCTTAACCAAATAGAATCATCATATTTTCTACTCAAACTAATTACACATTTTGGTTATTCAAGGATGTATTGTGTGCGAACAAGCGAAACAATCGACATTTCGGCGGAATCTCAAATGCAAATAAAAAATGATCTATTCAACAATCATCTCTAATTACCTTATTTGACATTTAGAATTTCATAAAATAGATTACGAAATATAAAACAAAAGAGTGAAAAAATTAAGAGAGAAAAAGAAACTATAGATATGTATCTAGAAGGAGGAGGAGAAATCTAGTAGGAAATGCGGAGAATACCTGTTCCAGTGATCTCTCCATTTGATAATTTAGAACCTTTTCATTGAATCTCTCTTCTTTGATTTTTTGATACTATGGTCTATATCCTAATTTCTTAAATAAAAAAGGTAACTTTAGTATGTTACAAATGAAATTCATAGTTACAATATGAACAAATATTATATAAGATATCATGTGCCTAACATTTCATTAATACATTAAATAATATATTAAAATATATTCTGTATGATGATATTTTTTAATACATTTTATGTTATTTTAATGGACCAAGTCATGCATCTAGCAATTACCTTACAAAAAGGACCACATGCAAACTAAACAAAATGTATCAGTTTCTTTCAAAACCATGTAGTTCAATAGCATGTTATGTCATACTCAAACAAGGTTATTAATGTACATGGAGTGCAATGTTGAGCTTCCACTTATGTTGATTGTTTTCTTGGACCTGACATTTATTAATCATATTACATTTGTTCATAAACAAGAATAAATTTGTATTTTGCATTCATTTACATATGATGCAATATCAAATGGAATTGCACAAAAAAAAAACAATTTTATTTTGGCAACAACATTTGTTCCGATTCTGACAAGCAAAGGCATTATACATGAAAAAACAAAGTCATTCATTATCTAGATAGTTTTACTTGGTTTCATTCAGAAATGTTTTGTGAGATATCAACATTTTAGAGAGACAATAAAAACTCAAAATTTCCATAGTTAAGATCTCATTGTAATTATTTGCCTACATTATTTCTGCGTATGTAGTAACAATTACCATGATATGTTTATTGTACCTTCTCGTGATGCAAAATGGTCATCCAAAAATATCACAAATTGATTAGCTTTTTTTCTTTATTTATATAACCCTCATGCTTTTGTTATTCCATTATAAATCACTGTATTAAGCAAAAGGGGGGCCAAATATTACCCACTCAAGAACTTGATTTAAAATTTCTAAGGGGTTAAAAAGATTTATCATTTATAGGGGGGCCATGGCTCCCCTTGGCACCCTCTACCTTCGTCCTGAGTGTGATCTGTATGTTTAGTTATTTGTGATAGTCAATTTTACGACCTCTAGCCAATCATACATTGTTGAATTTGCTCATTCAAGCTGAGATTTTTTTTTTCGTATAATTTTGCATATAAAATACTCATTTAAATTAGATTATAGATAATACATTTCAATTTTATTTTTAAATTATTAAAAGGGAATCTCTCAGATAAGTTATGCTTATAATTACCAATATAAATCCACGATCTATATAGACTATTTATCTGCATATAAACCACATAAATAGTTACCGATATAAAGTAAATTCACATATCTGTTCTTCAGCATGACAAGCGACCTCTTCTTTGGAAAAATGAAAAACAAATTAAAGGATGATAGATTTGGTTGATGCGTTGTGAACCATTTGTCACAGAATTATCGTTGCAACATGTTTATGATTTGATTGTTATAAATAATTATTGTCATTTCCTACATCTACATTACTAGGGGCAGATTATAGTGTTTTGACTAAAAAAAATATTTTATGCCTTTCCCTTTAATTAACCTGGTCATACCATACTCATCCTGAAGTTTCATGACTTGATCAAACAAATTGCATGAATGATTCTTTCTTCACACCCCATTGTGAATGCTTAATTGAATCTAAGTACGTACTAATTCAAATCAACAAATTTAATATTTACAATTCCTGATACCGGTCCAGTTTTGAATTTCTTACATACAAGATTCTCAGTCAAATTCAAATTGCAAAATTTGGGTGTTTAGTTTAGTAGAAACTCAATATCATTCCCCCCCCACCCACCAACCGAAAACTAGAAATTCTTATTTTTAGCGCTTTTGATTCCTTCATCTTTGAAGAGGGCTCTTTCTTTTAATCAGCTAGAGCTCTTAATAAATAGAAAATATAGAAAAAACATTCCCTGTCCTTAATTTGGGTAGTAATATTGATAAAAAATGAATTTCTAAAATTGAATTATTATTTTCAAGAACGAATTTGTCATTTAAAATGCTAATTTTATATTGTAAGTAAAATATCTTTTTGTCAATGTTACTATTTCTTGTCCAACATGTTGGCTAAAGTAGACTATTATTAGATCAGACTGCTGACCTGTCACTTTGCTCATTTCAATGTTCAAGTTCTTTCCTTGACCAATGTCACTTTGCTCATTTCAATTTTCAAGTTCCTTCCTTAACCAATCCTTCCGTACCTTCTGCGTAGTTTATGCCTAAACATTCTCCACAGGTGAAATGTGGGTGTGATAGTGAAGAAATTTTATATATGGTCTTCCATACCCAAGTCTATATTCTTACTCTAATACGCACACGCATGCATAATGAGTTTATCATATGCGCCAATTCTGAGTTTGGCTCAATTAATTCCTCTCTCGTGCTCTCTCTCTCTCAAATAATCTTATATATATATATATATATATATATATATATATATATATATATATATATATATATATATATATATATATATTTCTAAACCAAAAATCAGCATTCACAAAAAGTACATTAATTGCTTACAACATACCTCCTATATTTCAAGCGAGAGAAATCCATTTAAACACCCAATTACCAACACACATACAAATAATGGGAAACAATTGCATCAGGCCAAGAACTCAAACATGGATGGACGATGAAGAATTCGAAGATTTCTCACCTGAAAACTACAAAAGATCACAAAAATACGAGAAAAGTATGATGGGAGAAGAGAGAAAGAAACAACAACAAAAGATTGATGAAAGCTCCAATAGTAGCACAATAGTTCAGATTAAGATCACAAAGAAGCAACTAAAAGAGTTACTGCATCAATCAAATGAGAAACAAGAATTGCCCATTCAGTTTGTAATTGAGAATTTTGTTAATTTGAGTAATGCTAAGTTTGTTTCTGATCAGAGGCGGCGGTGGCGACCGAGATTGCATACAATACAAGAAGTGGATGAATTCTTGCATTAATTAGGTTATTTTCATGTGATTCGTTCCTTTGGATTTTGATTCATATTGTATGTCATACTTGTATGTATGATTTGCACATGGAATTATTTTGTTCATTTTAGGGGGATGTTGTATAATTTATGATACTCTAGTAAATATATATAGCTTTTTTAGTCCATAATTGTTAGAAGTTACAAGGTTTTCTTGAGTTTTCACAAATATCTCTTCATCATTTTTTTTCCTTTTTTTAATTTAATTAAGCATATTATGGGTTTATTTGCAAAAAGAGGAAAAGAAACTTCCAATCTCAAGATATAGAATGCCACCAAAACTTGCTAGCTCATGTGTAGGCACAACCCCTGAAATTTGAAAAAGATCTGAAGTTCACAGTGATCGTATTTAACACAACTAATATTTAGTTAGTCTCTTGTGAGCTTTAGTCTAAAAAAGGATTTTGGAATGTCAAGAATCTTCGATACTTTGTTTTGATGATTTGTTCAAATTGTTACATCATGATCAACAATCGTCTAAATCAATTTTTTTTTTTGTATATTAAACATGAAATATTAATATTATATATCTCCGGTCTGGTTTATCTTTCTATCTGGACCAAGTCGAGTCATCAAATCAACTCAAATCAAGAAAACCTTCAAATAAAATATGCAACAACGAGACTCTCAATGAGAGATCAAATGGAAAGGGGAATCTAACCCTATGTCTAGCTTTCAACGAGACTCTCAATAATCTGGAGGTTACGAAAATTCAACTCATGGGGGAGAAGATACACGTGGTCAAATGGCAGACCGAAACCTTTTCTTTCGAAAATTGATCGAGCCTTCATAGATCCGAGATGGTTGTCTGGCTTTTCTCAAATTTCGTTATCTCCTCTTTGTAATACAACTTCCGATCATTCGCCTTTAAAACTTGCATTTCCAAACGGAAGAAAACCTCCTAGAATTTGGAGATTCGAGATCAGTTGGATTAATCACCCTGAGTCAGAAAATATTGTCAAGAACTCATGGGGGACGGAGCCGTTAGCTACGAAACCAGGACTGAATTTGATGATGAAAGCCAAGAAGACAATAATCAATCTCCACAAATCGCACACGGACCGAATCAAAAATCAAGAAGTGAAGGTTAAAATCTCGAAGTGCAAAAAGTAATAGAAATGCTAGATATAGCCGAAGAACACAAAATCCTCTCCTAGAACGCAAGATCCGGATCGCCTGTAAATCAACCCTGAGAGATTTTATCTCCTCTCAAGAGCTAAAATGGAAGCGGAGATCTCATTGTTGTTGGTTAAAAGAGGGAGACGAAAATACTTGCTATTTCCACTTAATGGCTTCGAGTCGCCATGCCAAAAATTTAATTAAAGAGGTCAAGGTCCAAGAGAGGACGGTAACATATGATAATGAGTTGAGGGATGTTTTCTTAAGCCATTTCATAGAAAATATGGGCTCAGAAGGGGACGCAAACTCAAGCTTTCACTTCACTAATCCTCATAGTTCTGAAAATCGGAATCGGGATCGGAATCGTTCGATTTTAGGATAACAAGAATCATCTGACTCGGATCGGAATCGGTTGAATCGGATCGAAGAATCGGATTTTGTTTAAAAAAAAAATTTTGACATAAAAATTGGGAAAAAATAGAAAAAAATATTTTTTAATATAAAATCAATAAAAGGACACAAAAGGAACTTAAATCATATATATTTATAATAATTATATCCATTTTAGGTAATTCAGAAGGTAGATTCATAGATTGATAAATAAGAAAAAAGAAAAAAATACATCATCATAAAGAAAAAGAAAAAAAATACATCATAGATTCATAATAAGAACTACTAATTACTAGCTAAAATGCGAGAAAAATATATCATCAAAAGAAAAGAACTAGTGCCAGAAACTATGTCATGCTGGTTGCGTGAACTCATCATCATTATCATCATTACCATGATGTTCATTACGATAAAGAGAAGGATATAAATATTGTATATCGGTGGATCCAAAAAAATCGCTCACCATTGAATCAAACGACGAATTGTGTTGTTGTTGGTTACCAGAAAACAAACTATATGTGTCGGAGTAGTTTTGCACAGTGCTTGAGCTTTCGCTTTCTTCGACTTCATTATATGTGGTTCCCAAATAATAACCCCTCGGACTTGATCCACCACTTAACCCTTCAATACCATCATAACAATAATCATCTTGGCGGTTCCTTCCACGGTTATCTCTTTGCGACCTTATGATGTTTTGTCTTTCACTTTTGAAGCGACGTGTATCATATCCATAATGAACGTTCTCTTCATCGTGAGGCTCGTCACTATTATTCGGAACGGATTGAACATCAACATTATCATCATTCCCGCCACTATTACTATAACTAGTACTCTTGTTTTCTTCAGGTTCTTCGTCAGTGGTGCAATCATCCAGCCATGGGTTTTCTCTACCATTGAGCAAACGATCTTCTGTTTCTCTAATCCACGGTTGTAATAGATCCTCGTCATGGAATATTTCATCCAAATTTATTAATTGCTCGTTTTGCTTCCTACTCAATTGTCGTTCTCGAAGCCGCATGTTATAATGACAATAGACGAGGTGTTCAAGCCGTTCCATTTTTAGCCTATTTCTTGGTTTTGTATGGATTAGAGAAAATGTAGTCCAGTTTCTCTCACAATTGGAAGCCGTTACGGTTTGACTTAAAATACGAACAGCGATCGGTGCCAAATTTGGGCATTCATTTATTCCATACATAGACCACCATTCAGCACGTGACGTGATGTCAATTGCATGCAATAATTTTCGTGTTGAGAATGCACCTAATTTTTTGCAATACTTATCGACCTAACAATAAACGTATTTAATATATTATTGAATTTTCGCTCTTATAAAAAAAATAGTTATAGAGTTGCACCTCTTTATCTGTCTGTATTTGAAGACGTAAATTTGGTTGAAGCTTTTCAACTACCTTCCTGATACCCTTCATTATTTCTGCATCATTGCTTCTTCTGTTGGAATATTGGAATTTTGGATTTAATAAATATCCCGCAAAAAAGAATTTGTATTATGCATCAAATGATTGTTGATTCAGTTTATATAATGAGAAAAAAATATACCTACAGCATGAATATGTCTATGTAGCTGCCCGCTCCATCTTTTATCAATAATCTTCCACCATTTTTTGTACTCTCTAGGACCTAAATTTATTTTGGCTCTATCAAGTGCTTGATACAAAAATCCCATTTGTGGTATGTCTTCGCTGTCAACCAATCGAAGTACCTTCACTAAAGGTTTGAATAATACTATTGCCTCATCTACGGAAACCCAAAAACTACTATCAAACAAGATCTCACGTACACTATGAACAATTTCTATATCCCTTATGTTTAAACGCGCAATGCCTTGGACCCATTTATCGCTTAAGCACATTCTTTGCAGTGCTTCTTTGAATGAGTATAGGCTCTGCAATGCTAGAAATTGGGTTGCAAAACGTGTAATTCCGGGTCGAAGAGTTTCGTGATTCTCTGTAGCTTCCCACATCGCACTAAGCGCCCAACCATGATTATAAATAAACTTAGTTACTTCTTGTGTTCTTTTCACAAGATTCATTACATGCGCTTCTTTTCCTATATCTTCTAACAATAAATCAATGCAATGCGCAAGCGTCCAATATATCTTTTTATATTTCCTCATTATCAGTTTTCCGGCCTTGTTAAAATTTGCCCCCATTATCGGACACCACTTGCACTACTCTCGAAACACCGACCTCCTCAATTACACTAGATAGCAAGCTAAAAATGTATTCTGAACTTTTTATATGGTCAGATGCATCTACTGATTTAATAAATGCAGTTCCTTCGGACGAGTATACTAAAAAGTTGATGATAGTCCTTCGGTTTTGCGAAGTCCAACCATCACTCATGATAGTAACACCCAGCTGGTCCCAATGAGGGTGCAATTTTTTTATTAAATTTGCTTGCTCTTCTACCTCCATTGGTAGATACTTATTAAATATTTGATGTGCCGTGATTGGAGAAATAGCTGTACCGCATTCCTGTGTTGCTCTTATTGCAGCTTCAAAATACAGGCTGTCAGCTGCATTAGCAGGAATATGGTCATGGATAAAAAATTTAGCCCACGCCCGCCTGATGTGATCTTTTGCATGCTTAATACCTTTCATCACCGTAGCAGTTAATTTTGTTTGTTTACTACTTTGACTTGTTTGTAAAAAACTATCTAGTGTACTACTTTTTGAAACATTTTTCCTACACTTAGCAGCCGTGCCTTCAACTCGCACTGATACAGAGCGCCCCATTCCCGCAGAAGTTTGACTCTCACCATGCAATGACGATGAGCATCTCACTCCACTAGATTGACCCGGGGCTCTACGGCTTATTTCACGCTCTCTAAAACTGTCCCTACTTTCACGTAAAGCGTGCTGAAACTCTTCATCTGAAGCCTCCTCCGCTAACGTTGTATCCTCTTCATCAACTCGAGTAAGCTCATTTGATATGAGCATATCGTTTTGTTTTTCTAATGTTCTTTGAGTTTCTTTTTGTTTTATATATGCTTTTATTTCTTTTCTAATTTCGAGAGATACTTTTAGGCAAGCCTTAGTATCGCCCGTAATACCGGCCAAATGTTGTTTGCCGCGATACATCCACCCATCTTTTTCTTTGAGGCATCATGCGCAATAAAATGATTCCATCCAATATTTTCTTCTTTAGCTATGCCTTTACCTTTATTTTTTCTGCTCCCTGCCATATTTTATTTCTACAAAATAATTCTATATCATCACATTTTTTTTTCTTTTTCAAATTTATAAAATCTACGTATGAAATATAGTACCAAAATATAGTAACGAAATAAATAAATAAATAGAAATATTGAAAACAAAATAATTACCTAATTTTGAATATAGATGAAAAAGATAAATCTCTCAGCTAGACAAACTTTACACTGAAAAACTTTTACAAAATCCATCTATATAGAAGTCTTTATTTCTTGTGAGTAAATAAGGCTTATTCTTGTGATTGAACATGCAATTCTCGTGACAGGCTCAAACAAAAAAAATTGTCATAACATGCCCTATCCACTCAATCTATTCTAGACCAAACATTAATATAATCAAAATATTGTATATGTTTTTTTACCTCCTTTTACTATTTGTCTCCGAAAAAAAAATTCAACCAGTAAGAAGCCAACACAGAAACATGTGTTTAAATTTGTAAAGATGTAGAGTGCAAATAATAATATATGCCACATTTAATGGAAAGGGATATTCTGTGGTAGTGATAGTGATAGATATATCATCACTTTTTGTGTAGAATTCTAATAAAGAAATAAAAGCAACACAAAATACTATAGAAAGTTATTATCAAAAGATCCCAACCTACTAATCTAATCTCCTCTCTCCCAATCTACGCCTCATCTCATGTCATTCTTAATCTTTTGTTTGAAAGCTTCAACAACAATGGAAATAAGCCAAGAAAATAACGAAAAAAATTCAAAAAAAATCAGAAAAAAATCGAAAAAATCATAAACGACCGAATCGGGCCAAATCGGACCGGAGGCCGGTGATTCCGACTCAACTCGGCCGATTCCGAGTCGGAATCGGCGAGTTTTAGAACCATACTAATCTTCTTCCTAATGTAATGCAGGACCTTACTTTTTTGGGCGAGGTATCCGAAAAAGAAATTCGAAATGTGGTGTTCAACGCCCCAAATTGGAAGGTAGTGGGCCCGATGGCCTCTCTAGTGAGTTTTGGAGATCGTACTAGACCATCGTGAAGCAAGACTTACTTTGGTTCTTCAACGAGTTTAATGGGTTAAAAGCAGACCTAGCTTCGGTCAATTTGGCCGACATTGTGCTGCTTCCGAAAAAAGAGACCCCCATCGGTCCAAATGATTACCATCCCATAAGCATTATTTCGAGCCTAATTAAAATGGTGTCTAAGGTTCTTGCAAAACGCCTTGTAAGAGCCTTACCGGATCTAGTTTCTAAGTTCCAATCTGGTTTTATCCAAAACCGGTCCATTATGGAGTCCTTTGGAGCACTGAGAGAAATGCTTAAGCCACCTCCACTCTTCTGATTCACCCTCTTTCATTTTCAAGGCTGATTTCTTGAAGGCGTTCGACACGTTGAATTGGAAATTCGTACTAAAGATGCTTAATGCGCACAGCTTTCCTCGGATTGGGCTCTCTTGGATCAACTCAATATTCATCTCCTCTAAATCCGCCCTTCTAATCAACAGAATGAGATCTCGCAACCTTAGACACAAGAGAGGGGTATGACAGGGAGAGTCTCTTTCTCCTCTTTTGTTCGTGTTATCCGTCAACGCACTTCAATGCACGATGACCTCTACTTTTCCACTATCCCACAACATAGTCGCTTCTAATGCACTGAATTTTCAATATGCGGATGATACAATTTTCTTATTGCGATTCGAGTCAACGGGTTTAGACCGGTTCCGAATTCTGCTTCAACTCTTCTCCTTCATTTCAAGCGTACATATCAACTGGAAGAAGAGTGCAGTGGTCCATATTAAATTATCCGATATTGAGAGTAAATGTGTCAGCTCGGCTCTCAATTGCGAGTTAGCTGAATTGCCAACGCAATATCTAGGAATGCCCCTAACGCTTAAAAAAACCACAAATACCGCATATATACCCCTAATTTCTAAAGTGTTGGGTTTCAGACGTGCATAACGCAGCGGAAAAATAAAAATATCGTCCAAAATCAATCCGAGGATCCGTGCGTATCGGTTAAATCAAAGAAATAAATCTTAAAGATACATTTCGGATTACGCTTAAACCGTGACGCTCAAACCATGCGTGTTGTCCATGCGCCTCTAAACCGGTTGCCGGCGTAACCGATTTTTCATCCGTCTAGGCCGTTTAGGTCGGATCGTGCGGAAGTCATCTACTGCACGCACAATCGGTCTCCACCAAACTCTCAACAACCCGTTCTCATCTTCTTAGGCTGAATAAATCTCAAGTGCCGAAAGTACGAATGTCTCTAACGGTATCCACACGAACAAACTTCTTAAAACGGGAACAAGAACAATATATATGCTAGTAACTTATTCGCCTCTCACACAAGAAAATTCTTTTTATTCTTCTTATTTTATCTCACAAAAGATGTATATAATTCCTCTCATATAATCGCACTCTTTAGTTTTTGTCATACAAAAAGAAAGCACCCTTTCATAATTTTGTCATACAAATTAGAAAGTATATTTTCTCTCTTTTGTCTCACAAAAGAGAATGTGAAAAAATGAGAGAGAGAATGATGTGTTACATGAATTTGGAGCTCTCTATGTCCTTATATAAAGGTGAAGAGTCATGTCTCTTCACACTAAAAGATGTGTATGACATCACTCATCATTATCCATATGTCATCATCTAGACTCTTCTAGATTACATGATCTTTTGTACTCATAGTCTTTATATATATATATATATATATATATATATATTGATGGTGTTATGCCTAGGCCAAAGTGTTTGTGACCTAGATGATGGATTGTAATAACAAACATAATATTTATTCTAAGATATTTCACATAATATGTGCGTATAGGTTATTTTAATATAATTAAAATAGACCATGACTATACAATTCAGCTTTATGTCATCAAAGTGCGTGACTTTGATAGTAAAACTATAAAGTGTTATGAATGTTATTCTAAATCGTCCCTGGTCATTTATAGGATATTTGTGGAGACAAATATACTTGCAGATGCATATAAATATATATTTATATACAAGCTATAAATGTACACCAAGTATATTAGTTGACTTGATGATTATGTTTTACTGATCATAGATAAATAGTTATCAAGTCATTAACATAGGTATATGTTAGAGACCATATACTGGACTGTCCCGCCATAAGAATGCTACATGTTTTACGTCATTAGCGATTCTTGTAACATAAAGTATTTATAGTCCTTTGACCTGAGATTGTCTCGGTTCCCAACATGAGTAATTTTATACTTTAATATAATCTAACACTGCCTTTAACCGGGTGGTCATAACGGTTATGATTAGGTATACAATGAATCATATAGAGGGATGAGTGCAATCAAGACGGGATTTGTTCCTCTCATAAATGAGAGAGATATCTTTAGGCCTCTTGATGAATTGAACTGAAGAAATGTATGGCCATACTCAAATGAATTAATAAGAGTTATTAATGTCATTTGTTCTTGTTCAGTTTAATTTGGGATCAAGAAATATTATTCGATTAATATAAGGATGGCGTATTACATGCCTTATGATCGATATAGATATCGCGTGACAAAGGGACTAAATGTGTGATTGTTGATTAGATAAATCGGATCACCGATATTTACTTAAATTGGGTAGTCATGATGGCTTGCTAGAGTCCGCTCATGATTTATAAACTGTTAAGTCTATTGCCAACATTAAGTGAACCTACAGGGTCACACACAAAGAACGAACTGAAACGGGCGCAGAAAATCCTAGTGACTTATATGATGAGTTGCATAAGAATGTCACAAAATATATTGTCATCGTATGTGATAAGATGTGATATATATGTATATAAAGACTATGAGCACAAAAGATCATGTAATCTAGAAGAGTCTAGATTATGTCATATGGATAATGATGAGTGATGTCATACACATCTTTTAGTGTGAAGAGACATGACTCTTCACCTCTATATAAGGACATAGAGGACTCCAAATTCACATGACAACACATCATTCTCTCTCTCATTATTTCTCATTCTCTTTTGTGAGACAAAAGAGAGAAAATATACTTTCTAATTTGTATGACAAAATTATGAAAGGGTGCTTTCCTTTTGTATGACAAAATGAAAGAGTGCGATTATATGAGAGGAATTATATACATCTTTTGTGAGATAAAATAAGAAGAGTTTTCTTATGCAAGAGGAGAACAAGCTACTAGCATATATATTGTTCTTCTTCCCGTTTTAAGAAGTTTGTTCGTGTGGACACCGGTAGAGGCGTTCGTACTTTCGGCGCTTGTGATCTATTTGGCCTAAGAAGATGATAACGGGTTGTTGAGAATTTCGGTGGAGGCCAATTGTATGTGCGGTAGATGATTCCGCACAATCCGACCTAGACGGCCTAGACGGACGGAAAATCGGTTAGGACCGTAACCGGTTTAGAGGCGCATGGACAACACGCATGGTTTGAGCGTCACGGATTAAGCGTAATCCGAAAGGTATCTTTAAGATTTATTTCTTTGATTTAACCGATACGCACGGATCCTCGGATTGGTTTTGGACGAAATTTTAATTTTTTCGCTGCGTTATGCACGTCTGAGACCCAACATATATATATATATATATATATATATATATATATATATATATATATATATATATATATATATATATATATATATATATATATATATATATATATATATCACATCTTATCACATAAGATGATAATATCTTTTGTGACATTCTTATGCAACTCATCATATAAGTTGTTAGGATTTTCTGCGCCCGTTTCAGTTTGTTCTTTGTGTGTGACCCTGTAGGTTCACTTAATGTTGGCAATAGACTTGACAGTCTATAAATCATGAGCGGACTCTAGCAAGCCATCGTGACTACCCAATTTAAGTGAATATCAGTGATCCGATTTACCTAATCAACAATCACGTATTTAGTCCCTTTGTCACACGATATCTATATCGATCATAAGGCATGTAATATGCCATCCTTATATAAATCGATTAATATTTCTTGATCCCAAATTAAACTGAATAAGAACAAATGATAGTAATAACTCTTATTAATTCATTTTAGTATGGCCATACATTTCTTCAGTTCAATTCATCAAGAGACCTAAAGATATCTCTCTCACTTCTGAGAGGAACAAATCCCGTCTTGATTGCACTCATCCCTCTACATGATTCATTGTATAACTAATCATAACCGTTATGACCACCCGGTTAAAGGCAGTGTTAGATTATATTAAAGTATAAAATTACTCATGTTGGGAACCGAGACAATCTCAGGTCGAAAGACTATAAATATTTTATGTTATAAGAATCGCTAATGACGTAAAACATGTAGCATTCTTATGGCGGGTCAGTCCAATATATGGTCTCTAACATATACCTATGTTAATAACTTGATAACTATTTATCCATGATCAGTAAAAGATAATCATCAGTCAACTAATATACTAGTGTACATTTATAGCTTGTATATAAATATATATTTATATGTATCTGCAAGTATATTTGTCTCCACAAATATCCTATAAATGACCAGGGACGATTTAGAATAGCATTCATCATACTTTATAGTTTTACTATCAAAGTCACGCACTTTGATGTTATAAAGCTGAATTACATATTCATGGTCTATTTTAATTATATTAAAATAACCCATACGCACATATTATATGAAATATCTTAGAATAAATATTATGTTTGTTATTACAATCCATCATCTAGATCACAAACACTTTGGCCTAGGGCATAACACCATCACTTAATACCGATATTCTCCATGTCATTAAGAAGAGCGGTATATTCCGAAATATGGACCTTAATGGGTGTACCTTCTGCCATCTTCAAGGAGTGAAATCGCTACTTCAAACATAACCGGTTGGTAATCAACTTCTGTATGTATATGTCTTCGAGTTTCTTATACTAGGGGAGCCCTCGCTCCGCTTCGGAAAATTTAATATAATTTTATAGATTAAAATTTCGGAGCCCACTCAGACTCAGCCCATTAAATTTTCAGTTCTCACACATATTTTCTCCAGTTTGGTATGCAAATTTTAGTCTCACCACACCTTGATACAATATATAAAAGCACTCTATATACTTATCTTATTCCACATATGCTCAGCAATTATAGAGTTAGTCTGAATGAGCTCACATGTGCGTTGAATTGCTCTTTGGGCTTGCTTGAGGGTAGCAAAATTTTATGTGAGGTCCGCAGCTAAATTTTTTATATGAGTATATTTATGTACTTAATCGGCATGTTAGTTTGGAATGACCTTCCTTATATACTGGATAATGTTAATTGCTACAGGAAATCCAATAAATGTAAAAAAAAAAATCTCACCTACTTGGAGACATGCGTCGTCTGTCTATCATCCTCTCTCCATTCATCCAACTTTAAAAGAAGTAAGGAAATTAGATAATTTATTATAAGGTGAAGACCAAATTTCAAGTGCATCTCTATAGAATCTCATAATTTTGTGTGTACCTCCAACAAAGTGTGAAAATGACAAAAATGTATGTAATATATTTAATTCTCAGGCCAGCTATTGTGGTCTTCAGTATTTGCATTTATGACCTAAAAAACAATTTGCACTTAACCAAGCGTCCCAATTATAACCCTCATTGTTTCCACTGTTTGAAAAAAAATAGTGAAAAAATATATTATATTATCATCAAATTATTATTCTGAATAATATTAACATATATTTTAATAATAATATAAAATTGACTAATTGCATACCACTATAATTGTCAATAATATTGTAATTATTTTTTGATATCAATAAAGGAATAATAATATAATATATTATATTATTGGATTAATAATAATATAACATATATTAACAATACTTTAAATTTAGTTTATAAAGTTTTTTATATTGTAAAATTGTACTACTTAAGGGATTACTTCGATTTTTAAATATTAAAATGATTTTAAATATTTCATTTAATAGGGAAAAAAATGCAAACATGTAATAAATATATATTAGGAGTTTATGAAAAATAATAATTTTTTGAGTGAGATTCATATTATTTTATTATAATTTATTCAATATCATAATATGTTATATTAGTACTTTATTAGTAATAAAACATCATAATATCAAATATGAATTGATAGTATTGAATTCAAAGTGAGGACTAATATTGAATAAAAACATACTTGAATATAAATTGGGAATCAATATCAATATTATATGAGACACGTGTCAACTCCACATCCTTCCTCCACTTATTAAACTTTAATACTATATAGAATTGGTTCGTTTATTTTCTCCGGACTTGTAGGGTTCTTAGTTGTTCTTTTTCGTTTTTTTTTTTTTTTTTTTTGTGGGGATAAATGATGTAAGGAGATAGAGATTAGGTTGTAAATAAATTCTTATAAACATAAATGAAAAAAAGTTTATATTTGGAAGAGGGATAACAAAACCCTCTCCAAATTTTCTAAAAAAAAAATAATAGTTCTCATCATATTTGAGGATAATTATTTTCACTATATTCACTTCGTTAATGGATAATAAAAGTCAATTTCCTAAGCCGAAACGGAGCGAGAGGGTAACATCTAGTTTATTCAAATTTCATTTGTTCGATTTGCTAGTGATTTGACTATCAAATGATTCCAATCTAACTGATTATGACTCAGATATTTGGGTACTTGGCAACTATTTCGTAAAATAATAAATCAGTACTCCAATAGGCAATAATGGTTGACTCAATAGTTACTAAGACTTGGTCTCCCCTTGGCCTCTCCAAAAGGCAACTTAATAATGATATTTTATTATTTTTGTTGCCTATTTCTTAATCTCCAAAAGTATTTTTTATTGAATGAAGATTCAAAGATATTCATACTTTTTTGTGCAATGTAATTTGAAATCA
The DNA here is from genome assembly GCA_024447665.1 of Juncus inflexus. Lineage (NCBI taxonomy): Eukaryota > Viridiplantae > Streptophyta > Magnoliopsida > Poales > Juncaceae > Juncus > Juncus inflexus. Next base: position 5,007,548 of record JAJHPC010000011.1, read on the forward strand.
CTATTAGTCATTTTCAGCGGAGCTTAATGAATTTATTAAGGGGTTATAAAAAATTTTGTCTACTAATTCACATTATACATAAATTTTGAAGAGGCAAATGTAAAGAAATACATACATTTCAAAAAAAAATTGAATTAAAACATTATTGATATATACTATTTCGTCAAAATCTGAAGAGGGTCATGACCCTTTCCTCCCCCCAAAAATATCTATTAAGCTCTATCCCTAATCATTTTATTATGTAATTCATTCATTTAGTCATGCAATCAATCAACTATGCTAACTACATAATAGAAACAAATCAGATGAAATGTATATAAATACTCTCACATAAGCTTATACCATCTTGTTTAAAAAAGTATATACAATGCCATATAAAAAGGTGTACACAGTCTACATTTCATTATTATCAAAAAAGAGAGTTCTTACAGACATAAATCAATTTTCCAAAAACAAAACTCTGCGCATATGCATTACAATAAAAAAATCCTAAATTACACACTCAAACTTCAATTTGTTTTCCTCCCTTCTCTGTTTTTTTTTTTTACAGTTATAAACACCACAAGGGCCAAATTAAATGTCTTTACACCAAATGCACGAAATCCCAACAGCGATTTCACCCATTTATAATAACTTACAGGAAAAATATCGAATGGGTTTCAAAACCTTATAAATACTAAAGCCTTTCTTATCATGAACACAAACATCTTCGTTATTATATAATATATATCCCCACAAAAAAAATATGGTGCAATATGGATTAACTTCTTTTACCTCTCCTAATGAAGAGAACCGCTTCTCGGTTGTCTAAAGGATCCACTAGAGTAAAGCATTTGATAAACCGGTTTGGTTCGAACCGTCAAAACCGCACTAAGCATAGATCCCAAAACACACAGGCCAGCCAAAATCCAAAATGTAACCCTAAAACAATCGGGTCCAAAACATGTCAAGTTCGTCTCAAAACCCGGATTTTGCCTGGCGGCCTCATTATCATAAACATAGCCCGCTAATAGACCAGAAAAGAATAATGCCCCTAATGGATTTCCCAATAGCATGAAATTATATATTAAGCCGAAATGTTTTAGGCCAAATAATTCTGAGGCAGTTGGTATCATTATTGAAAATTGTACACCGTAACAAAAGGCTAATAAGGCGGTCGAGGCATACAAAGTGGAGTTTAGGCCTGAGGCAAATAGAAGATATGTTATGACCATTATTATTTGGGTGCATGCCATCCATACGGGCCTCGGTAGCATCCTTGTCCTAATTAGAATTGAAATTTAGGAAGAAAATTATTATATAATCATAATGAAAAGAGAAATTTACATGTGTGTCTCATTTTGACTTATTCCTATACAAATATTTGACAGGGTTTGTAAAAAATTTTAATTCTGTGATTTTCGTAACTTCAATTTGTCATCTGAGTTTGTTTTTGATATTCATATGTGAGCATGACATATCAATGGTATATATCCAATTTTTCAAGGAACGAGAAAACTTTATGCCATCTCAAGATGCAGAATGGTCATCCCAAGAGTTCCCAAGAAATAAATAATTCAATTATAAAAAAAATCAACCAAAAAAGATAAACTAACCTTACAAAATGCTCAGAGACCGCCCCACCAACAAGCCGGCCAGCAAAATTACTAATGCCAAACAGGCAGAGCAAAATCGTCGTATCATCTGTACCAGCTGCAATTCCAATTTGCGCCAAATTATTCAGAACAGTGACCCCGGTTCCGACTCCGAAGAAAAACACCACAAATAAAAGCCAGAAATCAGCTTTTACTACGGCCTCACGAAATTCAAAATCTTCACCCCTCTTTGGCCTTCTTTTCTTTTTTATTGCCCCCTCTCCTTCCGCCAATAAAATATCCTACAATGGACCAAATTTAATTACAATTAGATTAAGAAAGGTGGGAAACATTTTTGTTGTGATTACAACACTCGATTGGCTACAATACTACAGTATAATTTATCAATGCTTACCACATCTGAAGAAGAGGAATCATCAGCCACACCGGATTCTGAAATCAATGGTTCAGCTTTCTCATCACACGATAAATCCGACGACTCAGACTGCAGATTCCCACCATCCCTCTTCTTACGGAAAATCGTCATTTTTATCGGAATCGCAAGAGGTGAAAACAACAACAAAATCATCCCACCAAAAAGTGCATACGTAACCTTTTTACTCAACCCCATCACATCATCCAACACGGTAGTAACCAACAAATACAACCCTAGAATCACGCTCGCAAATTGCGTGAAGATAAAATGGGCTTTGTGCTCCGTCGAATCGTCTTCTTCCAACGAAGGCTCGCAAGGCTTGACGAAATACATAGAGAGAAAGCAAATTGATGGGATTCCTAGGAAGAGAAAGAGCAGGAAGTTTTCGGATGAGCCACGTAGAATTCCTGTGTAGACTTGTGAGTAAACGGCCGCACTGAGAGCTATGTAGCCTTTTATAAGGCCTGCTATTGTACCGCGACTTAATGGGAAATTACGCATGTTGGTCACTAGAGCTGCGGTACCGAGCCATGCGCTGCTGTTTGTTCCAATGCATAAGGCGAGGAATAACTGAAATAGAAAAAGGTTATGATTGAAATTAGTTGGATATATAAAATTGGCACAATCTTTCATTGAAGGATGGGAAAATTCCAAGCCTAAAATGTACCTTTGCATGTAATGTATTTAAGTATTTAGAAAGGGTATATTTGAGAGATTTTTATTTCTAGAAAGGTAAATTTGATATCTGGCATATTAGACCGGTAACCTTGATGTTTGAGTTATTACAAAAGTAAATTGTAAATTTGATAGATATTGATTTTAGATACTAAATTCTTTATATGCAGCATTTCTTTTTCTTTTTTTTGAGAAATATACAAGCACATCAAAAAGGGTGAATTTAAACCTTTGAGTTTTTCAAAGGTATTTCGGGTTCATGTCAATTTGGTTTGTTGGCCATTCGGAACGTGGGTATTTTAGGTTTCAGATCATTTGAGTTTCAATCATCCGAGTGTAATTGCGAGTTCAGGTCAATTTGATTCCAAGCTGATACAAGATCATTTGGGTTTTGGGCCATCCATATTTGGGTCATTTCGGGTTTTAATTCAATGGGTTCGGGATAGGGGAGGTTCACAGGTCGGACTAGGGTAAGGGGTCTAGGTCATTTGGGTCAATTATGTTGAAGGAAATCATGACATAATATTTCACGAGATCTCATGAGGAAGGTCATGATTGCGTTATACTGGCGGATCGTTATGTTACCATTCGAGTTCGGTTATAACTCATTGGGTTTCAGGTCACTCAAGTTCACAAGTTACAGGTCATTTGAGTTTCGAATCTTGGATATTAATTCGGATTATAGGCCATTCTAGTTTCAGCATTTGCTTCAGGTCGGATTAGCTTTCAAGTCGCCAAATTATCAACAGTTTAGGATTTTATCGGGTTTAGCTTCAGATGAGATTATCAGTTGGTGTCTAATTTTGCCAATTGGTTGTTTAATTGATGGAATTGGGTTTTCTGGTCAAAACAAACAGTCATGATTAACATCATAAGACAAGCTAGTATAGTGACACTGTAAACTATGTTGTGTTTGCAGTGTAGTGCTTACCACCACAACACAATTTATATACCACCACATGACAGCTTACTTATCACCTATTTATTAGAGAGAGAAAAATTGGGAAAAATGACATAAATGTATAATGATAATTATAGTATAGTGCTGCTGCTGCTCCTATCTTGTTAAAACACAAATTTTATACTGAACCCACCAAGGCACCAACACTAATATTCTAGGAGGGAAAGAAGAAAAAAGTTCTTGCCTTTTTCCCCTTCATTATTGCAACAAGGTATAATCAGTTCCTCATAAATATAAAAATTGGATTCTTCTTAAAGAAAAAGCTCCACTAAGAAAAAGGTAACTTTGAGAGCTACTTTTTTCTGTAACCCACTCTCTAAAATAAATACAAAGTTACTCCTGTAAAAAAAAACTGTTATTTGCATATAACCCGTTAACAAGATTATTTCACAGTTTGGCACCACATCCTTTCATTGGTCTAACGGTAAAGTGCATAATAAACATTAGAAAATATACTAAAAGTTGATCATACAGGCTTCCAGCATGCTTTAATGAGGTCATTTATATAAAAATAAATAAAAAATAATAGAATAGTAAATTTGAAAGGATGACAGTAGAATGCACAATAAACATTAGAAAAAGTTGATCAATAGCTACAGCATACTTTAATAAGCTTTCATAAATAAATATAAGAAAACAAAAAAATAATGAAATTTGGTATGTGCTAAATAGTAAATTTATAAGGGCTTGTTATGATAAACAAGTGTCCTTAGTTACTAATCAATATTACTATTAGTAAAACAACTTGCTTATGTGGCACATTGCCGCAAAGGTACTCATAATATATGTATTTAAAAATTGCATTAATGCCAAAAGGCCAATTTGCAATAAATAAAAAGGGGAAATTTCGAAAACCCCCTATGTTTTCTTGAATTTACGAAGAACTCTTTATCTTTTGGAATATTAAAAAACTACTTAAAAGTTTTTATCTACAAATAACTCCTGACTTTTAAAATACTCAAAAAAAACAATCATGACTTTACTTTCAAAAAACCGCTAACTTGAATGTTTTATTTAAAAAAAATAACAATTCATCTTGAAATAATGTGGGAACACTCTAATTTCTTTCGAAATAATATATAAATAATTTATAAAATATATTTAAACATTATTAACCATTGTCTATATGTTATTTGAATATTAGCGGGTTTTCAGAAAATAAAAATAAAAGTTATAAGCTATTAGAGATCTTCAATACTTCAAAAAATCAAGGGGTTAAAAATGAAAGGTCCAAAGTTGAATTTTGAATATTCAAAAAGTTAGGGAATTTCTTAGGGGGTGTTTGGAAAAAATTTCCAGCATAAATAATAAATTACTATCACGTCTTTTTAATATAATATTAAATACTTGCATGCCAATTGCAACAGCATAAATATCTGACAACCAAAGGTACACACGCTGTCCACAAAAGTATGGACAAAAGATTATCATATTTTACTAACCAACTTGCATTTTATATTGCTAGCTACCACTTCTTCAATGGTAGATATGTAAAAACAAGAATTCTGAAAGGGCTTAAGATGCAAAAGACTCGGATAACAAAAGTTAGAAAACTCACCCACCAACCAATTGTTTTTTAAACAAACTACAGTCCAGAAAGTGCCAGCCAAATTACCCCAGAAAAAATGGAGCAGGTTAAATTATTTAATACAATCCATGGCAGATGGTACTAGGAAATTACAAGAACCCTCCAGTACCTCCCTTGAATTGGAAAAAAAAAACCACCAGCAGAGTATTCTCTACTTGATAGTACTATACCCCACCACTGAAGTGTAGAGATTTGAGGGGATCCAACTCTACCTCTGGCTGGGTTTGTCAAAAGAGAGTAGGGTAGAGATTTTATGAAACCCCCAGTCTCTATGCGTGTGTGCCCTACGAATGTAAAAGAAAAAAAAAAAGAACACACTGACTACAAGCTTAAAGGGGGGCATGACAAATACTATATTCCCAGGGTTATATGTGCAAAAATCTCTGATTCCAAAATAAGAATGGTGAAATCACATTCCCAAAAAAACTTCTTGTACCAACCACATCCTCCAACAAGAAGGGCCAATACGCAAATACAATAAATTCCAAAGGACATTTACAAAGAAAACTTACCACCCAGTAAGGAATTCCCACCACAGTTTTGGACACAGCCAGCCAAATAACCCCGAACCCGGTAAAAGCGAACGCAGCACCGATTGTCAGCACAATCCAAGGAGCAAGGTTATTACACAAAACTCCGGGGACCAATCCGAAGTTCTCACCGATGTCGTTTGCGACTCCTAACATGGTGAGGAGTTGTTGGTTGTAGCCTAAAGCGGATTTGGCGGCGTGAGAATAGAGCGGGAAGCAGTAGGCGCTGCCGGCGGCGACTTGGACCCAGACGGCAGCCGCCAGGCCTACCCACGGCGGCCTTGTGCCTGACTTGATCTTCATTTTTGTTGGGTGTTTTGAGTACTTGTGTTTTGTTTGTGCAGGCGAAGGGAAGTGAGAGTGGGAGTGTGGGGAGGGAGATGAAAGAGAGAGGCACTTAGGTGTGTATAAATAAGAATAATTAATAAAGCATGTGTATGCATGACCAGTATGAGTGTATCTGAGGGAGGAGAAGTGTAGTTCATATTCTCTTTTGATTCTTGTCGGCTTTAATTTTATTTTTTTAATTTCGTCGATTTTAGCAAGTCTAAAATAAGATATTGTTGTTGTAATTTTATTTGTAAGGTTCTTTGGTATCACTGTTTTGCATAAAAGGCCCTACCTTGAACTTTTTTTCTCTATTTTTTTCTAGATAGTCATCGGTGAGAGGAAATAGAAAGGAACGAGGAATCATAGTAGTGGTACCAAAATTATTGGGGAACATAATAAAAAATATATTAAAATTTCGTAGGGCAATTATCTCATATTATCTACTAAGATATTTTACTGAATCAAAATGTTGGAACATTTTAGAATGTCATCTAATATTTTGGAAATTCCTATTTATTTAATATCATATAAATATTTCTGAATTTCTAAGCTTTCTCTTTTAATCTCTACAATATAGAATTAAAAGAATGATAATTTTGCTCTTTTGGCGATTGAAGTTAATAATATCTCAGAACAAACTTTCTTAGGTCAACTAGCCCTCATAAAAATATCATATTCTATTTAAAACAAATAAATGAGAAAATAATACTTTGGGTCGTAATATCTTATGGTATTGGGTTGTATATTTTATGGAGAAGTTCTTCAATACACCTAATCATTTGGACCGTCCATTTGAGTAGATCTAATGGTTAGAATTAATTGTGATGACCTGTTATTTATAGAGAAGTTCTTCAATACACCCAATCTTTTTGGACCGTCCATTTTAGTAGATCTAATGGTTAGAATTAATTATGATGACCTGTTAAATTCATACAGCCAGTTTAGTCAGTGATTTATTTTATACAGCCGGTTAGAAAATTATTATTTTCAGCACCAAAATGCACACACACAAATGAAACTAAAAATAAGGATAAAAAGTTAACTCATAACAAATGAGTAGAGGAAAATTTATACCTTTTCCAATAAAATATTTAACTATGTAGTTATCTTGCTATCTATATATTATTTATCTTACTTCTATATTTTTTTTATTAAAGATATATATTATTAATATTATTTATTATAACTAGTATATATTTCATTATGTAAGTTTTGTACTTACGAACTCATTATAATTTGTATGCTGCATATATTAATTTTGTATGCTACTCATATATATAATATTTTCATAACTTGTTTTATTCATTTATAAAAAAAAAATATTCATAACATAAAAAATGCACAATGTAGCTCGATGGATTTAAGTCATGCCTCATTAAGCAAAAAATGATATATAAAAATGCTTTTAGATGAAATATATTTATTTGTAGTATATTTATGAAAAAAATATTAGAATATGTATCCAATGCAATGCACGAAAATAAAATATAGAAAAGGATAAAAAAGTACATTTTGGATATGGTTAACATAACAATTGTTTCTTTATATCATTATATGTCGGCTTTGCCCTCGAGAAATGAACGGGCTAAGATGAGATTATTTGAGCGAAACTTTTGTGTGAGTGGGTGTATGGAAGTATTGCCCCTATTTTATGATGTTGTTATACAATATTCTACTTTAGCCTAAAAGTTTTCTTTTGGCCTTTCAGCCTCTCATCCTTCGCTCAATATTCAAACAAGCCCTCCAAGGTCATAATTTTGTTTAATTAACCTCTCTATCTTTTTTATTTTGCTCAATCAGACTATGTCATTCGTTAAGTGTCGATTAAGATGTTAATTAATGGTGAATAGCTTATAGAATGATGATTAGGTTCTATCCAACATAGTTAGTTATTCGTGATACGCAAATAATATAGTATTGGATACGTTCGTGTAGAATTTGTATTGTATATTTTCTAATTCAGTTAAATATTTGATCAAATAAAACGGAGACAGTAATAATTCTTTAATTCGGCTCATAGTTCATTCCGTATATAAAACTATGTAAATATAAACATTATATGTAGAGATAATTAGGAAAATATTATTTTTTGGTCAAAATCTGAAAAATACGGATTGAATTTTTGTCTTGTCAAAAGTTCGCGAATTAATGCATATTATTGAAATAGCAACATGAATTTCACATTTTTGAAAAATTCAGAAAATACACATATAATATGTGCGAATTGAACAACTATGCAGTATCCTATAAATCCCTAAAAAACCGCTTACAGCACTGTAAAATGGAAATAAAAAAATATCTACAAAATATAAATACTAAATGCATCAACCTTGTTGTCCCATCCATTTATGTAGAAATTATTGTTTTAGATGATATCCTGAAAAATCCCAAAATACCATGTGTGCCTTCAAATTATAAAAAATATTATAAATTATAGTATTTTTGTTTTATAAAAAGATCAATTTCCTATATACCCCCTAAATAAAAATAATCATATATTCCCTAAGGGCCTGTTTGCCAAGTGCAATTAGTAGAATGGAATTGAATTTTAAGATGGAGAAGTATAAAATTCCGAATTAATTAATTCTAAAGTTTGTTTGGATGTTAGAAGTATTAAATTCTAAAAAACATAATTTCTTGTTTGGTTGTTTGTAAAAATATGGATTTATGTTATGATTATACAATTAGTAATATAAAATATGGAATAATATAATATAAAGTAATATAAAATAATATATAATAAAACATATAACATAAATAATATATAATAATATATAAAAAAAAAATTAATAATATAATATAATATAATATAATATAATATAATATAAGTAATATAAATAAAATAATATAAAATAAAATAATATAACATATATAATATAATATAACATATATAAAATAAATAAATAATATAATATAATATAATATAATATAATATAATATAATATAATATAATATAATATAATATAATATAATATAATATAATATAATATAATATAATATAAATAATATAACATAAATAATATAACATAAATAATATAATATAATATAATATAATATAATTTCGGTTTCTAGTTTTTAGAGGGAATTATATTTGGGTGAAATTATATAGAGAGAGAATTCCAAGAATTATTTAATTCTTATTCCAATGATTTGCCAAACAAAAAATTTATAGGAAATGAAATTTTGAGATCCAATTTCACTCCCTAATTCCACTTGCCAAAAGGTAAGTATAAAGTAAGAAATATCAGAAATATCGTACAACTATACAAAACGGATCAAGTACACACTGAAAATGTAAACGCACGCTGTTGGATATATGACACCATATATAAACTAAAAAAATAGCTCTCAATGTACAACAATATATATAATTCATTTTCCGTAAGAAATTATATGCAAACAAGAAAAATAGTATATAAAAAACAAATAGTTTATTAAAAAGCGATAAACAATATATACAAATTTCAAAAATAAATAATACATAAAAAATAAAAAATGTCTAAAACAGTAAAAAAAGTATATAAAAAAAGTAGTATATTGAAAAGTGAAAAAATAATATATATACAATTCGTCGTAATTTTGACGTGCTACATCATCATAAATTAACTTCAAAGATATATCCAAATTTTTCGTACGCCATTCAGCTCAGGAAGAAAACTATGAAACATTCAAAGTAATTTCAATGTTAAAATATTATATGTCCAATAAAAATTATTAATTAAAAATTTGGGGAATACTGCTACGAAGGCGGAGTAGATTAGGAGCTTAAGTTTATGCTACCTACGCCTTCATCTTTTATTTCTACTCAAATCTTTTTTTGAATATCTGGCTTGTTAGTAACTAATTCTCATGTGTAACCTTTTAAAAACTTTTAATTTATTTAATGGATTCTCACAGAGACATTTCGCCTCCTCAAATTTCAATTTTTTTTTTATTTCAACACTTTCTCATCCAAAGCCAAGCGATGGCTTCTCTAGCTTATGAGAGATTTGCTAAATTAATGGTACAAAGTATAATGAAAGAAATATCAGACTTGTGCAGGATATGATTGATTTATGTTATTTCAAATGGATATTTAATAAAAAAAATCAATCATAGTAATCATTTGTTTTCTAATGTAGTTAAAGATGTAACATGCGTAGGTGAAAGGATATTTAAGAGGATATTATTTGGATAACCATATGTTCATAATAAACATTATCCAAAGTTTGAAATTTTAATGGCATTATTTATACAGATAATACAACACATTGAAGGTTGTGATGTTGATTTGATGATTTCTCTCACTTCTTTAACCTCAATAAGATGATGCAATTGATCAAGACGCGGAGAAATGAATACGCTAGCCTTAACAAATGCAGATTATACTAACAATTCTTAGTACAGTCTTGGTCAAGAGATTATCTCTACGTACAGTGGTGGGGATTCTGCTCTGATGAAGGCAATCAAGAAGTCAAACAGCTACATTACAGTTCTGTACTTTATTTTTATTTTTTATTTTTATTTTTATTGTTGGCTAATCTTCATAGTCTACTGCCGCTTCGATATATGAAAGGCCATGTATTTTACAAATAGTGCTTTGGTCGAAGAAGAGGCATTTTGTTCTGAGATGAGCATTATTTGTTGAATAAATATGCATTTATAGCAATCAGGGTAATCATTTTGTTTGTTGGAATGGTCCCCCTGCATAGACTAGCTTCTTATCAATATTCATGTGAAATGCATTGAGCCTTTCACTAGAAATCATTTTCTTCTTCATTATTTTTTACAATTTTTTTTTGTTTTCATTGAATTCTAATTATTATGCAAACCATTATTTTTTATTTATCATTTTGGGTTCAATAAAAATAAAAAAGATGATAGGAATATTTTTATCTCAAAAAATATAATTGGATGCATTCTTAACTACTACATTTGGTGGATGATGCTAGCCTTAACTTCGAAAAGATTTCTTGAGTCGTTTAAGACTTGCTAATACTCACAATTACAAATGACCCAAAACATAGTTGATAAATGTTAATAAAATATATTATATGTATAACAAGATCATTAGTTTAAGTCATAATAAATATAATCTTGTATATTATATATTTAACAAAGTCTCTTAACTCATTAAATATTGTTGAATCTAAAACAGAATGGCTATTATTCAAAGTTTGTTTTAACTTTGAATGATGAACCTCTTGAAGGCCGCTTTGTCCTAAAAATTCAGATGAGTTATGCATGTTATTCTCTGTTTAATGATACTTAAAATATTTCCGAACTACTAATTATATTTGAGTTTGATGCATAAGAATAGATAACACACAAGTTCAAGACAATGTATATGAAGACTTAACCGTGAACGATGAAGAAAGGATGCAACACGAACAATTTAGAAGATGTCAAAGAGATAAAGAACAAACTCACTCAAGACTCGCACTCAAGACGTACAAGATTTGAACATCCCCACGAGTTTTTAGTAATAATTATTTTGTCAAATTGAGTATTCTAGCTAAACTCTTGAGAAATCTACACCTAAGAAACTAATCATTGTCCGTTCGAACCGACTGAAACTGAAATCAGTTATGTGACCAGTCCATTCGAACGAACCATTAATTGCACTAGCTGTTTGAACAAATCTTGCAATTTGATTTCCTTTCATTTCTATAGTCCGTTCGGACAGACCCTACAACACTTTCCAAATTTGCAGGGTTGTTCCTCCCTCTTTAAAAAGGAGGCAGCCTCCATTTCGTTTTCAATCCAATACATTTAAGCAAAATAAAGTCTAGAAATTCTTTCTAATTGTCTACTTAAATTATTCAATATTTATGAACAAAATTAAGAGAGACCGAGTTTGTTTGTTTGTTACGATTGAAAGGGATCAAAGTTGAGTTTCGTCGCCGATCGCTAAGAGTTTGTAAAGCAAACTTTGACTTGCGTTTTGTAAAAGAACATTATTTGGATTGGTGGAATTAAGGAGCCGAAAGACATACCGGACACGTAGACTCTCATGAACGCGACATGGTCGCTAGCGAGAACGGCTGGTTAAATCTAACACAACCACCTAGCCGAACGTCATAATCACATCACGTGTTTTTGGTAATATCTTTCTATCTCTAATTATTTATCGTTATCGTTATTCCTATCTTATCAAAATCTAATTTCGTAAAAGTGAAAATAACCTAAAAGTCTTTAAATTCTACACTTCCGCACGTCCCTATCTTGTCACAATCTAATTTCGTAAAAGTGAAAATAACCTAAAAGTCTTTAAATTCTACACTTCCGCACGTAGTAACCCCCCCCGGGTCTCAATAAAACAACAAGGCACACAATAAACAATATTTTTTAGTGAATCCCCCAACATTTTTTTATTATTTAAAAAAACTAAAAATGTGAATGCAATCATTAATATATAACTAACAAAATAAATAATATATAATTAAAAATACATAATTAACATACAATTAGCATAAAATTAATACAAAAATGCCATGTAACTAGTTCAAATTATTGTAGATCTAATGCATAAATTAAAATTTTATAAATTAATTATTTAATAATTAGATATTAATTATTTTTTCAATTATTTATTTGACTTTTTTATATTAAAAATATCATATTATTATTGTATTAATTATATACTATTATTGTATAATTATATTATTTTACTAGATATAGAGCATTATTAATTTATTATTGTATTAATTACATATGATGTTATAATCATTTTGAAAATTTAGTTTTCTTCCTTAAATATTCAAAAGTATTAGAAGATTTGTTAAAATTAAAATAGAAGAAGATGAATATATGGTCAAATCATTCATTCCAATTTTAATATCAAAGGTTATATTAATTCATTCCATTTTATAAGGGTGTGTTATGTATGCCCACTAAATCTCACCGTAATAAGTTTCCTTTCTTGTAATATTTTAGAAAGGATTAGGAGAAGAAAATATTGGAGGATGAAAGAAGATGGTTATTTTCATCTTTGTATTGTTAGTTTAGAATACTTTCATATTGTATCGTTAGTTTAGAATATTTCCATATTATATGATTAGTTTAAACAGTTTACATTTTGGTAATTAGTCAATGTTCTACTATATAAAGAGTCATACAATTATTGTAATTATATCACAATTTTTATAAATATAGTTTCTCAATTGATAATAAGAATTTTCTTTTCTTCTCTAGTTATTTTTCCCATGAGTTATATTTCTCTATATCTATATTTTCCCAATTATTCTAACAGAATGTTTTGATGAAATTCAAAAAGTGAAGGGTTTCTTAAATAATTAGGAATATTAGGTTAAATTTTCTATTTTGGAAAAAAATGCATGAATTTAAAAAGGCCCAACACATTGGATTAAAATAATTTAGCTTGAGTTGTGCTAGTAGTAAAACCTTTTATCTCTGTAAACAACTCCACATTCTAAAGCGCGACATGACCAACGCCAAACGAAGGGAGACTTTCAAGTAGGAAATCTTGTGTAGCTACATTTAATGAAGCCTATCTGCTATGGCTATTTCAAAATCACTCTTAAGATTGGTGATAACGCTTATCAACTCGACTTGTCGAATTATAATGCTTATCAACTCGACTTATTGAATTATATAGAGATGTATTCGGCGCTCAACATCGAAAATCTGAAATATTTTGAAATGTCCATGCTAGATGACGAGCCAGGAAAGAGTTTGTCTTCGGTAGAAGATTTGATAATAAAATCAGAAATTGAACTGATGGAAGATATTATTCTCGAGAAGATCACAGAAACTCAGATAAGAAGATCAGAAGCGTATCATATTTGGTAAAGAAGCCAGAATTCTGCTGTGTCGAAGTGATATTCAAGAGAAAAAGGAAAATCTGAGTTTCAACATCTTCAGTTTTAGATACATTAGAAGCTAAATCTTAATGATATGAGTATTTCTCCGGTACGATTTTATATTAACTTTCCTTGTCATAAAGGAAGTAGCATAAGGGTTGATGTTACAAAAGCAAACTCCAAATCAAATTAGATGTTTTCTTAGATTCAAATCCGCCATCAATAGGTTGAAAGAGACATGCTACCGAGTGTTAAATGTATTATGCTAGAATTTGAAATTGGGGCTTCTCCACAAAATTTAAATTTAAGGGTGTTTAACCGTTTGAGTTAACAAGTTTTGATAATTAAAGTAGATGTTGGGAAGAAAATATTAATGACATATTTTGTAAAACTAGTGAGTTAAAACTCCTAAATGTAAGTAACGTATAGAAGAGAAAAAAAGCTAATACAATAAAATTGTCCGTTAACTTCAGAAAAAAAAAAAAATTGTCTGTTCTATTCTTGAAGAGAGTAAAATAAATTCTCGATATTTTTATTCTTGCATATAATTATGTACGAGATTTATCAAATTTTATTACTCTTCATTTCGATCATCTATGTTAATCGAATACTCTAAAATTCTGAAGTATCATGTGAATAAGTGTATCAGATAAGGCTGCGATACAAATCCGATATCCGATTATTTTAATATTATGTATTTTAGACGCCATGATACGTTATGATACTTCCGGGTTACTTTTAGAATACGGTTAAGATACTTCTAGGATACTTTTAGGATAAGCCTGAGATATACACACAACTCATTTTATATTTTAATTCCGAATTACTTTTTTTACATATTTTTTCTTTAATAAAATAATGCTGCATCCATACCAACAATAGATTAATTTGAGTTAAAAAATAATTTATTTTCACATTATATTTATTTTTTATACAACTCATATAATTAAAAATTAAAATAAAATAAAATAAGTAAAACTCTAAATCAGCTATAGCTGGTCAATTATAATATCCAATATTGTATTGTACTTGCATTATCAAGTATAAAAAATGTCTGATTCTATCCCAAGTTTTGGTATTAAATTATAAATGTCGATTATTTATAATTTAATTCCTTTTTATTATTATATTATTTAAATATAATTAAAAACAAATATATATAGCCATATTTATATTCTAAAATTTTTAAGATTTGTTATATCGTCGTATTCGTATCTTTTCGGATACGATATCCGTATCCGTATCCATGAAATATAGCATATCACGGTAAATATTGAATTAAAGAACCAGATTCCTCAACATCTCTGAACTCATATCCATAATAAAAAAAGTTTACCAAATCTGATATTTCAAATTTAAATTCACAAAATAAAGCTGATTTTATATTTTACATGGGCATAGATAGTAGATCTAGTGGATCAACATGATAATGTCATAACCACGTGTCTAGTTTGTGCCTTTTCATTCTGAGTTAGTCGCCTTATAGTGGATCAACACGATATCTCATGTCGCTGTTCGTTTAATTTCACTCATGTCCATCTATTTTCCGTATTATTTGGTTCTAGTTTTTTACAATTTGGGTCCTCAAATTCAGAGTTTCATTATATTTGTAGATATTATGGCATATTTATTTTTTCAATTTTTGGTCATCAGTCGCTAGTGCTGACATTTAAACATATTACGGCATATTTTCAATCGTTTTTTTATTGTATGTTTTCAATTTTTGAAAAATAGCATTTAATAAGGAAGTGATAAATAACCTGATATGATCAGGATTGGGATATACTAATTTTGAATTACAGATTTTTAATTTTTTTTCCTGTCACAGATAGTTCAATATTTGACCAAATCGATTTAAAATTTTGTTAGATTTTGGATTAATCTAATTTCTCAAATCAACTGCATCTTGATTCCTTTTCAGAAAAAAAACTGTATCTTGATTACTGGTGAAATAATATGAATTTTAGATTTATATAATTTTTTTTTTCATGAAACTCAAGTTTTGGAACAATTGAATAGTCCCCACTTTTGCTTTAATTGGAGATCTACTCCTTTGGATGCATATCTTTGGGCTATTTTTCAATTTAGTCCCCATTTAGTAGAGGTGGCAAATGGGCGGGTTGGGGCGGGTTCGGGTCAGGTCATTTCGGGTTCCGGGTCGTTCGGGTCACGGGTCGTTCGGGTCACGGGCCGTTCGGGTCACGGGTCGTTCGGGTCCCGGGTCGCTCGAGTATCGGGTCGATCGGGTCTCGGGTCTATCGGGTCTCGGGTCGTTTGGGTCTCGGGTCGTTCGGGTTATGGGTCAGGCGGGTTCGGGTTACAGGTCAATCGGGTTATGGGTCATTCGGGTTTGTAATTCGGGTAATTCGGGTCTGTGTTTCGAAAAAGTTTGGTCTGTGTTTTGAGCAATTCAAGTTTGTATATAGATAGACGAAATATCGAAAATATAGTTAGTATTGCCGTAACGCAAGAAGGTATTCTAATTTAAAATTTTGTATTTTTAATTTTTTAAGAATAATTTTAATATTATTTAATTATTTTTTATTTCATGTTTCTTTAATTTCAGGCGAAGAAAATTAAGGTGATGATCAAAATATTAAGAATACCTTGTTTTGTAAATCCTAACTTTACCATAATTATTTTTGTGAACTTATAAGTACTTATTCGTAACTATTAGTTTGTAGTGCTTTTGACTATTATGAGAACATGATGTTTTTGTGAGGTTTGCACAATGATGTAACAGGAACTTGGTTTAATTTTGTTGTTGACCTGTTTATTGCACGATATTATATAATATTAATTTTGTATGTTGTTATTAGTTATGTGTTATTTATACAAAATAAGTTCACTATAACAAACAAAGTTTTCTATTAAAAAATATTAATTTATTAATGTATTAATAATTTAATATCATAAGATGTGAGAATTAAAAAATCATCATTTTACACATAACACATGTAGATATACAACTTTTTCAATGTAAAATTACAGAAAGTCCAATAATTATGGCAAAATCAGCACACAAATATTCAGCTTCATGTTATTCATCTTGCATTACATGTTATTCAGGTTTCGAAAATTGGGCGGGTCATTCGGGTTCGGGTTCGGGTAATTCGGGTTACGGGTCGTTCGGGTTTCGGGCCGTTCGGGTTTCGGGCCATTCGGGTTTCGGGTTCTTCGGGTTTCGGGTCAGGTCGGGTTTCGGGCCGTTGACTTGTCAACATCTTCGGATCGGGCCAGGTTCGGGTTCGGGTCGGTCGGGCGGGTTTTTCGGGTCGGGTCAGATTTTGCCACCTCTACCATTTAGGAACTTTGATTTTGGGTTGTGATACCATTATTTTCTATTATTTTGTATATTTTTTGTTTTATGTATCAAATTTCTAAATGAAAAATGCTTTACCTAAAATCTTTTTTCTTATAAAGTTCTTGAATTTTTTTCATATAAAGAATGATTTTGCAAATTATTTTGACTTTTGAGGACTAAATTGGGAAATATGTCCATGTTGATGAACTAGCAAACATCAAACATCATGATGCCTAAAGAATATAAGGAGAATTGTACTATAGTGATGTTGTCTACTTTGCATCCACTTCCCAGAAGCTGGTATAAAGTGAAACACAAGGAAAAAAAAGCCAAAAGTGAAAGGAAAAAAAGCTCACTTTTGCCCCCTGAACTATTCAAAATTGTTCAACTTGTCCCCTCAACTTTTTTTTGCACACTTTTGCCCCCTAAACTCTTCCAAATGTTCAACTTGCCCCCTCCATCAAGTTAAATGCCCAGTCAGCAGTTAAATGATTGCGCGGCATGCTGACGTGGCAGCCTCTTCCCTTTTCTTTTCTTTTCTTCCCATTCTTCTCTTTCTCTTCTTCCTTCTTCTCTCCTTCGTTCTGTCGCCGTTCTCTCCTTCTCTCCTTCTCTCCTTGCCGGTCGCCCGATCCACCGTCGCCGCGTTGCCGCCACCGCCGGCGAGAGACGGCCGGAGATCTGGCTGGCCGGGCGGCCGGGCTGGCGTCGTCGTCGGCGGAGTGCGGCGTCGCGCGGAGAGAAGAGAAGAGACAGAGAGAGGGAGACAGTGGTCGCGCTACAAAATAGTAACGGTTCCTTCGAAGAACCGTTACAGATTTACATAATAGTAACGGTTTCTTCTGAAGAACCGTTACAGATGTACAAAATAGTAACGGTTTCTTCTGAAGAACCGTTACAGATGTACAAAATAGTAACGGTTTCTTAGTATCGGTTCTTCAGTGAAACCGTTACTATTTTGTACATCTGTAACGGTTCTTCAGAAGAAACCGTTACTATTTTGTACATCTGTAACGGTTCTTCAGAAGGAACCGTTACTATTATGTAAAATCAGAACGGTTCTTCGAAGGAACCGTTACTATTTTGTAGCGCGACCACTCTGTCTCCCTCGCCTCTTCTCTTCTTTCTCTCTCCGCGCGACGCCGGACCCGCCGACGACACCAACCCCACCGCCGCCCGCCCAGATCTCCGGCCCCGCCTCTCGCCGGCGGTGGCGCAACGCGGCGACGGCGACTAGGCGACGACCAAAGGAGAGAAGGAGAGAACGGCGACAGAGCGAAGGAGAGAAGAAGGAAGAAGAGAAAGAGAAGAACCGAAGAAAAGAAAAGAAAAGGGAAGAGGCCGCCACGTCGCATGCCACGCACCGCTAACTGCTGACTGGGCATTTAACCGGATGGAGGGGGCAAGTCGAACATTTGGAAGAGTTTAGGGGCAAAAAGTGTGCAAAAAAGTTGAGGGCAAGCCGAACAATTTTGAATAGTTCAGGGGCAAAAGTGAGCTTTTCTCAAAAAAAAAAAAGGAGAATTTTCAAAACCCTCCAATTTTTTCTGGATATATCTTAAGCCACTTCATTGTTTAGATTTCTTTTTCTTTTATTTATTTCTTTGAATGGGTTAACTTTAAATATTTCATCTATTTATTCTAAAATATTATTTTCTCTTTTTTTTTATTTTGTTGAATAAAATAAAATATAAAAATAACAGATATTCTGGTCCAAAACTAGCTGATTGAATGAAAATTTAAAGTTATCAATTGTGAAAGATAAAATACTAAATTTCTACTTGAGATTTCTCAAGAATTCTAAAAAAATAAGACATTCCATCTCTCGTGAGCAAACCCTAGCGCTGCCACAGCTGGATTTAGGGGAAGGTGACCTCTCCGGCGCCTCCCCCCGAATCTCCCGGTAGCACTGTCCTTCCCAAATCCCCATCCCCACTTCCTTTTTCGCCTATTCCCCTTTTCTCTCTTCCCCTTCCCCCATTAACAAATCTCAATCCCCCTCTTTACGCTCCCCCTTAAGCCACCTTTCGAATCTCGTGGCTGCTGGTTCGCCCATGGTTAGAGTGGACGGAGCTCATGGAGCAACTCGCAAACTAGATCTATTGAGTGAATTTCATTGTATTAGCTCAAAGACGGAGTTAGAGTTTAGGATTTTAGTTCGACCAGATAAGAGATCTGTACCTTACTCTAAACCAAACTCTGAGGGTAGAGCTCCAAGCCGCCCTAGACAAGCTCCAGCCTTTGGCGATCCTGATGGCGGCCGTCGCCGCCACATCTCCTCTAGTGAAAGAAGAGTGAGCAGAGTATGTGTTAGTGAGAAGATGTCAGAAAGTGTCGTTGCTGGTTCATCCATGGCAGGAATGGAACGAGCTCATGAAGCAACGCACAAATCAGAATCGCTATGAGGTGAAGCACTTCGATGATTGAGCGATTACAGAGGTGAGCGACTCCAAGTGGTTGCTGACGTGGCAATTAATCTGATGGGGCTTGAAGAAGAAACACCAGAAGAAAGGATATGGAAATATTGATTCGTCACAGCTGTGCAACCATGGATTATAAATTTTGGTTCGGCACGGTTCATCTCAACGAAGATGTACATTGAGTCCAGGTTGGTGATGAAGAGCGTTAGATAGCATGGCTCGTCGGCTCCAGCTAAACCCTAATTCTAAGGCGGGAGAGGTCCGTTATTCGATGAAATCATTTTGAGACGGCAATGGTCCGCAATTTAGGGTTTAGGGTTTAGGGTTTATGATTAAAGTTTAAGAATTATTATGTACTTTTTTCTTTTGTGCTTATGAGCGATTGCATGCGATATTTATGACTTATTTGTACCAACATACTTGTAACTCAATTTTTAAAGCAATTAAACTTTGAATAGTTGCTGCATGCAACTATTCCTTCAAAAAAAATCTAAAAATTACATTTATTTTTGTAACTGATATATACAGGCATGCTTGTGGTTAGGCTTTATTTAGGGCTCTTGGTTTTAAATTAGGGTCTTCGTATTTTTCTTTTCGGAAACATGGACAGTTGGACCTGACTTGTTATTTGTAGTTTGTTATTTATTTTAATGATATTAGCCCACATGTTTTTTATTAAAAAAAGATAAATATTGCCAACTTATTATCTTTTTAACGGATTTATATTAGTAGCTTGGGTTATGTCTTGGGCTTGGGCTTGGGTTTGGATTTATATTAGTAGCTTGGGTTATGTCTTGGGCTTGGGCATGGATTTATATTAGTAGCTTGGGCTTGGGTTTTTAACGGATTTATATTTTTCTTGCTATATTAAAAATTCTTATTTTTTTTGTCCTTTCTTTCCTTTTCTTCCTTTTTTTCTTTCTTGCAGCCACTACTCACTGGTCATGAAAGATAGAAAGAATCTTCATTGGTGGACTTTTTTTTTTTTAACTATCATTTAAAAAAAAAAAATGAAACAGTTATCATTGGTTTGAAAATAATACAATATCTGCTATTTCCACCACTAGTAGTGGCGGAACACATTATGTGTTGGGTTTCTACTGTTTATAACGCAGCGGAAAAACAAAAAACGAAACAAAATCGAATTCGAAACCCGAAAGAAGGATCCGTGAATTACAATTAAATCAAAGAAAAGTTCATATCTTTATACCTTCAGATTACGCTTAATCCGTGATGATCGAAAGCGAATTTGGTTGACGTTTTTCTTTACTCGATTCCAAACCAACCGATTCTCCAAGCAAACCGGTTCTCCAAACCAAAATCACGGTTTCAACCCGAATCACAAAGACGCCGCACTTCGCTTCGTCCACTACCGGTATCCACACGAACAACCCCTTTGAACGGATAGAGAACGATATATGTTAGTATTCGTTCTTCATTTTTTTTTCACAGAAATAACAAGAGAAGGTTTTTCGGATTTTTCTCTCTTTTTGTCTCACAAAAATTGGACGAAATTAATATTCCTTCATCAATCATTTTGGGGTGTCTCTTGTGGCTATATAGTCCATAAGTTTCATATCCTATGTGCATGGTAACTATGTAACCATATATGCAACACACCTTATCATATAAGATGTAGGATTGGATGTGTCACTTGACTATGTAGCTCTTCATAGAACTTACCACATAAGTTATGATTTTTCTGTGTACGTCTCAATAGTTGTTCTTTGTGTATGACCATGTAGGTTTACTTAATGTTGGCAATAATCACAACGGATTATAAATTATGAGCGGCCTCTAGCAAGACATCATGATTACCCAAATTAAGCAAGTATGGATGATTCGATCAAACCTAATTTATGTTCATGCATTGTATCCCTTTGTTGCACGATATCTATATCGTCCATAAGGCATGGTATGTGTCAACCTTACGTTGGTCGATAAATATTTCTTGACACCGAATTTGATTGAACATGAAATGACATTAATAACTCCTTATTAATTCACTTGAGTACCGCTGTGCGTTTCTTCAATCAAATCATCAAGAGGCCTAAAGATATCTCTCTCAATTTATGAGAGGAACAAATCCTATCTTAATTAAACTCTTTCCTCCGCATAATTCATTATATACCTAATTATAATCTTTATGACCGCCCGGTTAAAGACGATGTTAGTATAAAATTTCTCATGTAGGAAACTGAGATAATCTCAAGTCTACGGATTATAGATACATTCTTTACTGAGAATAACTAATGACACGAACCATGTAGTATTCTCACAATGGGTGAATCCAGTATATGGTCTCCAACATATACTTACGTTAATGACTTAATAACTCTTATTCATGATCAGTAAAACGTGACCATCAATCAACTAACATACTGATGTACATTTATAGCTTATCATAAATTATGTTTGTCTCACAAACATCCTATGAATGATCAGGGATGGTTTAGAATATCATTCATAATACTTTATAGAATAACATTTGTCTTCATAGTCCCCTTGAAGTTCTTCAGCATGTCGTGCAACTCCCTGAGACTCTTGTCCATGTTATGCATATTATAGTTCATTATAAATGGCTTGAAATTCGGAGGAAGAGACCTAAGGATAAAATCGGTAGCCATCTCATTGCCAACCTTTGCCCCTAGTTTCTCAAGTTGATCAAGGTACCTCTTCATTTTAAGAATATGAGCACTCACCGAGGAGTTGGGAACCATCTTACAACTTGCTAATGCACAATGTGCATTATATCTCTCATTTCTAGCTTGCTCTTGGAACATTTCCTTGAGCTGTGCCAACATTGGAAATGCCTCTAAATTTTCAAACTGCTTTTGAAGATCGGCATCCATGGTGGCTAACATGAGACATGTCACATCATTAAAGTCGCTTGTATGCTTGGTATAAGTGTCTATTACTTCTTGATCAATATCATTAGCGGGCTGGTCAGGAATGGGCCTTTCAAGGACATAGTTCTTCCTTTCTTGTTTGAGAACAATTCTCAAATTTTGATGCCAGTCGAGGAAGTTTTTCCCATTGAGCTTGTCCTTCTCAAGGACGGATCGCAATGTTAATGTTGATGTGTTGTTTGTTGCCATTTTCTACACAGAATTAAATTCAGGTTTATATTAATATGTGATTTGAGATATTTTAATATAATTTTAACTCTCACTATTTTATTCAAATCAATAACCCTCAAATGTATTGATTCAGAAATTTTAACTTTGAATTTCATAGTGGGCCAAGATCTATATTTCATCAAGTTCCAAGTGAGCTTTGGCTCAGCGCCTAGAACCTATTTATTTAGGTAGGAACGTTTCCAATTGTATCTCATACAACTCTTGTTTAATCCATAGGATGAGCATCATATGCTCGGCATATGCATCCTATCATATGCCCCGAACCCAAGTCTGACTTGATAGTTCAGTTGAATCTAACCAAGTCTAAATATCGAGAATCACCATTTCTCGCTTCTTATCACCCTAAGATTATGCTAATTCACTATGTTTTGGTATACCCAAATTTAGCATGATCGAAGGGATGATAAGTATAGATTCATGGGAGGTATTTCTATGATTCAATATTATATGAGGGATTGTTATGTTTAACCCCTTTTGTTTTAGTTGTCTTATTTTTTATCATGTATTTCATCACAGAACATCACATGCACAGATAAAATAAATATGATATGATATAACATGGCCTTGATGATCTAAATGAGCCAATCATTAAGATCATTTCCTAAGATACATTCAACCACAAGGCATTGATGAACTCCTTAATCTCCATGATGTGTATGAGGTGGACGGTGAACTCTTTCATCTCCATGATGCGTATGAGGTGGACGGTGAACTCTTTCATCTTCATGATGTGTATGATCGTGGTAGTTATATTATATATAAAATGAACGGAACCATGCCCGTCACAATTAACCATCAAAATAAATTACATCACATCAACCAAGAACGGAACCATGCCCCTTTTTACATACATACATATATTACATATATCACATCATCACACACAAATCACAACCATTCATCACATACTAATAGGCCATGTTATATGCATTATGTTGTACTTTAAAGCATTTTACGAAATATGTATAGGGCGTTACGAATATGAAATTCGGGGTCTGCAATTAATCTATGTGTGAGTACAGGGTTCGGGGCAGAACCCTTGCGGGGTCAAGGGGCAGAGCCCCTGCAGGGTTTCAAGGGGCAGCGCCCCTGAAGAAATTTTATTTTATATAGTGCCGAAACTCAAAATTTCTTTAAAAACTTGATGTGTTGAATACATCTTTTCGAAATTTATTTAGTGTATCATATACGTAGTTTCGCACATTTTCATAAAATATAGTCACCTATCCGAAGGTTATGATACATCACATGCATCCCTTCATGACATACCCAAGGCACCCTTTCAATCAAGTCGCAACCTTTCATGATCAAGATACATCACATGCACCCTTTCATGAAGTCGCATCCTTTCAATCAAGTCACAACCTTTCATGATCAAGATACATCACATGCACCGTTTCATGAAGTCGCATCCTTTCATGAAATCGCAACCGTTCATGATCAAGATATATCACATAAACCCTTTCATGAAGTCGCATCCTTTCATGAAATCGCAACCGTTCATGATCAAGATACATTACGTGCACCCTTTCATGAAGTCGCATCCTTTCATGAAATCGCAACCGTTCATAACGAAACTTCAACAATTGAAAAACATCGCCTCAAGATCAAAAGAAATATTTCGAAAATGGTTTATTCGTCTTAATTTAATTGGAATTCACTTGGCTCTGATGTCACCGTTGGGTTTCTACCGTTCATAACGCAGCGGAAAAACAAAAAATGAAACAAAATCGAATTCGAAACTCGAAAGAAGGACCCGTGAATTACAATTAAATCAAAGAAAAGTTTATAACTTTGTACCTTCGGATTATGCTTAATCTGTGATGATCAAAAGTGAATTTGGTTGACGCTTTTCTTTGCCCGATTCCAAACCGGTTTTCAAACCGATCCTTTGAATGTTTCGCCTAACCGGTCTCACAAACCGATCTCCAAACGATCTCCAAACAAACCGATTCTCCAAGCAAACCGATTCTCCAAACAAACCGATTCACCAAACCAAAACCACGGTTTCAACCCGAATCACAAAGACGCCGTACTTCGCTTCGTCGACTACTGGTATCCACATGAACAACCCCTTTGAATGGATAGAGAACAATATATGCTAGTATTCGTTCTTCATTTTTTTTCACAGAAATAACAAGAGAAGGTTTTTCGGATTTTTCTCTCTTTTTGTCTCACAAAAATTGGACGAAATTAATATTCCTTCATCAATCATTTTGGGGTGTCTCTTGTGCCTATATAGTTCATAAGTTTCATATCCTATGTGCATGGTAACTATGTAACCATATATGCTACAC
Source organism: Juncus inflexus (assembly GCA_024447665.1). Taxonomy (NCBI): domain Eukaryota; kingdom Viridiplantae; phylum Streptophyta; class Magnoliopsida; order Poales; family Juncaceae; genus Juncus; species Juncus inflexus. The sequence goes on from JAJHPC010000011.1 coordinate 5,032,605, forward strand.
ACCTTATCATATAAGATGTAGGATTTGATGTGTCACTTGACTATGTAGCTCTTCATAGAACTTACCACATAAGTTATGATTTTTCTGTGTACGTCTCAATAGTTGTTCTTTGTGTATGACCATGTAGGTTTACTTAATGTTGGCAATAATCACAACGGATTATAAATTATGAGCGGCCTCTAGCAAGACATCATGATTACCCAAATTAAGCAAGTATGGATGATTCGATCAAACCTAATTTATGTTCATGCATTGTATCCCTTTGTTGCACGATATCTATATCGTCCATAAGGCATGGTATGTGTCAACCTTACGTTGGTCGATAAATATTTCTTGACACCGAATTTGATTGAACATGAAATGACATTAATAACTCCTTATTAATTCACTTGAGTACAGCTGTGCGTTTCTTCAATCAAATCATCAAGAGGCCTAAAGATATCTCTCTCAATTTATGAGAGGAACAAATCCTATCTTAATTAAACTCTTTCCTCCGCATAATTCATTATATACCTAATTATAATCTTTATGACCGCCCGGTTAAAGACGATGTTAGTATAAAATTTCTCATGTAGGAAACTGAGATAATCTCAAGTCTACGGATTATAGATACATTCTTTACTGAGAATAACTAATGACACGAACCATGTAGTATTCTCACAATGGGTGAATCCAGTATATGGTCTCCAACATATACTTACGTTAATGACTTAATAACTCTTATTCATGATCAGTAAAACGTGACCATCAATCAACTAACATACTGATGTACATTTATAGCTTATCATAAATTATGTTTGTCTCACAAACATCCTATGAATGATCAGGGATGGTTTAGAATATCATTCATAATACTTTATAGTTTTAAAGTCACATACTTTGATGATATAAAGCTGAATATCATATTCAAGGTTCATTTTAGTAATAAGAATAAAATAACCAATACGTATTTATTATATAAAATATCTCTAAATATACACAATATTTGTTTAACACAATCCATACATCTAGGTCTCAAATATATTGGCCTAGGGCATTCTACTAACATTATGTTTCGCCACTAGTAGTGGCGGAACAAATGATTTTTTATTTTTTGCAAAAATATCGCATTTGGCTGACTAGACATGATTAATTAGTATAAAAAACAGTGTTCCGCCACTAGCCCAATTTTTTTTTTACCAATTAACTGCTAAACAGATCTAACCGATGACTAATTAACCAAATTTTTTTAAGAATTAGCCTATTCCTCCACTACTAGTGGCGGAACAGACCAAAATAATTTTTCCCCCTGACTGAAAATACGCAGAAAATAATACGCTATTCCGCCACTAGTACTGGCAGAACAGGTGAAATTTTACCTGTTCCGTCACTACAGGTTAATTCTTAAATTTTTTTGGCTAATTAGTCATCTGTTAGATCTGTTTAGCTGTTAATTGATTAAAAAAAATTGGGCTAGTGGCGGAACACTGTTTTTTATACTACTTAATCTTGTTTAGTCAGCCAAATGGGATATTTTTGCAAAAAATGAAAAATTATCTGTTTCGCCACTACTAGTGGCGGAAATGACAGATATTTCTTTATTTTCAAACTAATGGCAACTGTTGAATTTTTTTTAGAATGATATTTAAAAAAAAAAGTCTCATTGGTGTGAGCTGATTTTTGTTGGTTTGTTTGGGCTTGGGTGAATGGTTTAATATTGGGCTTTTAAATAACTAGTTTCTATTATTTAGGACTAGTAGTATTTTTTTTAGTTTGGGGCCTTATTTTTTGGGGCCTTAGGCTCTTGCTTACTAGGCCAAAACCCAAGGCCGGCCCTGGGTCGGAGTGTTTACAGCCAATTTTAATTATTTAAAATAGAATATAATAAAAAAAATAGAATCATTGTCGCGCTTCGCTGTGGGTAACATAATTATTTATTTATATTTTATAGCGTGACTATAATTGATTGTATTTATATATAAATAGAACATTTGTGCATTTTATCAAATTTGTGTATATATAGAACGATCATAGATTGTAATTTTTTTTTTTTAAACTTCTAAATGTTTATTGTGCAATATGATATAATTATTTAAAAATAAATATAGACATTATTACAAATAGGAAATTGTAGATATAAGTAAATGCATCTTATTAATCTTAATTAATCAATCTGACAGTCTCAGACATACTGGGTATCTCATATTGTAATCCATTTGATTTTCGATTGCTAACTAATTTTATACCTAAACTAAAATAATTTTTGTTTCTGAATCTATCATGTGCAACTAATTGATTATCATCATCAAGCATTTGCACAAGTTCTTACTTTCATTTATTAAATAGGCAAATTCACAATAGTATTCTAGATAATACACGTGCTTAGCAGCGAATATTTCAATTTTATTATTTATTTTAATCTATAATGTATAAATTGTAATTATGAAAATTCAACATAAAAGTTTAAAATGAATTCATAGTACTATGTGATAATTATGTTAAGTAAGTTGACTATGTTTAAAATAATTTTGAATTACATTATATGATATTCTATCGATTTATTATTAATTCAAAAATATTTTTTATGTCATATCTAATTTTGTAAGGACAGATAATTCTATGCAAATAAATTTACATATGGGAAATAAAATAGCATAAATGATAAATACATAAAAAATAAAAAATAATAATAAACTAAATAATTTGGATAATTAAATTATGATCTCAATTGATATTTGCATTACGATTTATAAGATTAAAATATCTTCCCTTTTTTTATTCTCTTTGGCTTTCGTATGTTGGTTATCTCTTGACATATTATATTAAAAAAAAAAATAAAGTATTAATCATGCATGGACTAAGGAAACCAGAAAAAATAAAATTGTAAGATAATTTATTTCAAATATTTTAGTTGAAACTACATAAGATTTAATTATAGATTATTAACTTTAAAAAAGTTAAAAAATAATTATTATTCTTCACATGATTTTTTAAAAAGGAAATATGATATTATATATATATATAGGAAAAATATGCATACTATACGTAGAAAAATGTAACATTACTCATTTTTCTTCAAAAGATTGCCACTACCATTTTTCTTATTCTTTTTTATTTTTGTAATTGTTAAAATAATATGGATTATTTATAAATTGATTAGATATGTTATTTTGAAATTCATAATACATAGTAATATAATTTAGTTTTCAATAATCTGATTTTTTTACATGATAGTACTCACGTAATTGGAGATATAACATAAAACATTATCTAACTAATCATTTGATTTGTGATAATAATTTAAATGAAAACCTAAGATTTGAGAATTTTTTTAATCCGACGGTTGGGAGAAAATTGATTATATAACTCTTGAGAATGCTCAAAGAGAGGTGAAAAATAAGTTAGAAGTTAATGAGCGCATCATTTGTTTACATTTTCTTTTATATAGTTAATATTCACATTTTTAGCAATGAAAAAAATTAAGTTGGAACCATAACAATATGGAATTCAAAGTCATAAGAAAATTCCAACAAATTTATATTCGATGATTTTAACATGAAAAATAAAATATTCCACTAAAAGTTATTATTTTTTAAAGAAGTAAAGAAAAATTTGATAATGTCTCAATGAGTGAACTCTTCATATTCTATTTGTATTAATATTTGAACATTATTTTATATCTTGATTCATTGAAACTATCCGATTAAGATCTGATACCTAGAAACAAAATCAATGGTTATTACTAAATTGGGGATAAAACACAAAACACCAATTCAGTCAATCATCTGATTGTGATTTAATAATCATACACATATTGCTATAAAATATCAATAAATTTGATAAGATTAAAGATTAAGATTTAACAAAATTTTGATCGAACGGTCGAAATAAAAGTGATGATGTAGTTCAAGGAGATTGCTCAAGTAGGTGAAAAATAAGGGATTATGATGAATTAAATCGTAATAATTGAATAAATTAACAATAATTATGCAGTAATTATAATTATAATTATAATTATCATGTATAGTTTTACTTTTACACAAAATCTCCATTTCTTCAGTTCTTCCAAGGCCCCACAAGGTTCGTTGCTGAGTATTTTTTCCCACTTTTCCACTCTCCACCTTCCTTCTCCTTCCAGACCAGATCTCTCTCACTTCTCCCTCGCATCCATGGAGCCAGACGTGAGCATCCAAACCTCCCGGCAGATCCGCATCGCGATCCTCCCACTCGGCCCGATCCCCTCCTCGCACCTCCGGCACTACACGGCCCTCATCTCCGCCCACACCCGCGTCCCGCTCTCCTCCGTCAGCTCCTTCTACACCGAGCAGCAGAAATCCCCGTTCTCCAACCAGCCCTGGGAGAATGGATCTCTTTCATTTAAGTATGTGTTAGGTGGGTGTAGTGCCTCGCCGTGGGAGGACTTTCAGCCGTTCCGGAAGGTGTTGGGGGTGATTGGGATTGTTCATTGCCCGAGCGAGAATGATCTTGATTTGGTGGCGGAGCAGTTTGTGGCCGCGTGTAGGCCTTATGGATCTGCACTTGCTACGAGATGTTTTGGGTTCTGCCCTTCTGATGCTCAGGTTTGTAGTGAGTGTGGACTGATTGGATTCTATTGAAAAAATAATTAATTTTTGCATATTTTCATGAATTTCACTGCGCAATTGAATGAAAGATCGCCTCTTTACTCAATTTGGTTGCATTGTACTGGAAAAGTACGGGCTTTGTTCTTACATGTAGCACACTAACAAGAAAGTACACTCATTTCTCAATTCTAATTGATATACTTAATCAATTTCCTTCTTTTTCTTACAGTTAGGAGAGAAGAAAAGAGACGATATAATTCTACTGAGTTCCAAAGACCAAGAGGCAATGGAGATTCACATGCTGACAATGGTGCAAGACCTAGCTGCATCTCTTTTAATGGAGTTTGAGAAATGGGTTCTTCGCGCCGAGTCGACCGGCACTATTTTGAAGACCCCTTTGGATTCTCAATCTAGTCTCGGTTCAGAAGAGGTGTGTAATTTTGGATTTTTTGAGGGTTTAAATGTAAAATTTGCCGTACTGTCAGACAGACTGATTCTAGCAACTTATCTTTGAGTATTTGTTGTATTGCTTCAAATTAAAAATATTTGAATGAGAAACTTCAATTAGAAAACACATAAATATACAAAAAAGGATATCTTTGGTTTCTCAATAGAGCTCCACTTAGAAGAGGCATGCAATTTTCTATTTTAAGGGCTTGAATGTAAAAAGTTCCCTATTGCATGATTTGCATCAAAGTAGAACACTTGAACAAGAAACAACACACTGTATAAACATACACCACTTAAGACAGCTCATTTAAGCATGTAAACAATAATAAACAACAAAAAAACAAGAGAGATTGGTGAATCATCCATCGGTTTGAACATCCCAAACTTTATTATTAAAATTTTATTTATTTTTGTAGGTGATAAAAGCGAAGAAAAGGAGGCTGGGGAGGGCCCAGAAGACGATAGGGGACTACTGCCTGCTGGCCGGCTCCCCGGTCGACGCCAACGCCCACTACTCCACCGCCATAGAGCTCGCCAGGCTCACCGGAGACGTGTTCTGGCATGCCGGCGCTCTCGAGGGCAGCGTCTGCGCGCTACTCGTCAGTTCATTTTACCTTTTTTGTTTCTATTTTGCTTTTTTATTTTGAGGTGAGTTGGAATGTAAGGGTTGATTTGTGGCTTGATGTGTAGGTGGATAAAACGGGAGAAAGGGATCCAACAATGGAAGATGAGGTGAAGTACAGGTATTATACGGTTATACAGCTGTACCGACGGACTTTTCTACAAGATAATGCTCAAAGGTACTGATATTTAATATTATTAATATTTCTTTTAATATTATATTTTTGTAGTTTTGAAAAATTGCCATCCTAACACGTAATGGTTTATATTTTATTTTTTATTAATATTATTATTTTTGTTGTTATTATTATTTTTTACTTTTTTAATGTTATATTTAAAAGGTACCCAGATGTAATACTGTTTTTATTGCTGTTAATACAATATTTTTTATTATTTTTTAAAAATCACCACCATCTAACCTGTTCTTACAAATATCTGACATAAACTATATATTATTTCTGTGTTTTTCTAGGGTTTCTACAGTGAGCTTTGAGCTAGAGGCGACATTAAAGCTTGCCAGATACCTTTGCAGGTTCGTCTTTTTTATACAGTATTTTTCCTATTCCTATCTATAACCCATTAAGAAACATACATAAAACGAATCACAAAGCCACACATAAACCAAAAGCAAATAATAAGCCAATTACAAAACCCTAAAATGCTATTCATTTAACACAATTTTTTTTTAATTAACCAGGCGTGAGAACGCAAAGGAAGTGGCGGACTTACTAATGACCGCAGCCGACGGCGCAAAATCCCTGATCGACGCCAGCGACAGGCTGATCCTCTACATAGAAACAGCTAGACTTTTTGGATCTTTGGGTTATAACCGCAAGGCGGCCTTCTTCTCGCGCCAGGTGGCGCAGCTTTACTCGCTGCAGGAGAGCGCCTCGGCCGCCACCAGCGCCATGCAGGTCTTGAATTTGACTACGGAGGCGTATCGGGTTCAGAGCCGCAAGAACTGCGCCAAAAAACAGGTAGAATATGGGAAATTTGCAAAAAAGAGAAATACCTTACATTGTTGAAAATTGCAGAAGAGTTCCTCTGGTTTTAAGGAATTTGCGAAAGAGTTCCTGCCATTAGTTTGATACTAGTGCTGTTAGATTTCGTATCCTAATCTACTTTAATTAACATTATATAAATCTCATTTTAATCAGTTTCTAAGTCTTCCTCTTCCCATTTTTAATAAATCTCGTTTTTATAATAGATCTCATTTTTCATATAGTAATCTCATTTTTAATCTCGTTTCTAACCATTTGTAATTATTGTGTGTTGTTTTATATTAATTAGTGCGAAGATCAAAGAGAAAGTATTAAGGAGATAATTTGTATGAAATCATGTATTGGAATAGATTAAGACATCAAAAGAAAACTAACAGTGTTAGTTAAACGAACGTTAGGTTTTTTGTGCAATCTCCTTAAAAATTGAGGGGCATTTTTGCAATTTACACATAATTCATAGACTTTTTCTTACAAATTTCCCATGACAAATCAACAACTCCAAACTCCAATGCCTCATTTATTCATTTCCTTCTTTCTTTCAGGAACTGAGCAACCCAACCCACCAATCAATCGTCTCCCTCTTCGAGTCCCACTGGTCGACCATCCAGATGGTCGTCCTCCGCGAGATCCTCATGTCGTCCATCCGCGCCGGTGACCCTCTGACGGCCTGGGGTGCTGGGGCCCGCCTGCTCCGCTCCTTCTACCCCCTCATCACGCCCGCCGGCCAGTCCGGTCTCGCCAGCTCGCTGTCTAATTCGGCCGATAGATTGCCGGCCGGAACTCGCTGCGCCGATCCATGCCTCCCTTTCGTCAGGTAGTTAATGTGCACGTGTGTGTTTATTTCTTGTTTTTTTTTGGAAAGAGATATTTGCAAAGAAGCCCCTATGGTATTGGAAATTGCAAAAAGACCCTGTATTCCTGAGGGAATTGGGAAAAAATCCCATACTAGAGGGGCTTTTATTACAATTTCCTAAAGAATATAGGTTTTCTTTTTGCAATTTCCAATAATGGAGGGGCTTTTTTGTGATGTCGTCTATCTGGGCCGGCGACCCGCTCACGGCCTGGGGCGCGGGTGCCCGGTTGCTGCGCTCCTTCTACCCCCTCATCATGCCCGCCGGCCAGAGTGGGCTCGCCAGCTCGCTGTCTAATTCGGCCGATAGATTGCCGGCCGGGACTCGTTGCGCTGATCCATGCCTCGTTTTTGTCTGGTAGTTTATGTGGATGGGTTTATTTGTTTGTTTATCGGTTTTGAAGAGAAATTTGCAGAAAAGCCTCTATGTTATTGGAAAATGGAAAAAAAATACTATTGTATTGGAAATTGCAAAACGACCCTGTATTCTTTAGGGAATTGGACAAAAGCCCCTCCATTATTGGAAATTGCAAAAAAAAAAAAAAACTATTCTTAGTAAATTACAACAAAGCCCCTATCGTTCGTTTGTCAAGATTAACAACATTAGCTAACTCATATTAATAATTTTAATTAATATTTGGTCTTTTTTATTTTTTATTTTTTTGCAATTTCCTAAAGAATAGAGAGGTTTTTTTGCAATTTCCAATAATGGAGGGGCTTTTTGCAAATTTCTCCTTTTTCAAATATATATTTCACTTGTATTGTCGCAACACACAAGATTTCTCATTTTTTCTTAATCTTTTCTTTCAGGTTGCATTCATTTCCTCTCCACCCCTCACAAACCGACATAATTACTCGAAACCCCTCAAAAAAGGAATGGTGGACCGGGTCCGGCCCGACCGGCCCGTTCATCTACACGCCCTTCACAAAATCCAGCTCCTTTTCCCCCAAAGACCAAACCCTAACTTGGATCGTAGGAGAACCAGTCCAAATCTTAGTAGAACTAGCCAACCCTTGCTCTTTCGAGCTCCACATAGAGAGCATTTATCTCTCCGTCCGTTCAGGAAACTTCGACGCGTTTCCCGTAACCCTAACCCTAAATCCCACAACCTCAAAAGCGGTATTGCTTACCGGTATTCCAACAAAACCGGGTCCTGTTGAAATTCCAGGCTGTATTGTGCACTGTTTTGGCGTCATAACAGAGCATCTGTTCAAAGAGGTGGATAATTTGTTGCTTGGAGCCGCACAGGGATTGGTCTTATCCGACCCGTTTCGCTCATGCGGGTCGAGCAGGGGCAAAAGCGTAAATTTCCCCAACAATTTGACTGTCGTGCCGGCTCTGCCTTTGCTGGTCTCTGATTTGGTCGGCGGGGCGGGGGCGAATGTGTTATACGAAGGGGAAATCAGGGACGTAACCGTAAATTTGACCAATGCTGGTACTGTAAAGGTTATGGATGTGAATGTTTCCGTTTCTGGTAAGAATCAGGACTCGGTGATTAGGGTTGAGAGCGAGAAGTTTGACTCGGTCTTGCCTTTGAAACCTGGAGGTGAAGTGAGTTTTACTGTTACTTTAAAAGCTTGGCAGTTGGGGTCGTTGGCTGACACGGATTCCGATGCGAGACGGGTTTCTAGAGAGGGAAGCAGTCCTTATCTTGTCATTCATTATGCAGGTAATTTGAATTTTAAGTAGATTGTTTTACATGTTAAGAAGATCTTACAGTGTTGAATTTACGGATTGCCAATTTGCGATTAAAAGAATGGGATAAACACATTGTTAGTCCCTGAGTTAGGGACTAATCTGCACAATTCTATAAAATACAGTGACCAAGCATGTCAAATCAATAGTACAGGGACTAAACTGCAATCCAATTAAAGCACAGGGACTAATAGTGTACTTATCCCCTAATTTAATTATCTCCTTCAGTTTGTTAACAGAATTCTGTATCTATTTCTTTTGTACAGAACCTCTGATTGAAACATGACTTATTTTTTGTTAACAAAATTCTGGTACCAGGTCCTATAGACTCAGAACCAGGAGAACCAATACCGCCAGGCAGGCGATTAGTCGTACCGCTCAACATATGCGTGGTACAAGGCCTTCGATTCGTCCGCGCCCGCCTTCTCTCCATGGAAATCCCCGCCCGTTTCACCGAGAAAAACCCAACCGATACCAGTACCGGTACCAGTACGGAACAAGTTTTAAGTCAAACCCTAGTCAAAATCGACCCTTACAAGGGCAGCTGGGGCCTGCGTCTTCTCGAACTGGAGCTCTCCAATCAGACCGACGTAGTATTTGACGTTACCGTCTCAATCGACTCTGACGACGCGGCCTATCACAAGACCCGAATCGACCGAGACTACTCCGCCAGAGTCTTAATCCCGCTCGAGCACTTCAAACTCCCAGTGCTCGACGAAATAAACTCAAAATCCGAACTAAACACCCTTATTACCAACTTAATAAGCAAAATCAAGGTGAGGTGGCACTCTGGAAGGAACAGCTATGGAGAACTGAACATCAAGGAGGCCGTACAGCTGGCGCTTCAAGGAGCGGTGCTGGATATTCTTCTGCCGGATCCATTTACGTTCGGGTTTCGGGTCGAGAAGGGAGGCGGGCTGGTTAGGGCACATGAGATGACGATGATTGAGGCGGTGATAAGGAATAATACGAAGGAGAGGATTAAGATGAGGTTGAGTGTGAGTTGTAGAGACGTGGCCGGCGAGAATTGTTGTGAGGGGCACGACGCTACGGTGCTTTGGGTTGGTACGTATTTTAATTTTGATATTGAAATATTTCGTTTAATTAATAGGGCTACAATTTATTGGTTATCAATTTTTATGCCACATATCCAATGTTAGTTATTGGAGGTGATAAATCAATATTTAACTATATAGATGAAAAATATATCGTTTTATTATGTATTAGATTAAATTCAATATTATTTAGGACTTTGTATCTTCGGTATCATGTCATTGTCATATGAAAAAGAATTAACTACTGAATAGTACATCATATGGTAAATTTGATCTAAAACATATTTAAATGGTATATTTTTCATTGAAAACAAATTTAGCACTTCCAATTTTGAGATATATCTGTTAATTTGTTGGCCATTCAACCTAACCCTAATTAATAATTTATTTATCTTTATTTATTTTTTCTACACAGGTGTGTTGAATGACATATGCTTAGAAGTACCACCCCTCCAAGAGGTCGTCCACTCATTCTCTTTCTACTTCCTCGTACCCGGCGACTATTCCCTCCAGGCCTCGGCCGTGATCAACGACGCCACAGACGTGCTCCATGCGAGGGCCCGCACAAGCTCGCCGGACGAGCCAATATTCTGCCGTGGGTCGCCCTTTCATGTAAGGGTAATTGGTACTGGTTAGAGGTGGTGGGTTTTTGGGGTTTGGTTTTGGTTGTAGATTGTTTTTTGGTGTGTTTGGGTTTTACACAAATTTGTTGTAATTTTATTTGGTGGTCTATTTGTAAGAGGTATTTTTTTTGGGTCAATTTTATTGCATAAACATGGAGTATCTGATGGTATACGAGTAGGTTTTTCTCTTAAGAGTAAGTTCTTTCTTTTTTCGTTCTAATCTGATGGTATATGAGCAAGTTTTTCTATTGAGTAAGTTCTTTTTTTTTTCGTTCTAAATTTGCTCGTGTCATTCCTGCCAGAATTTGAAATTGGTTCTAAATTTAGTCGTGTCTTTCCTGCCAGAATTTGAAATTGGAGAGTTCCTGCCAGAATTTGGAATTGGATAGAGCTTTTAGAATACCAAACCTCTAATGGTTTGTCAAATTGACTAATCGAGGTAGTTCTTATTTATTTTTTTTCATTTTCTAATCACATGCACTAACCATAATGACATTATAGTTATAGCACAATAGAAAAAGAAGAAAAACAGAGAAAGAAAAGAAGAAAACATCTAGATAAGATGAAGCCAAGAAAAGTACAAACAAATAAAAGCATAAATACAACAATAACATCATTAAATACTTGTTCATGCATAAAAATGCTCCTTATTTCATATATAAGATCCAAGAAAAGCAACAAAACGTGATGTGGTAGAGTTAAGGACCTAGGCTGTTTCAACATGAGTACCGCACTTGAAATCGGGTTGGCTAGTTACGGATCGAACCCAAGCCCACTTATGATCCCTCACATCAACAATATTTTTTGTGATCGCTATATCCTCTAATGGTATATACGCATAATTACCATTTACCGGACCCGCTACAAACCCGGTATAACCCGCCATGACGCCATGTATGGACGAATGTGCCAACAAGGTACAATACAAGTTATCAGTTGCATTTGCCTGCACGGCACGAATCATGTATGTTGGATCGATGTATTTCACGGTGAATAATTCGCCTGGATGTGCCTGATCCCACCACCTTTTGAGGTCGCTTTTGAGGTATGCGCCAATGTCGGAAAATAAAGGGTTTCCGGATGGATCTTTCTCTTGCACTTGTGCCGCGTCACGAGGTATTATGTCTTGGCCGGCTCCTTCGGCTACCACTATTACAGCATGTCCCTTTTTTTTTAAGGTTTGGTCGATGAACTCGTATAACCCACCTATGAAAAATATACATAGTTTATACATGTATTTTATGCAAGGGGAAATATACTTTGCCCCCAAAATGGTAATTGAGATTTTGATTTCTTTTTTTTTGAGAAATTTTTGGTTTCAAAATTGGTCCAATATATTCAAATTAACATAACATACATTAAAATTCTCTAATTACCAAATAATAGTCAAATATAAAAAATCACAAATGCAAAAATGGGGGCATTCTAGTAACACTCTTTATGCAATGTGAAGCACATTATTATAATTTACAAATTTTAAAATCACCTGGGCCATCAAGGTAGAAGCTTATTTCAGGGATAAGGCAACAATCGACATCACGGCTGCTAAGAGTGCCCATAAGCGCAATATGCCCAGTGCTCCGACCCATCAATTTGACGAGCCCAATACCATTTACTGCGCTCTCGGCCTCCGTATGGGCCGCAGCGATCGCCTGTTGAGCCACCTCTACTGCAGTCTGGAACCCAAATGACTTGTCGATTATCCCTATATCGTTGTCCACGGTTTTGGGGATGCCTGCGATAGATATGTTCAATTTCCGACGTTTTAATTCCTGGTATATTTCCACGGCGCCTCTCATTGTTCCATCACCGCCAACTGCGTATATCTGGTGAAATAATATATAATTACATGTATTAAAATTTGCAAATCTTCAAACAATCGAACTCCACAAGTCACGACACTACAAAATTAATGATAAATAATGGTATAATACATCACCTGATTGTACCCACGTCGCACAATCGAATCTACAATCTTCTCTAAATTGAACCCGCCTCGTGTCGTCATGAGCATAGAACCCCCTTTCTTATGCAAATCATGGACCGCTTTCGGATCCAACTTTACCGGTTCTGCCGAATAAAACCCTCTATACCCCATAGGTATGCCGAAAATCTCTTTCACTCCATACAAATCACGCAAACCCACAACAAGCTCCCTTATCACTGTATTCATTCCAGGACACAAGCCGCCACACGTCACGATCGCCGCCCGGACGGTACTCGGATCAAAATTGACAACGTGACGAGGCCCGGCTCGGTGGTACGCAAGCAGTGGAGCGTTTCCGCTGATGTTTTGTGTGTCGAAAAGGATGCTGGAAAGGATGACATCAGAAGGGTTGATGTAGAAAGTGGAGGAAGGGCGGTAGAAGGGGTTGCGGTCTATCGGGTTTGGGAGGGAAGGGATGGAGGCAGGGTCACCGGCCGTGGTGGGGTTGCCGGTTGAGCTGAGGTAGTTGGAGAGATGAGGAATGGGGCGGAGGGTGAACGGAGGAGGCGTGAAGGTGAGGTTTCCGGCCGTGGTTTGATCGGAGGAACCCATTGTAGAAAGTGGAGTCAGTGAGGGACAGCAAATGTTTTTTTTTCTTGTTATTTTTAGTTGGAATAAAGGGAAGAGTAGGAGATGTAGCCAGTAGTGAGGGAGGGCAAAAGTTAATTGTTCTTCCACTTTTTTAAGTTGGAATAAAGGGGAAGAGCAGGAGACGTCGCAGCTTGGGAACTGAGAAGGGTTAGACTTGAGAGAGGTGGAGAAACTGAGGAGCTACACGTGGGGCGAAACGGTGTGAAACAATGAAAGAATTGTTATAGTGTTTGTTTATGTTGAGGAGTCGAATTAATCCCACCTCTTTATTTTTTACTTTGAGTATTCTCAAAATAATACATTATTATTTTTATTTTAATCTTTCGATTAAATTTTTTGTTAAATCTTAATTATTCATTTTTTCAAATTTACTGATAGTTTATAATAATATTTATGTGATTATTAAATTATAATCTTATAATTCGTTCAATTAGTATTTTGTGTTTCATCTCCAATTTAGTGAGAACCGTTAAATTCATTTTTGGTTATCAGATCTTAATCAGATTGTTTCAATGAATCATAATTCAAAGTTATGTTTAATTATTAATACCAATAGTTTATGAAGAGTTCACTCATTAAAATATAAATATTTTTTTCTTTTCATCTTTAAAAAATTATAATTCATAATGAATATTTTATGTTAAACTCATCAATATAAATTTGTTGAAAATTTCAATTTATTTTGTGTTTCATATTATTGTGGTTTCAATTTATTTATTTTTTGCTAAAACATGTGAATATAAACTATATAAGAAAATATGTACAAAAATTATATACTTATTAACTCGTACCTTATTTTTCATCTATCTTTGAGCATTCCCAAGGGACTCATTCTCAATTTTATCTCAACCGTTGGATCAATTTTTTTCAAATCTTAATTTTTCATTTAAATTATTAGCACAATATAACATGATCGGTTAGATTAATATTTCATATTATATCTCTAATTACATGAGAACCATATCAAATAAATTCTAGAGTATTAAGAACTATATTGTATTACTTAATGTATTACGGATTTAAAAAAAAATGTGATCAATTTATACATAATCTGTATCATTTTAACAACTAAAGAAATAAAAAATAAATAAGAAAAATAATGGTGATATTTTCTTTTAAGAAAATGAGTCATGTTAGATTTTCTTATGTATAATATACATACTTTTTCCATATATATATATATATATATATATATATATATATATATATATATTATCATATTTCTTTTTTACAAATCATGTTAAATATAATTAAATCTTATGCGATTTCAACTAAAATATATGAAATAAACTATCATATATATTATCATATTTCTTTTTTATAAATCATGTTAAATATAATTAAATCTTATGCGATTTCAACTAAAATATATGAAATAAATTATCTTGCTTGATTAATACTTGATTCTTTTTATAATATGATATGTCAAGAGATAACGGCATAAGAAAACCAAAGAGAATTAAAAAAAGATGACATTTTAATCTTATAAATCTTAATGCAAACATAAATTGAGATCATAAATTATTATCCAAATTATTAATCGGTTATTATTTTTTATTTTTTATGTTATTTTATTTCTTTTATGTAAATATATTCGTATATAGTTATCCATCCTTCCAAAATTAGATGTGATAAGAAAATATTTTTGAATGCATAATAAATGGATAGAATATCTTATGATATAATTCAAAATGATTTTAAACATAAACAACTTATTTAACATAATTATTATATATTATTTACGTACTATGAATTTATTTCAAACTTTTACGTTGAATTTTTATAATTACAATTTATACATAAATTGAAATGAATAATAAAATTGAAATATTCACAAAGAAAACACGAGTATTATCCTATTGTTTGTTTATTTTGAGATGTTGGTATTTAGATTCCGCCAAGGCTGTTTTTAAAAGAACGAAAGAGATACGTGCTATTGGTTTTGACTTTTGATTCATTTGAAGTTGAAGCCCACATATTTTCTAAGATAAATATATTATTTAGAGTTGGGTTCTTTTGACAATAAACTTATTTAGATAACGATAACGATAACAACATTCATTATATATTAAAATTTAAAGTGTTAACTAAAATTTTAACCATACGGATGAAATATATATATATATTTTAAGTATGTTGTAGTTAAATTTTTAAAACCATCAGAGCTTTATATCTTAATCATCATGTATTATCAAAATATGTACTTATATTTGTAGAAACATATTACAAATTGTTGGGTTTCGGACGTGCATAACGCAGTGGAAAAATAAAAAGTTCGTCCAAAAACCATTCTGAGGATCTGTGCGTATCGGTTAAATCAAAGAACGAATACTTAAAAAGTACCTTTCAGATTACGCTTAATCAGTGACGCTAAAATCATGTGTGTTGTCCAAGTGCTTCTAAACCGGTTACCGACATAACCGATAAACCACCCGTCAAGACCGTTTATGTTGGATCGCGCTAAAGCCTTCTACTGCATACACAACCGATTGCTCCGCGATAACCTTTATCAACCCGTTATCAACTTCTCAGGCTGAACAGTTAATAAGCGTCGAAAGTACGAACGCCTCTACCGGTATCTACACGAACAAACTTCTTAAAATGGGAAGAAGAACAACATATGTTAGTACGCTTGTTTTTCTCTTTCACAACAAAACTTTTTTTTTTCTTCTTAGTTTGTCTCACAAAATATGTATAATTGCTCTCATATAATTGCACCCTTTCGTTTTGTCATACAAAAAGAAAGCACTCGCTCATAATTTTGTCATACAAATTAGAAAAAATATTTTCTCTCTTATATAGAATGGACTATTATGAGAGAAAGAGAGAGAGAGAGAGAATAATGTGGTATAGAATTTTGGACCCCTCTATATCCTTATATAGAGGTGAGGAAGATGCTTGTTCACACCAAGAGATGCCTATCACATCACTCTTTCTTATCCATATGCCATCATCTAGACTCTTCTAGATAATTTGATCTTTTTTGCCCAGAATCTATAATACATATATATCACATCTTATCACATAAGATGACAATATCTTTTGTGATATCCCTTTGCAACTCATTATATAAGTCGCTAGAATTTTCTACGTCTGTTTCAGTTTGTTCTTTGTGTGTGACCCTGTAGGTTTACTATGTTGGGAAATCCATAGCCATGTACATTACATGCGCAATGGATCCTATGGATTTAACCCGTCCTAGGATCTACGTTAAGGGAGTAAAAGTACGAGATTAGCTATTAAAATTTATACCTCGGATCTTACTGATCCGTGAGACGAAGAACGGATGTAGGTATGAACTTTTCTGACTTGCAACCTTCTTCTTCCTGAAGCTCAACTCGCGAACCTCCTTGCTTCTCCTAGGGATGAAGATCGATCTCTCGCAAGTTCTTAAGATAGAGAACCTCTACTCGTATCCACGCGAACTCCAGACATACAGAATAACTGGCTCGGCTAGACAAGTCCGGATATACTTTCCGAAAATCTCTCAAAACTTTCTCTCTCTTTTCTGTGTAATAGACCGACCTCTAAGGCTTCTGGATTTTGTGTCGAATAGAAGGGGGCTACCCCTTTATTTATACTAGAGAGAGGGGTGAAAGAATGACAACTTTCGTTAAGGAAACAAATCCTACGTGTCGCGTGAACAATAATTCCTCGTTCGAACGGACCATCGTTTCCATATAAACAAAGCTTGTCCGCCAAACAAATCAGCACATACCATATGTGTTCCGTTCGAACGCGTGAACAGTAATTCCTGTGCTTAAACAGTAATTCCTATGCGTGAACAGTAATTCCAGCACAATCAAATATCCAATATTTGATTTATTCTTTTGCCCATTTATACATCACATGTATAACTGTTATTGAGGTATTTTCATCCTGTATGAATGGGTTCATTGTGTGACCGTGTAGGTTCCATTTAACGCTGGAAATGATCTTCTAAAGATCGTAAGTCATGAGTAACCTCTAGACTGATGTCATGACTACCTATGTTAAATGAAATGATCAGCGATCATAAACCTATCTGAATAGACATTTGCTTATTCCTTTTGTTCTACGATATACGTCTTGATCACAAGGCACGGTAATATGTCATCCTTGAGTTTGATCAAAGTCTCTTTCCTGATCGAGAATTAGACTGAGTAAATACAAAATGATATTAACAACACATGTTAATCCATTTTTGAGCATGGCCATGCATTTCTTTTAGTCCTAGTTCATCAGGGGGCCCAGAGATATCTCCCTCTTGTTGAGAGGGACAAATCCCATCATGGTCATTCACATTCCTCGTCATGATTCATTGCATACCTAATGTTGACCTTAATAATCATCCCGTTATGAATGACATAGGATCATATTAAAGTATGCAGTTCCACATGCAGGAATCCATGGTGACCTCAGGTCGTAGGAACAAGCACACTATTCATATGAGAAACACTAATGACATATAGCATGTATATTCTCATAGTGTGTTAAGTCAAGCACGTGTTCTCTAACACGAATCTATATTCTAGACTTGACATCCCTATGTCCATGATCAGCAGAACATAATCATCCGGTCTGTGAATATACTAGTGTAGATATGTAGCTTCTTACTTGAAGTATGTTTATCTCTATAAACATCCCACATATCACTAGGGACGGTTTAGAATGTCATTCGTTGGTTCACAGTTCTACTATCATAATCACTTATTCTGATGACGTGAACCCGAAGTGACATTAATGGTTTATAAGAAATTTACATTCACAATCCATACACACAGATATATAAGAAACAATCTTTATTGAATAAATAATAATGTCTTAATACATAATCCATTTCCTAGCACAAATACATTTGGCCTAGGGCACTAATCATATACACTTAATGTTGGCAATAGACATGACAGTCTATAAATCATGAGCGGACTCTAGCAAGCCATCATGACTGCCCAAACTAAGTGAATATCAGTGATCTGATTTACCTAATCAACAATTAGATATTTAGTCCATTTGTCACGCGATATTTATATCGATCATAAGGCATGTAATACGTCATCCTTATATTAATCGATTAATATTTCTTGATCCTAAATTAAACTTAACAAAATAAATATCATTAATAACTCTTATTAATTCATTTAAGCACGGCCATGCATTTCTTCAGTTCAATTCATGAAGAGGCCTAAAGATATCTCTCTCATTTAATGAGAGGAACAAATCTCTTATTGATTGCACTCATCCCTCTACATGATTATACCTAATCATAATCATTATGACCACCCAATTAAAGGCAGTGTTAGATTATGTTAAAGTATAAAATTACTCTTGTTAGGAACCGAGACAATCTCAGGTCAAATGTCTATAAATACTTTATGTTACAAGAATCGCTAATGACGTAAAACATGTAACATTCTTATGGCGGTTCGGTCTAGTATATGGTCTATAACATATACCTATATTAATGACTAGATAACTATTTATCCATGATCAGTAAAATATGATCATCAGTCAACTAACATACTGGTTTATATTTATAGCTTGTCTACAAATATATACTTATTTGTCTCCACAAGTATATATGTCTCCACAAATATCCTATAAATGAACAGGGACGATCTAGAATAACATTCATAATACTTTACAGTTTTACTATCAAAGTCACGCACTTTGATGACATAAATCTGAATTGCATATTCATGGTCTATTTTAATTATATTGAAATAACATATATCGCACATATTATATGAAATATCTTAGAATAAATATTATATTTGTTATTACAATTCATTATCTAGGTCACAAATATATACATATTTTGATAATATGTGATGATAATGATATAATTTTTCGGTTCTTATGAAAATTGATGCACGGCATATTCGAAATATATATATTTTATCCGTATGGTTGAAATTTAAAAAGTCACTTTTTATAACTAATGTTGCCACCGTTGTCCAAATAATTCCATTATCAAAAGAACCCACCTCTATTATTTATATTAAAATAATAAATTTTATTATTTACTACAAAATAATAAATATATATAAATTTAATAAAATAGTATTTACAACAATGAAATAATATATATTTTGGAAATAAAAAGTTAATATTGATTATAATACAATAGAATATAGCTATAATAAAATACAATAGTCTGATAAACATTGGCATACCTTGAGTCAGTATTTTTTGGGGCTAGATTTTTTTTATACCACTGAATATGCTTATATAAAGTTTTCGGGGGCCAATACACATAAATATTAATAGCTTTCAGATTTTATATTCTAAACCTCATCCCCCCCCCCCCCCGCCCCAATAAAGCTCGGCCACTGCGGATAAATCAGATTTTTACTCAAATATATTTTCAAATAATTAGGTTGAGACGACATTGAATTGAAATGATGGTAAATTGGGTAGACCTGAGCTTAATTGGGCTGAATTTAGTTTGAGGGCATTCAGATGATCTTAAACTAGATTGAACAGACTTAAATTTGCTTAATAAATTCTCAACTTGTACGGTGTCATTTTTGCACATGGGTGATATTAATCTTCTCTGTATAGTTTCAATTTTAACGAATATCTCCGATGAGACTTGCATAGTAATCTATACTCCTATCATTCTAATTAGGGCCGGCCCCGTCTTTTGGGTTACCCTAGCCCGATTTGTTAACGGGTTATGACATTATTTGAAATGTTGCCCTCGTAATAAAAATGCAAAACAATAAAGAATGAAAATTAATAATTTTTGAGGATATTTTATTATTTATTATAGAAATATTATGGTTAAAATAATACTTTTTGTTGTTTTGTAAAGATTACTGATATTTTGTACTATTGGTGTTATGAATTAAATTCCACCACCATTTAATATTTTCTTTGAAGTTTATATATAACTAGCAAATATTAAACTTTATCATGAAAATTAATTAGGAAAATAAATGTCCAATAGTGTCAAATTTTATGAAAAGAGCAAAGTTTTATTTTGTATTGTATTTCTTTTCTAATTTAAAAAAAAAATTGTTTTATACTGAAAAGGAAAATAAATTTACAAATAGAATAATAATATTTTAACTAAGGTAGGAAATGTTTTTATTATATTCTTTTTACAGGAGCCCTAGGCAAAACTTCATGATATTTTGATGTTCCATTAGATACATATGAACATAAGAAATTAGTTTATTCGGTTCACATTCTTTCTACAATATTTTACTAATTAATTAAGAGCCAGTAGTATCTAGGCATCTGAGTAAATAAGTAGAAAATAGTACAATAAAATCTGGCAACTTACTCAATATATTAGAGTCGAATTTATTGTGGCCATATTACTCTGAATATTATTTCCAAAACAATAATAAAAAATGAAAACCACATGATTAAAATAATAATAAACCACAATTGATCTCCCTCAATTAATCCAATCTCTTCTTCTCCTCCAAGCAACCCCTCCATGAAAAATGATGAAAAGCTACAAGAATTACAAATCAAAATCCGTAAATCTACAAATCTAAATTCGTGGGTCTCAAATACAAAACACAATCCATGAATTTATAAGATCTCCCATTACCAATTCTATTAGATAATATTTTGGTTTGATAGACACCAAATACCTATGGATAAGAATTCCTAAATGGTTGCTCTGCCTCAGGTGGCTGCCCTAGCCCATCGGCTTGCCGGACTTGCTCCTGAGCTGGCCCTGATTTTAATTTCTTGTTATGTTTATATAATTTAATCATTTGATGATCTATTTTAACAAAAAAAATTCAATCAGATGAAGTATAGGAAAATCTTTGTTGTTAATTTAATAGTAATTTTTTGTTGTTATTTTTTCGTAAACTTTTGTGTCTTGATTTTATGATTACGTTTATATATTTTTGCAATCTCATATCATGTTATACTAATGATATGGACTTTCATCATTCGATGGGTTCATGTTAGACCGATTTTCACCCAATTTATTATTATTATTATTATTATTTTACAATTACTTTTGTGAATTTTTAGAAGATCACATTACTATACTAATGGCGTTGCTACCATTTACCACCAATTCCACCAAATTGTTTATTGATTGGAATTAAGTTCAAATATCCATACAAGTAATTTACCTGTAAAATACAAATAATTTTTTTTAATCAAATATTGTATTTCTCATTAAAAATCATCCATATATAATTTAATTTTTGAAATTTCTTTTTAAACTCTATATTGTTATGATTTCAATTTACTTTTTTCTCTTGCTTATTGAAGATTTACAAATATAAACGGATATGTGAAATAAGTTTATATAAGAAACACTTATGTAAGATAATGCATGTTTACATAATTAAAATCTTAGAATATATTGTAATGAATTAATTTATTTAGGTTAGCAACAAAAATGAAAAATTCACACCCGAAACTTCTGTTTGTCAGATTTCGAATTCTAACTTAAATGTCAATTTTTGGTGATATAAGCACCAATAGTTGAATATTAATTCAAATAAACAAAAATGAATTAAAGATAATAAGTTAAAGCCAATAATGAAAAGGAGCAAAAATAGGAAATATTGTGTACTCTGAATCAACCCTATACGCAATCTATCTAGACTCTAGAGCCGCAACAAGTCAGGTCGGGAATGGATAACAATAATGCTAAATAACATGAGAAATTCCGAATGGCATTTTAACATGATTTATTTTGTAAATATTATAACTAATTTGGTGGAGCTGTTCTTTTGCGAGATGATCATCTATGTTGCGTTGTCGGTGTTGGCACGCTTGATATCAAGATGCAGGACGGGATTGTCCATTTGATCAAGATGTAGGACGAGTTTGTCCATTTGATCAAGATACTGGACCGGGTTATCCATTTGATCTCATTAGGCGTTCTCAGAGATTTCGGTTGTAAGTTCCGATGTGAAGGTGAAATCCTGAAGATATCTAGATGGACTCTTACATTGATGAATGCTAGAATGACCGGTGTGTTATATATTCTGGAAGTTCAGAGTACCGAAAATTTATTTCGGAAAGTTGACGCCGTTTTAGGCTCGTTCGTCTGGCCTTCTCTGTCTCAGTTAGAAGGTCAGGATTTATGATTGGATGCGGGGTGACAGTTTTCAGCACGAGTGATCTACTGTGTGGCCAGAATACCGAAAAACATGAGTTTTGTGAAGATTATGTTTGTGACAAACGGAGGAGACTCAGCTTTAGTACAGTCGTTCATCGTACGAAAGAAATTTTGGACGATGTCTATTTGGATTTGTGGGGACACATTTGTGATCCTTTATAAGGATTGTTTAGCATTGCATGATTGCTCGCTCTCGACAACAACATGGCATGGCTGATCGGAAAAACTACTCGAGAAGGCATGGTGCATATTTTTGGGGCGGGTTCTCAGGCGATGAGTTCTGGATAGAAGCCACGGATACTACTTGGTGGTTGGTCAACCGTTCTCTGAACACAGCAATTCGGTGCAAGACACCAACAAATATTTGGTCAGGTAAACATGTGAATTACTCGGCGCTGCAGGAGTGAAGGCGTATTGTTTGCGGTGTGCAGTTTTGGAACTCGTTCTTTTGAGAGACGTGACTTTTGAGTCGGTTATGTTACGGGCGCGGGTGCAAGTTAAGACAATCAAGAAGAAGGCGGAGTTTTTTTGTTCTCGATCAACAAGCTGAAGTTACTGGATGTAACTTGGAGCATTGTGGTGGCTCTTATTTTGGTGATGGTGAATCGGTTAAGGAGAGTCCGGAAGGTCTTTTGGTAAGAGATCATGTTGGATGGTGAATTAGTTAAGGAGAATCAGAAAGGTGCTTTGGTAAGGGATCGTGTTGGATCTCCTATGAGATATGGATACTACAATTTTGTGTATTGTTTGGCTGCGGTCAACGAATTGAACTTTTGCGAGTTCTCGATACAAGGAGGTAGTAGTCTCATCTGGAGCGGTAAAATGGATTGTTGCTATTAAGGAGGAGCTCGTTTTGGATAGTCATTTTTACGGCCGTGTATCAAGGATGAGATTTCGAGTTAATGTGGAGATTGTTATGTATGTCTCGATATCTCACCATAATATGTTTCCTTTTTGGTAATGATATTTAGGAAGGATTAGGAGAAGGAAATAAATATTTAGAAAATATTTGGAGGATGGAAGGAGGTGACTTATTTCCATATTTGTATCGTTAGTTTATGTTATTTTCATATTGTATCTTTAATGTAGGCAGTTTATATTTTGGTAATTATTTAAGTCTCTATTATATAAGGAGACCTAAACTTATTTAAGACTCTACAATTCTTACGATATAGCATCTCAATTGAATAAATGTTTTCTCTCTTTTTTTTTAGATATTTTTCTCATGAGTTCTCTTTCTATACATCAATATTTTCTCAATTATCCTAACAATATATGTGAAGAGTATTGCAGTCATTAAGTTGGGTGGATTTGGACAAAAAAATACAATAAACAAATATGATATTGTGAATATGGCGGAATTAACAAGTTACTACGATTTACAGTAAATAAAACATAATCCATGAGAATGACACAGGAATGAAAGATGCATGAATTAAATTAATAAATAAAATCAGAGATTCTAATAATATATAATTCAAAAGATCTTTCATATATTTTTTTTGTGGAGAGATCTTCAAATCTTAATATATATAAAAGGACAACTAACAACAACTGATTATTCAAAGTGTCATTTATTTAATTTGTTGACCCCAAGTACAGCTCATTTAACTAATTAAACCAAACTATTACTCAGAATATTATTTTGTTTCTATTTTTGTAATAATTATAATAATAAATCTTCATTTTAGTAATTATGATATGAGAACTGTGAAAAACATCTCAATATTCGGGCTGTAGATGGATCAGATTCGGTACATATTCAAGAAATATCCAGAGCAGTCAAAATCTGAGCCGATCAGAAAAACATGCTTGAACCAATTCGAACATGAATGATTAGAAATCTGAAATCAACTTGTAACCCGAGCCTAAAACTGACATGACCCAAATTCCGAATGATCCAACTGAAGAATCCAAAACCTAAATAATTTGTAGCCCGAATGACCAGAAACACATAGACTTTGTAATCTTAGATAATCCTAGCTTGAATGATTCGCCTAATATAACGAGATTTTTATCTTATTACATGAAATATGTCAAAGTTGTGGAGTTCATGGTTTCTTTTGATATCATTGATCTTCAAAATCTTATATGAAAGGCCTGAAATGCCAATCTGAATGATTTTTTTTATAATTGAATTCACAATGTGACGATAGAATTTGCTAAATATAGGTTACATAAATATATTTAATTGGCGGAATTCGAATTTGAGATCTCTTCCGAAGTTCTAACTTCTAAAATGTCTTATCAAATGATTGACAACCCCAATCTGAATTATATGTGATCAGAAACCAACTTGAGAACTGAACTTACACGAACGACTCATAACTCAAAATTTACCTAAACCCAAGTGATCCGAAACACAAAATAAAAAAAACCTGAATAACTCAAAACCCAAATAACCGAAAACCAGAATCACTCAACATCAATAACCCAAAACCAGAATTATCCAGGAGTGACTTGTTGTTTGAATTAACTAGCAACACAGTTGGTCCTAGCTGTATGCTACCCGATCCGTCCATTTGCCATCATTTAGAATATCCAAATCCAAATTTAACAAAAAATATTTTCATAGAATGGTAGAATGGAGAAAACTTTTTTATCTTACATCTAATTTGATGTCAATAAATTTGGAACTTACAATCTATGACTTGTTGTGTTTTACACTTAATCACTAGATCATTTGTCGATTGGTCAAATTCAACAACAATTCAAATGATTTAAATACAAATCTATATTTATTAGAAAAATAAGATTCATATGCGGATTCAAAACCATTAATTATACACAAGTTTTGAATTTATTATCAGAACAAAATAACAAACATGAATAAATAAAAAGCCACCATGACAGTTTTTCTATATTATATAAGATGTTTTAATTGATTATGAAGTTCACTCAAATTTGTCATTGTTTGCGTCGGAGAAAAAATATACATTCACATATATTTTTTGTTGTGTTAGTATAAATAATCAATTTATAATATATTTGAAATATAATATACTTGACCGGTTTACTAAGTAAAATTTATATTGTATTTTTAATGTGTTTATGTTGGTCCATTTATAACATAAACCCTATGCATCTCTCTCCACAACCAATTCAAGTAAACATGATTCTACCTCCATGGCTCTTATTCATCTTGCTCACAATTTCCCTCCTCTTTATTCTATCCAAAATACTAAAATCTCAACAGACCTTTCGGTTACCACCGGGCCCCACACCACTGCCAATAATTGGAAACCTCTTCGACTTGAGTGGCCAAATGCACCTAGCTCTAGCCCGTTTAGCGAAAATTCATGGCCCTATCATGTCTCTTAAGCTAGGCTTCACCACCTCAATAGTTATCTCCTCGCCGGAGCTAGCTCGTGAGGTTATGCAAGAGAAAGACCTACTTTTTGCCGCTCATTGGATCCCTGACGCGTTCCGCGCGTTAAACCAACATAAATCATCAGTGATTTGGCTGCCGATGACATCCCCGCATTGGAAGCAACTCCGGTCCGCCTGGGTCATGTATCTTCTCTCGCCACGCCGTCTTGATTCGACCCGGTTGGTACGTGATAAAAAGATACGGGATATTTTGCATTACATCAGGCAACAAATAGGTCGTCCGTTGGATATTAGCCGAGTATTATTTGCTGGGTTTCTTAACATGGTTTCCACCCTGTCCTTCTCGGAAGACGTCATGGATCTCGACTCCGAGTCGCCACAAAAGTTTAAGGAGATTATCGATGCTATAAATGTTGGGTTCACAAAGAGTAACATCTCTGACTTTTTTCCTTTCCTTCGGCTGCTCGATCTGCAGGGCACACGGCGTCATGTCGCCAATCATATTAGTCATCTCTTTCATTTCATGGATGGTGTAATCGATCGCCGTTTGAAACGAAATGGTGAAGTGCCGGAGGCGGATGAAGATTTCTTGGGCCCCCTTCTCCAACTGTTAATGGAATCCAAGCTAGATAGGCAACAGATAAGAAATATCCTCATGGTAAATTTTCTAAAATTTAGTATGATTTATAGAATTGTTATTGGATATGTAGAATATGATTTATAGATTTAATTTATAGAATTGTTATTGGATTTTCATAATTCTTGCATGCACGAACATACACTGGCCAGAGATTACCAACCCATTGAGGTTCCAACCTTTGTCAACGCCACATAATTTTAAATTGAAAAATGATCCTTTGAAATTAGAGATTCAGTTGACAAAATCTAACTTGAATAAGTATAATGGACACCTTACCAAAAAAAAAAAAAAAAAAACTTTGAAGAGTATTATTTATTTAGTTTTGTTAGTAGAACTTCATTTTCCCAATGGTTTATTACATTATAATCAAAGAACTTGTCAGTGAAACTAAAAAAAGTTGATCTTTCGATGAAAATAATATAAATCATATATACTCGTTCAATTTCCTTTTTCATTATTTAGAAAAATTAGTACAATTACAAATGAGTAAAACCTTTCTGAAGCTAGCACAGTAAAGAAGTTTGTAAGTATTGGTATAGATAAGTTTCCATTTTTCCTCCAAAAAAAAAAGATAAGTTTCCATTTAAATAAACTTCGTATTGGAATAAATTACTAATAATATTGCAGTATGGAAGCCTTGTATTTGGATTGGATGTTTCAATTCCTCCAATCCCAATATTAGAACTGTAACGGCGATAATTTCAGCTTTTAATATCTGAATTCCAGAAATTGTAAAATACAATAATTCTAATTTCTTTAAGTATTGTCTAATTATACAATCATCCAAACTGACTAATAGGAAGTATTTTTGGCGGGAGCTGACACAAACTCGACAACTTTAGTATGGGCATTGGCGGAGCTTCTCCGTAACCCCCACTCAATGGAAAAAGTACAGAATGAGCTGAGAGATGTTACTGGCTCTCAAGAACTTGATGAGGTGAATGTTGCCAATCTTCCATATCTCCAAGCTGTAGTGAAAGAATCAATCCGAATGCATCCAGTTACGCCATTCATCGTACCTCGTGTAATCATGGAGGACGGAGTCCAAGTCGGAGGATTTGATGTGCCGAAAGACGCCCGTGTTATTATAAATGCATGGGCGATAGGACACGACCCAATGGTTTGGCCCGAGCCAGATGTCTATAAACCAGAGAGATTTCTAGAGACAGGTGAAAATGTCCGCAAGACGAAACATGAGCTCATCTCATTTGGATTAGGAAGGCGGGGTTGCCCCGGTATGCCGTTGGCTTTAAGAGTAGTGCCATTTGTTCTGGCATTGATGGTTCATGAGTTTGACTGGAGTCTTCCTGACAGGATGAAGCCCGAAGATTTGGATTTGACCGAGACTAACGGCAGTGTACTCGAGCCATGTGTGCCTTTACGTGTTGTCCCGACACTGGTTGGTAATCAGCATTGAAAAGATATCGATTACCAATTATTTGTACTTATAAGATGACCTTTATATTTGTGTAATATAAGGGTGACAAAATTATCTTGTTCAGTATTGTGGTGCTACAATTATATAAATGCAACTGTTTTCTTTTTAACTTTATTTGAGTGTGCTTAGGAGTAAATGACGAAGAGAAGATAAAATTTGATATATGTTTGGATTAACAATATTTTAGTTCTAAATGGTTGTAGATCACTAGCATAACATACGGCCTATGCGTAATAACTGGGATGTCGAACCTCAATGACGGCATAGTACTAGGACCTACCCGTAAGTCTAATAATCCGAACTGATCAACACTACTACAAAAAAATGGATTCATGGACGAATGAAAGTGGTCCCTGAAACATCAAATTTGGTCGCAGAGGCCGATAGGCGACCAAATTTGTACGAGAAGTTGGTTGTCTTAAAACGGAAAAAGAGTAAACTAAATAAAGATGAATATAAATGATCACATGGATCTATGGTTTGATTGCTCTCCTGTTGATCTATAATAACTTCTAGTTCTAATTGAACAAATGTAGATCAGAGGTCTTATCATAATGTAAGTATAATCTACTTTTATGTAGAGTACTATGCCTAGTCTAGCGATCCCTTTCTTTCGCGGTTAATACATGTGTACCCTAAAGCCTTTATTGTTTTTTGATATGCCTTGGTTTCCGGACTTCTTCCATTTATAGTTATCCAAGTTTATCCATTGTGAAGTATAATCAAATCCATTGTGAAGTATAATCAAACAATATTTATATACCATAGAAAGTAGAACTGTAGAAGCATGAGGTGAAGTCGAAAGTCAGGGTTTTTGCACAGAGAGCTTGAAAGGGAGCGCATCACCCACCAAGGTTGTACATGTTATAATAATTTCGTATATCGATCAAATATGCCCAATTTGCAACTCAATGTCTGAACCTTATCCACCAAGGTTGTATATGATTCGGTAGTACACAAGCAGTGGAGTGTTTCCGCTGAAAGGATGGAGGAGAGGATTACGTCAGAAGAGGAGATTTAGAAAGTGGAGGAAGGGAGGTAGAACGGGTTGTCGTCTATCGGGTTTCGCAGGGAGGGGATGGAGGTGGGAGGGTGAACGGAGGAGATGTGAAGATGAGGTTTCCGGCGGTGGTTTGATCGGATGAACACATTGCAGAAGAGTGGAGTCAGCGTGGTAAAGCAAATGTTTTTTGGTTTCTTGTTATTTTCCTTGGAATAAATGGAAGAGTAGGGGGATGTCGCAGCTAGTGAGGGAGGGAGAGAGTTTTCTGCTTTCTTATTATTTTAGTAGGAATAAATGGAAGAGTAGGGGACGTCGCAGCTGGGGAACTGAGAAGTGTTGCGACTTGAGAGAGGTGGAGAATCTGTGGAGCCACACGTGGCTGGAAATGGTGTGAAACAGTGAAAGGAAGGGAATCAAATTTGGGTGCACCTGGATCATTAGTATGAATCCACTTATATAATGTTATAGTGTTTTGTTGGAATCAAAATAATAATGCAAGGTCAGGAAGTCGAGGAAGATTTCGGAGAAGTGAAAAAATTAAGAGGTATTTTAAAAGTTCAAAAAGGTGATTTTTTTGGGGGTGGGGGCTGAAAAGTCTAGCGGCTCCACCCCCGCCGTCGACGGCGGAGTCTTTGTCTTTCTCTCTATCTTCTGATGGCACGGCAATGCCGACCCAACAAGGGTCTGTTGGGCTTCTTTCTCGAGCCTGCCTTCGCTTTCTCTTTTTCTTACTCGAGTGCTTCTCATGGCATGTCTACTCTCTGTTCACGACACCTAAAACCCTGAGTTCGTTTTCTTGTGGTTCGCGACTTTTCTCTCTCGAAGTTTTCTCTTATCTCATGGCAGTGGGGGCGCCTCACTTTCTGGCGATTGTTTCTTATCTGATACTTGTGCTTTGCGTCGGTAGCTTCTAATCTGGCACTCGTCCCTTGTGATAGATTCTTCTTCTAAACCGGCCCGTTGTGGCAACTGTTTTTAATCTGATAGTGTCCCCTTCTGGCGGTTCTCGCTTTTCTCTTACCAGCTCGTTGTGATAACTATTTTTTAGCTGATACCGGCCCTTGTGGTGATTCTCTCTCTTCTCGTACTGGCCTGTTGTGCTTCCTATTTCTTATATATACCCCCCGGCTCATTGTCCCGGTTGACTCTCTTCTCGTATCGGCATGTTGTGGCTCCTTTTTTTTTCTTATCTATATACCGCCCTCTTGTGGTGTTGAGGGCCGAAACCATGATGCCGGCCCCTTGTGTCGGTTCCTTCTATTCTGGTATTGACAACTTCTGATGGTCTTTTTCGAGCTCGTACTGGCCCCTTGTGGCATTGATCTCTTATCGGGTATCAACCGTTTCTAACTTCCGCCGAGCTTCCCCTCTCATGGTGATGCATCTCTCTCGAATTTCTTGTCAACAAGTCGACATTGCCTAGGCGGGTACTGGAATCAGTCAACTGTGAAGCACAACGATGGCTCGAGGCGCTATCACTTTCAAGACCTCTACAAGCTTGGATTGATTGAATCTACCATTTGTGTTCTTTCTTTCAAATTAGTTAGATTCAATGTAGTAGGTCGTAATTCTATGTATCTTTATTTCTCTCTTGTTTTGCTGGATCCCCTTGGGAAAATTTGTAAATATTTTGTACTTTGAATTTTAACTTATTTAATGGTATCTCAGCCAGCAATCTTCGGCTGAAGCTTTAAAAAAAATGTTATAGTGTTTGTTTATGTTGAGAAATTAGTCGATTGTTTATTTATGTTGAGCTTCGTTTATGTTGAGGTGTTGGTTCGTATATCGGCTAGGCCATTTTTAAAAGTATATGAAAGCAATTAGTGCCATTGCTTTTGAAACCGACAAATTTCCTAAGATGCATATATTATTTATATGTAAAATAATTAATTTTATTATTTACTACAAAATAATACATATATAGAAATTTAATAAAATAGTATATACTTATAGTGAAATAATATATATTTAGGAAACAACAAGTTAATATTAATTATAATACAATAGTATATAGCTATAATAAAATACAATAGTTCGATAAATCAGATTTTGATGGTATTATTCCATGCCAAAGTATTTGTGACATCGATGATGGATTGTAATAATAAACATAATATTTATTCTAAGATATTTCAAATAATATGTACGCATAAGTTATTTTAATATCATTAAAATAGACCATGAATATGCAATTCAGCTTTCTGTCATCAAAATGCGTGACTTTGATAGTAAAACTATAACATGTTATGAATGTTATTCTATATCGTCCCTGGTTATTTATAGCATATTTGTGGAGACAAATATACTTGCGGAGACAAATAAATAAATATTTGTAGACAAGTTATACACTAGTATACTAGTTGACTAATGATCATATTTTACTAATCATGGATAAATAGTTATCAAGTGATTAACACAGCTATATGTTAGAGACCATATATCGGACTGATCCGCCATAAAATGCTACATGTTTTACGTCATTAGTGATTCTTGAAACATAATATTTTTATAGTCCTTTGACCTGAGATTGTCACGGTTCCCAACATGAGTAATTTTATATTTTAACATAATCTAATACTGCCTTTAATCGGGTGGTCATAACGATTATGATTAGCTATATAATGAATCATGTAGAGGAATAAAGTATTACATGCCTGATGTCCTGAGATTCCCAAAAAATCAAATTGAACAAATGCATGAACATGCTTAAATAAATTAATAAGAGTAATTAATATCATTTATTTTGTTAAATATAATGATGACGTATTACATGCCTTATGATCGATATAAATATCGCGTGACAAAGTGACTAAATACATGATTGTTGATTAGGTAAATCGGATCACCGATTTTCACTTAATTTGGATAGTCACGATGGCTTGTTTGAGTCCTCTTATGATTTATAGACTGTCAAGTATATTGCTAACATTAAGTGAACGTACATGGTCACACACAAAGAACAAACTGAAATGGGTGAAGAAAATCCTAGAAACTTATATGATGAGTTGCATAGGGATATCATCAAAGATATTGTCATATTATGCGATAAGACGTGATACATATGCATATAAAGATTATGGACATAAAAAAATAAGTAATATAGAAGAGTCTAGATGATGACATGTGGATAAAGATGAATGATATCATACATATCTCTTGGTATGAAGAGACATAACTCTTCATCTCTATATTGGGGGATCCAAAATTTTGGACCACATCATTCTCTCTCTCTCTCATAATTACTTATTCTCTTTTGTGTGACAAAAGAGAGAAAATATCTCTTATGTTTTGTATGACAAAATAATGAAAGGGTTGTTGTCCTTAGTTTGATAATATTTAAAACTATTCCGAGCTACTAATATATTTTTGAGAATGTGTTGTCAACATCAGAAGAAGTCATTTTTGAGTTTTTGGATTTTAAGTTGTGATAAAACTAAGTTTTTAGGCTTTGGAGCTATTAGTGTAGGTATAGTTGAATTTATTATATTCTATATTGAATTGAGAAATATTTGCTTTCTGCCTTATTCCGTTCCCAATGGAATGCATTTTGTCCATTCCGTTTCCAACGGAATGGACGGGTTTTCATTCTGTTGGGAACGCAAGCCCACTGTCTCTTTTGGCTGAAAAATGTCATATTACGTTCTCAACGGAATAGCTTCCTTTGGCAACGGAATACAAGATTTTTTAGTCGTTTCAGCCTTCATTGGCCTGATTCTAATTCCTTTTTAACATTCCGTTGGCAACGGAATAGCCTGTTTTACTTTTCTGTGGGCTGCCTCTTTCCTTCTTTTATACCCAGCCTGTTGGGAAATCCACAGCCATGTACGTTACATGCGCAGCATAACCTATGGATTTAACCCGCCTAGGATCTACGTTAAGGGAATAAAAGTATGAGATTAACTATTAAAATTTATACCTTGGATCTATCTGATCTGCGAGACGAAGAACGGATGTAGGTCTGAACTTTTCTGACTTGCAACCTTCTCCTTCCTGAATCTCGACTCGCGACCTCCTTGCTTCTCCTAGGGATGAAGATCGATCGCTCGCAAGTTCTCAAGATAGAGAACCTCTACTCATTGTTGGGTCTCGGACGTGCATAACGCAGCGGAAAACAAAAAATTTCGTCCAAAACCAATCCGAGAATCCGTGCGTATCGGTTAAATCAAAGAAATAAATCTTAATAATACCTTTCGGATTACGCTTAATCCGTGACGCTCAAACCATGCGTGTTGTCCATGCGTCTCTAAACCGGTTACCGTCCTAACCGATTTTACGTCCGTCTAGGCCGTCTAGGTCGAATCGTGCGGAAGTCAACTACCACACACACAATCGGTCTCCACCAAAACTCTCAACAAACCGTTCACATCTTCTTAGGCCGAATAGATCACAAGCGTCGAAAGTACGAACGCCTCTACCGATGTCCACACGAACAAACTTCTTAAAACGGGAAGAAGAACAATATATATGCTAGTAGCTTGTTCTCCTCTTGCATAAGAAAACTCTTCTTATTTTATCTCACAAAAGATGTATATAATTCCTCTCATATAATCGCACTCTTTCATTTTGTCATACAAAAGGAAAGCACCCTTTCATAATTTTGTCATACAAATTAGAAAGTATATTTTCTCTCTTTTGTCTCACAAAAGAGAATGAGAAATAATGAGAGAAAGAATGATATGCTGTGTTATGAATTTGGAACTCTCTATGTCCTTATATAGAGGTGAAGAGTCATGTCTCTTCACACTAAAAGATGTGTATGACATCACTCATTATTATCCATATGCCATCATCTGGACTCTTCTAGATTACATGATCTTTTGTGCTCATAGTCTTTATATACATATATATCACATTCTTATCACATCTTATCGCTAGGATTTTCTGCGCCCGTTTCAGTTTGTTATTTGTGTGTGACCCTGTAGGTTCACTTAATGTTGGCAATAGACTTGACAGTCTATAAATCACGAGCGGACTCTAGCAAGCCATCATGACTACCCAATTTAAGTGAATATCGGTGATCTGATTTACCTAATCAACAATCACGTATTTAGTCCCTTTGTCACACGATATCTATATCGATCATAAGGCATGTAATACGCCATCCTTATATTAATCGAATTAATATTTCTTGATCCCGAATTAAACTGAACAAGAGCAAATGACATTAATAACTCTTATTAATTCATTTGAGTATGACCATACATTTCTTCAGTTCAATTCATCAAGAGGCCTAAAGATATCTCTCTCATTTATGAGAGGAACAAATTCCATCTTGATTGCACTCATCCCTCTACATGATTCATTGTATAGCTAATCATAACTGTTATGACCACCCGGTTAAAGGCAGTGTTAGATTATATTAAAGTATAAAATTACTCATGTTGGGAACCGAGACAATCTCAGGTCAAAGGACTATAAATACTTTATGTTACAAGAATTGCTAATGACGTAAAACATGTAGCATTCTTATGGCGGGTCAGTCCAGTATATGGTCTCTAACATATACCTATGTTAATGACTTGATAACTATTTATCCATGATCAGTAAAACATAATCATTAGTCAACTAATATACTGGTGTACATTTATAGCTTGTATATAAATATATATTTATATGTATCTGCAAGTATATTTGTCTCCACAAATATCCTATAAATGACCAGGGACGATTTAGAATAACATTCATAATACTTTATAGTTTTACTATAAAAGTCACGCACTTTGATGACATAAAGCTGAATTGCATATTCATGGTCTATTTTAATTATATTAAAATAACCTATACGCACATATTATGTGAAATATCTTAGAATAAATATTATGTTTGTTATTACAATCCATGATCTAGGTTACAAACACTTTGGCCTAGGGCATAATACCATCACTCATATCCACACGAACTTCAGATGTACGGAATAACCGGACTTTGCTAGGCAAGTACGGAAATACTTTCCGAAAATCTCTCAAAACTTTCTCTCTTTTTTCTATGTAATAGACGACCTCTAAGGCTTCTGAATTGTGTGTCGAATAGAAGGGGTAATCCCTTTATTTATACTAGAGAGAGGGGTGAAAGAATGACAACTTTCGTTAAGGAAACAAATCCTGCCTGCCGTGTGAACAATAATTTCTGCTTCGAACGGACCATCGTTTCCATACAAAAGATGCTTGTCCACCAAACAAATCAGCACATACCATATGTGTTCCGTTTGAATGCGTGAACAGTAATTCCTGTGCGTGAACAGTATTTTCAGCACAATCAAATATCCAATATTTGATTTATTCTTTTGCCTATTTATACATCACATGTATAACTGTTATTGAGGTATTTTCATCCTGTACGAATGGAGTTCATTGTGTGACCGTGTCGGTTCCATTTACCGCAGGCAACGATCTTCTAAATATCGTAAGTCATGAGTAACCTCTGGGCTGATGTCATGACTACCCATGTTAAATGAAATGATCAGTGATCATAAACCTATTGGAATAGACATTTATTTATTCCTTTTGTTCTACGATATATGTATTGATCACAAGGCATGGACTCTTCATAGCATCTTGGTAGGACGTGGGTTCATCATCTATGAATGTCACATCATCATCATTAGACATGAGAAATCCATATCTCTCGGGCTCATGACGAATCCTACTAGATCTACGTTGAGTCTGTTGTGTTTCAAGCTCACCAACTCCTTGAGAGCTTGTTTGTTCCTCTATCATAGGTGTCGCAACTATCGGTGGGTCTCAAATTTCTTCGAGTTGTATTTTGCTCCCACTGCTTCTCATAGAGACAAACTCTCTTTCCAAGAAAGCTCCATTACGAGTAACAAACACTTTGTTCTCCGATGGGTGGTAAAAGTAATATCTTTTAGTTTCCTTAGGATATCCCACAAACATGCACTTACCAAATTTGGGTCTGAGTTTATCGGGAAACTGCCGTTTGACATAAGTCTCACATCCCCAAATTTTAAGAAAAGACAACTTGGGGCTTCCCCCGTCCACATCTCATATTCCACTGAGGAGTTCCTGGTGGAGTCAGTTGTGAAACTATTCCACATTCTCTGAGATGATCCTCAAATTCCTGACTTAGATATTCGCCTCCTCGATTAGATCGAAGTGCTTTAATCTTCTTGCCAAGTTGATTTTGTACTTCATTCTTAAATTCCTTGAACACTTCAAAGGATTCAGACTTGTGCTTCATTAGGTAGACATAACCATATCTACTGAAGTCGTCCGTGAAAGTTATGAAGTAACGATACCTACCTCTAGCCGACATACTCATTGGCAGTGTTCTAAAAATCACGCCTAGGTGCTAGGCGCCGCTCCACCGAGGAATTATGGTCAAATCGGTCGAAAAAGTCGGATTTGTCGCCTAGAACCGTCTAATTTCTGATTTTTCCGATTAATTAGTGATTTTCCCAATTTATTAGTGATTTTTCCAATTAATTTTTAATTTTACTGATTAATTTCACCCAATTCCTGACTGTCTGGGTGCCGATTTTTTCTGCCTGGTTACCGATTTTTCCACTTAGATCCCGATTTATCTGCCTAGATCACGATTTTTATAATTAATTCCGATTTTCCTACCTAATTCCAAGAATTTTTGTCCCAAATTTCCTAAATTTCATATCTTTATTTTATATGTGCGTATAATAATGAGAAAAGTTCTATTATGATCCCAAAATGCCCAGGCGGCGCCTAGGCGCTAGTCGCTTCCCTAGCCCATGGCGACTGCCTAGCGATTTCTAGAACACTGCTCATTGGTCCACATACATCAGTTACCACAACTAAAACCCTAATCTGCACCTATTCCGTTGCCAACGAAACTATTCCGTTGCTAACGGAATAGGTATTTCCATAACGAAATACTTGGCAGCTAAGATTATTACAGTTTCTATATATATTCCGTTCGGAACGAACTATTCTGTTGCCAACGGAATGGCACTATTTAGTTCAATCAATTATCCAATAATTGATTATTTCATTCACCAATTCATACATCATATGTATAACTGTTTTGAGGTATATTCATCCCGTACGAATGGAGTTCATTGTGTGACCGTGTAGGTTCCATTTAACGCTGACAACAATCTTCTAAAGATCGTAAGTCATGAGCTATGTTACGCGGACACTCTCCGAAATGAGCCGTAGGCGTGTCGGACACGGACACGGCTCGGACACGCCTACGACACGTGTCCGACACTTCAAATCGCGTGTCCTAATATTTTATTGTAAAAAAAAATATGGACACGGCTCGGACACGGCAGGACATGGCGGGACACGGCGGGACACGTTTTGGACACGCTTTGGATACGGATTGGACATGGCAGGCTTAAAATCCGGCCCAAAAAAAATTGGCCCAAAAAAAATTTATAGAATGATAATATAATTTAGATGTGGTTATGTGATTGTATGAACTCTTTAATCTAGTTATGATTTTTGTACTTTTGAATTAGGTTAAATTTGGTTTTGTGGTTAGTGGATGTTTGAATGAAGTATGGACCTCATATTTTGTGCTTTTAATTAGATTATTTTTGTATTAATATGAACTATGAACTATCACTTGAATTATGGACATTTTATTAATCAAGTTATTATCAATTTAGTTTATGTTTTTTATATTATTTATATTTTTTAAACATAAAATAAATATATTATTTTATATATATATATAAAACGTGTCGTGTCCGGAGGTTTTCTTGAGATTACCGTGTCGACGTGTCCGTGTCGTGTCGGACACGACACCCATGTCCGTATCCGTGCAACATAGGTCATGAGTAACCTCTAGACTGATGTCATGACTACCCATGTTAAATGAAATGATCAGCGATCATAAACCTATCTGAATAGACATTTGCTTCTTCCTTTTGTTCTACGATATACATCTTGATCACAAGTCACGGTAATATGTCATCCTTGATTTTGATCAAAGTCTCTTTCCTGATCGAGAATTAGACTGAGTAAATATAAAATGATATTAACGACACATGTTAATCCATTTTGAGAATGGCCATGCATTTCCTTCAGTCCTAGTTCATCAGGGGGCCCAGAGATATTTCCCTCTTGTCGAGAGGAACAAATCCCATCTTGGTCACTCACATTCCTCGTCATGATTTAGTGCATACTTAATGATGACCTTAATAATTATCTGTTGGGATTCGGACGTGCATCACGCAGCAGAAAACAAAGATTTCGTCCAAAACCAATCCGAGGATCCGTGCGTATCGGTTAAATCAAATAAATAAATCTTAAAGATACCTTTCGGATTACGCTTAATCTGTGACGCTCAAACCATGCGTATTGTCCATGCGCCTCTAAACCGGTTACCGTCCTAACCAATTTTCCGTCCATCTAGGCCGTCTAGGTCGGATCGTGCGGAAGTCATCTACCGCACACACAATCAGTCTCCACCGAAACTCTCAACAACCCATTCTCATCTTCTTAGGCCGAATAAATCACAAGCGCCGAAAGTACGAACGCCTCTACCGGTATCCACACGAACAAACTTTTTAAAACGGGAAGAAGAACAATATATATGCTAGTAACTTATTCTCCTCTTGCACAAGAAAACTCTTTTTCTTCTTCTTATTTTATCTCACAAAAGATGCATATAATTCCTCTCATATAATCGCACTCTTTCGTTTTTGTCATACAAAAAGAAAGCACCCTTTCATAATTTTGTCATACAAATTAGAAAGTATATTTTCTCTTTTTTGTCTCACAAAAGCGAATGTGAAATAATGAGAGAGTGAATGATGTGTTTTGTTGTGAATTTGGAGCTCTCTATGTCCTTATATAGAGGTGAAGAGTCATGTCTCTTCACACTAAAAGATGTGTATAACATCACTCATCATTATCCATATGCCATCATCTAGACTCTTCTAGATTACATGATCTTTTGTGCTCATAGTCTTTATATACATATATTCACATCTTATCACATAATATGACAATATATTTTGTGACATTCTTACGCAACTCATCATATAAGTCGCTAGGATTTTCTGCGCCCATTTCAGTTTGTTCTTTGTGTGTGACCCTGTAGGTTCACTTAATGTTGGCAATAAACTTAACAGTCTATAAATCATGAGCGGAATCTAGCAAGCCATCATGACTACCCAATTTAAGTGAATATCGGTGATCCGATTTACCTAATCAACAATCACGTATTTAGTCCCTTTGTCGCGCGATATCTATATCAATCATAAGGCATGTAATACGCCATCCTTATATTAATCGATTAATATTTCTTGATCCCAAATTAAACTGAACAAGAACAAATGAGATTAATAACTCTTATTAATTCATTTGAGTATGGCCATACATTTCGTCAGTTCAATTCATGAAGAGACCTAAAGATATCTCTCTCATTTATGAGAGGAACAAATCCCGTCTTGATTGCACTCATCTCTCTACATGATTCATTAAATACGTAATCATAACCGTTATGACTACCCGGTTAAAGGTAGTGTTAGATTATGTTAAAGTATAAAATTACTCATGTTTGGAACCGAGATAATCTCAAGTCAAAGCACTATAAATACTTTACGTTACAAGAATCGCTAATGACAAAAAATATGCAGCATTCTTATGGCGGGTCAGTCCAGTATATAATCTCTAACATATACCTATATTAATGACTTGATAATTTTTTATCCATGATCAGTAAAACATGATCATCAGTCAACTAATATACCGGTGTACATTTATAGCTTGTATATAAATATATATTTATATGTATCCGCAAGTATATTTGCCTTCGCAAATATCCTATAAATGATTAGGGACTATTTAGAATAGCATTTATAACACTTTATAGTTTTACTATCAAAGTCACGTACTTTGATGACATAAAACTGAATTGCATATTCATGGTCTATTTTAATTATATTAAAATAACTTATACGCACATATTATATGAAATATCTTAGAATAAATATTATGGTTGTTATTACAATCCATCATCTAGGTCACAAACACTTTGGCCTAGGGTATAACACCATCATTATCCCGTTACGGATGACGTAGGATCATATTAAAGTATGCAGTTCCACATGCAGGAATCCATGGTGACCTCAGGTCGTAGGAATAAGTACACTATTCATATGAGAATCACTAATGACATATACCATCTATATTCTCATAATATGGTCAGTCCAGCACATGTTCTATAACACGAACCTATATTCCAGACTTGACATCACTATGTACATAATCAACAGAACATGATCATCCGGTCTGCGAATATACTAGTGTATATATGTAGCTTCTTCCTTGAAGTATATTTATCTCTATAAATATCACACATATCACTAGGGACGGTTTAGAATGTCATTCGTTAGTTCACAGTTCTACTATCAGAATCACTTATTCTGATGACGTGAACCCGAAGTGACATTCATGGTTGATATAAGAAATTTACATTCACAACCCATACACACAGATATATAAGAAACAACCTTTATTGAATAAATAATAATGTCTTAATACATAATCCATTTCCTAGCACAAATACATTTGGC
Source organism: Juncus inflexus (assembly GCA_024447665.1). NCBI lineage: Eukaryota > Viridiplantae > Streptophyta > Magnoliopsida > Poales > Juncaceae > Juncus > Juncus inflexus. The sequence goes on from JAJHPC010000011.1 coordinate 5,073,058, forward strand.
TTAGGGCACTAATCCAACACAGCCTCCATCCGAATTTTGGTTAACCAGTTCTTTTTTCAAGCAAAAAGCAAGATGTTTCTGTCTTTATTATTGAGTATAATTCATTCAAAAGTTTTATGAGATTAAGGAGAGATTAGTGATTGAATCAAGTTTGTCGGTTAAAGTTAAGAAATCTAGTTTGTAAGTTATTGCTCCATCTATTCGTCAAGAATTTTGTAAGACGAGCGGTGGTTCGAGGTCTGTAGACGATCTGTTTGTTAGTGGTTATCGGAGCCGCAAGGCAAGTCTCGGAGAGTAGGCAACTCGTGAACGCGGCAAGGGTCGTTAGCGAGTAAACGGGTGGTTAAGGCTAACGCAACCACCTCGCTGAACTCCATCATCAGATCTGGTGTTCGGTATCTCGTTTCTATTTCTATCTACTTTATTTTCTTGTTCATTTATTTTTCTTTGTTAATTAGTCTTCAAACGACCATCAACAAAAGTCTAAAAACAATAAAAATATAAAACCCTAAAAATTCAAGTATTCACGTTTCCACACATTAGGCCTTTCAAACCCCCTTAGAGGTCTCAATCAAATATTTATATGCTTTTGCTTATAATATATATTGGGTATTTTATAAAATATTTTTGGTTAAAAGAAAGTTTGAGCAAAACACAACTCTCAAACCCAAAACCGTGTATAACTATCATTCCGTTCGCAACGGAAAGAATTCTGTTCTCAACGGAATGGGCGCAGTCCCAATAGAGACCTCACGCTCTCGACGGAATATTGAAGGCACCAACGCTATATTGCGTTGGCAGCGCAATTATATCATTCCCAACGGAATCTAGATTTCTATCAAATCTGGGATTTCGATTCCCGATTTTTTTTTCTTTTCCTTCTTTAACCGTCGGACCCCTCCCCTTCTCCCCAAACCACACCATTCTCCATTAACACCCCCCCCCCCCCAAACCTTTCCTCTTGAAATCTCTTAACCCTAACCCTAAATTTCACCCTTCTCGCCCATTAATCAACCCGTTTTGCCCTCCTGAACTATCCAAATCAATCCCAATCGCCAAATAACCTTCGTATCTACTCTCAAAAATGCCAAATCTCAACAAGTGGGGACCGGCTAGGGATAAGATCTTTCACGAATTTCCCCCCTTGGACGCACATGGTAAACCCATTTGGCCGGCCGATGTAAAGACGAAAAATCTCAATACCGATGCAAGCTCTTCAAACCCTCGAGCCACAACCGGAGTTGCATCTCTGTCTCCGGTCGATCAAAACCAAGCAACCGCACAACAAGATAATGTACACCAAGAAGCCGATGATGCAGTCGATTATGACTATACGACCGGTACAACCGATCAAGTGGTACGCGCTATGACCCGTCGGCAAACTCAAAATCTCGAAGCTCTTCATGCCGACAATGAAGAAATATTCCATCGCTGGATGCGATCGAGACAAGTTTCGCGAATTACGCTCGCGAAAATACCCATATTCAACAAGAAAATTTTCAGACACTTCTTGCGGCATTCAACAGCCAGTACGCTCCCGGCTCCTCTTCTTCAAACCCTAACCCAACCGATTTTGGAGACCCGACCGAATAACCGGTGACCCTGCCCCGACTCCAAATCTAAATTCTAATTGAGTCTTGCTCGTTATTTTTATTAATTTTTTTTTAACTTAGGATTATTGTGGTATTTTTTTTTTAACTTAGGATTATTCCTCGTAACTCTTAAAGCCAACAATTTTTTTATTCTCATCCTTAATGTTTCTGGATTTTGTAAATCATTACTTTCCTTCCTAAAATTTCCCTTATATACCCACCATTCTTTAATGTTCATATCTTCACTTTTAACATTAATATCAACCAGCATGGTCTTCTTCCTCATATCTACAATCTCATCAATCATAATCACTTTCAGATAGACCCTAGTCTTATTCAATTCAGCCATTATAACTCCTGCATCATGGCATACAGATTCAGCAGAAAGTTGTAATAAAATTGTACTTTTCAGCTCCAAATGGTACTAAATTTTGCAATCTACCCCTTGTACTTCCGATAATTACACCACTTTCAAGATCTGCACCATCCTTTTTATTATTTTCCCTAAAGCTGATTTTTTTTTGTTATTACTCTGTTTAACCCCTATGCAATTGTCGTCCATTTCACATAATTGTAGAATAGTCTCTCGAGTTTTTAAATTTTTAATGACTACACTAGTTTCACATTTTTGTGAAGTTTCTTGATCATTATACAAAATTCCTTCTATTACTTCTTTTCTCTTAATTTCTTTTGCATTAAATCTCTCTTCAGCCCTATATCTGTTTTTCTTACCAGAATCTTTATTATTTTCATTTCCTACCTGTACCTTCTCAACTCCTAGCAATTTGGTGCTGGTACCAAGACTGGTACCTATCATTATTCCTTGATCACACTTCTTACATGGATTAGCAGTTTCCTTCTTCTCAATATTTTGCAATTCAGTACCATTAATTCTCTTAATTTGAGATATAGGTCCAATAAATTATGGGCCATCATCACTCTTCAACCCCATGTTGCCCATCTTGCACTTGAAATTTCGCAATTCCTTAAATTTAGAAATTTTCTTACATGCGTCAGTCACAACCTTTCTGACTTCTATTTCATCATATTCATGGGGACCCCGATTTTGTCCACCACATATTCAAACTTATACCAACTTGGAATTGAACCGATACACGAAAATCAACAGTCTTTAGGTGGACTGGTTCAGCTAAGACGGCACCACCTTTTGGTAGAACCGGTACAATAAGCTTAAAATTTGAATAAAACATGTGCGCGCCCTCATCACCATGCACTCTTATTTTACCTCCCTTAATATGACCAGACCTCCACAAAACCTATTTTCTCCAATACTACCATTCATATTTACTCCAACCGCTTCAGTTTTCTCACTTTTTTCTTTAACGCCTTCATAATTTAGCACCTCACTATTTTCTTTATTCTCAGTGATTGATACCCAATTTAACTCTCGCCACAACTGAGATGAATTTATCACTTTAGATTCTCCCTCATTTAACACTTCTTCGCATATTTTCACCTCAGACCATGCGTCAGTCGCATTCTTTCTAACTTCTATTTCATCTGGTACAGCAAAGACGGTACCACCTTTTGGTATTATTTGAGGATTATTAGGGATGACTCGGTTGTTAATGGGAATAATTTGGTTGGGATTTTGAATTACATAGGAATTATTAGGATTATGAACCATATTTTGTCTAAATTGCACATTTTGCAAATGAGTATCATTCATGTTACTAATATTATGGTTAATTGAATATAATTGTCAATTACCATTACTCAGTGGCATGTTTGAAGTATGTCCGCACATTCGAACTATTGAATTTGCACCCATACCATTCATAACAGTAGCTCTAGATTGCCTAGATGATTGCGCCATCTTCTTTGCATCTTCTTTCGAGGAGTCTTCAGCCATGACTATTTCACATCCCTTGGAAATTTCACTTGCAACCACCGTTTGTTCTCTGTCAGCCCCTGCAACTCTCCAGTTGGACACCAAAGAATCCTTCTCGTCACCACCCAACCGAGCAGCCAAGAGTTGAGATAACATGCTTTCAATTATAGCGTACTTCTCATCCATCTTTTATACATATCTCTCATCCATCTTCGACCCAAACCTAGCTAACTGACTCGATAAACACGATTCAAGCAGCTTGTGACCGTTGATCTTAGCAGCAGTGTATTCTGTGAGTTGGATCTGAAACTTTTCAAGCGCCGATTTCAATTCGTCCATCGATTTAGGATCTAGTTTTGTGCCTAAACCGGATCGATTACTCAAACTAGGATAGAGATCGAGATAGCGTGGATCGTTCCAATCGCAATTCAATCAACGCCTATCCAAAGTTGTTGAGCTTGCTCTGATACCAACTGTCACGAAATAAAATCTCAGAAACAAAAAATAGAAAGAAATTCGAGAATAATTCGAGACATTGGGTAGAAATCGATAGAAACTGATAAATTCGTGATAAAAGAGATAAATTCGAATAAAATAGAAAATTTTTGTAGAATCGTGATAATCGATAAAAATCGAGATAATATTCGTTCATAAATGTTCGTATTATAATAATTTTCTAAAACATAAAAACATAAGAAAAAACGCAAGGAAATAAGTAAAAGGGCTGAACAGCCGCCGTCTCAAAACTGTTGCAGTTGATCTCCATTACTAACTATAAAGAGACTCTCCATTTACTCTAATTTAACCCTAACTAGCTATTGGGCTAGGCCCAATTCTCTTAATTTTGAATTAAAAATCAGCTCTCTCTTAAATGGATCTGTTATCTCCAAACCAAACCCACTAACGGCCCATTTCCCATCTCTTAATCTTTTAATGCGTGACAAATTCATAATTGGGTGATCTAAGTTTCTATTTTGTTTTTCGGTCTTGAAGGTAAACTATGCAGCACTGAATTATTATTATTATTATCATCTATTGAGTCAGTTTCCATTGGGAGATACCTCAAACCAGGACCCACTTTAAATGCTGGCATGATTTACTGTTAATCTGGATTAAAAAATAGAAAATATAGCTTGAAAGATTTGTGACATACAAGTGAACTTTACTTTTATGCTTTGATATTTCTCAATATTAGACAATATTTTCTTATATATCATATTATTTCTCAAAAATCTTGAATTTTGAGATCAAAATTGAATTGAAAATTTGTAATTTTGAAAACCTGGATAGTAAAAGCTTGAGCAGCTTTAGGCCTCAGTTAATAATGGCGGATTATTTATGACATGTTATACTTCATTGTTATGTTTACTTATACCCTGTCTTTTCTATCATCACAAATAGAAAGCTCCAACTTCGTAAATTTCAGCTCATAAATTTATTCAGTTACATTATTTGTAGAGACTTTTTTTTATGAATACTTATTTGTAGAGACTTATGCCCTGTCTTTTTTATCTTATCACAAATAGAAAGCTCCAACTTCATAAATTTCAACTCATAAGTTTATTCAGGTACATTATTTGTGGAGGTTAACCACATCCGAGATATATATCTGCAAAATATCCTTTTGACACAGAACATCTCATGAGAACTGATGTTCATAGGTATAGCTTAATTTGTCTTTGTTTCTTACATTTTCTTTGCACAGAGTGTTCTAATCCCATTTTATGCAATTAGTCAGCTTAAGTAAGTTCAAAAAAATTGAATTTGCGTATATAATAATCTAATCTTTATAATGTGTCTTTAGAAGTTTCTCAAGATTTCAATATTTTTTGCTTTAAATCCAGTTGAGAGAAGTTATAGCCAACTTCTTAATCACAGATGTACTGGTAGAAGAATTGCAGGGTAGGGGATATTCTTTATTAATTGCAGTATGGCTATTTTGGAAAGACTTTTTCCCCTAAGTTGACATACTTGATGTAACTGTTAAGTTGTAGATGTGCGTAAATCATTACTAAAGGAATTAGTACAACCATGAGTAGAGTTCGCTATGGAGAATGATGCTTTACATTATTTGCTTAGTTTATTTGAGCTAAGTGGTTGTGCAATTAATACTATCTGTGGTTTATTGTTGTAAGAACTTAACATTATCAATAGATGCAGTATCAAGTTTTATGTAGTTTGCATCTTATTAGGCATGTTCATAAAATTTTGTCATAAACAGACTTCTTCTAAAAGTATATTTTATTATTCATTCTTTCTTTTATTTTTATTTTTAACTAAAATGAGTATTCATTCTTTCTTTTATATTCACATTTTGTTGGATTCCTTTTATTATTTTTTTCTTAGCTCTGAATTCATGGGAAAAAAATGATCTCAGTATAACTAAGAAATTCTTTGAAGGGGCAATGCTATGTTTCTTTTTTCTAAGGGGTATATAATATATATAATATTTTCTTTTTCATATTTTGAAGAGCATACATGATATTTTCTTCAATCTTCATATATGTTCTCTTAGATATATTGCTGATAATGAGATGACAATGATGTATCCTAAACACAAATAACGTAACAGCTACTTCAAAACTGAAAGAGAACAAATAAAAAGAAAATGGAAGTGGAATGGATGCAACTTACAATTTTTTGTATTATGGTATTACTATATTTTCTACTTTTATTTATGTGCACTTACGAAGATGTCTAACTATACACATTCACTATTCATTTTTTTTATTTATTGAACAAAAAGTTTAGCGTTCAAGAGTACCGGTGAAAAATAATACATAGAAGTTAGAACACCGAAGCAAACGAGGTCCTCCTTGTTCCACCAAATTGTTTATTGATTGGAATTAAGTTCCAATATTCATACAAGTAGAAGATTAATAGTTTACCAGTTAAAATACAAATATTTTTTTTATATCAAATATTGTATTTCTCATTAAAAGCATCTATATATTTTTTAATTTTTTAATTCGTTTTAAACTCTATATTGTTACGATTTCAATTTAGTTTTTTCTCTTGCTTATTGAAGATTTACAAATATAAATGGATATATGAAAAAAAAATATATAAGAAATACTTTTGTAAGATAATGCATATTTACATAATTACAATCTTAGAATATTTAGAGAGAATAGTGGAAGAAGAGAGATGAACAATTTATTGTATTATTGCTTGATTGTGGGATTATACATAGGCTTTATTTATAATATAAATGAGTTAATCTAAGCCATTAGTTAACTAGCCGTTGGAACTATTCTAACTACTCACGCTACTACAAAAATTGCATTTAGCCACCAAATTTTCTATGACGAAGCCAATTTTGTAATTTATAATATTTAGCGACAAAAATAGACACGAATTTCGTCCCAAAAAATATTTTGTTTTTTTCTTGCATGTGGGCGAATCATTTTGCTACCACTCTTTGTCCCTAAATAGCTTATTTTATCAGTGACAAAAAGTTGTCCCTATATCTTAAATATTTGGGACCAAAATTAGTCTTTGAAACAATTACTACTTTTGGGACCTTGTTTTGTTGCAATATATGCTAAAACAGGGACCATTTTTTGTCACTGTTTTGTAGGGAAGATTTTTCATTATATTTGTTCTCTTTTCTTGTTGTACTTTCTTTGGCGACCATTTGTAGTCACTAATCTAGTAAAATAAAAATTAATTTGCGACTAATTTTAGTCCTTGATTTTGCAAAAAACTTTTCCAGAAAAAACAAATACCCAAAACAAAGGTGGGAAAATTTTCATATATATATATATATATATATCTTTTACTTTCTTTGGGAACTATTTTGACAACTAATTTTAGTTACTAATCTTGTAAAATGATATATAATTTGTGACTAAGTTTGGTCCCTGATTTGGTGGGAAGCTATGTTGCACGGATGCAGATACATATATCATATCCAAGATGAAATTACGGCGATACAACAATTTTAGAAAAAATCAGGATATAATACAACAATTTTATATATTATTCTATTATTTTATTAATTATATTATATATTATAATTATTTTTTATATATTTCAATATCATATTTTGTTTGGGAGATAGTAAAACTTTGTTATTTATAGAAATATCAAAGTATTTGTTTATTACTGATATTTATTTATGTAGCCATTAAAGATAGTTAATAGACATAAATGTGTTTACATTTAAAATGTATACATATATATTTGATTCACGCCAAAACATATAAGTAGATGAATATTTACATTTAAAAAATGTCTTGTTTAGTGTTCGAGTACATTGACACTCGAATAATATAATCATAACTCAAAAATTATATATAACCTCGAATATTTATGTTGACATTAAAATATATTAATATGCAAATATATATTCACAATTAAAATATTATATTAAGGCTTAATTAATATAAAAAATATAAGACAAAAATTTATTTAGAACGAAAATGAATATAGTAGAAATTCAAATGGTTTATTACTAGTAAATTAAGATCTTGACTCAAAAATTCAAAATAGACTCCAATATTTATTTTTCACTTGGAAATGAATATATTTACTGTCAAATTATTTTGGCAGGAGTGGACCAAATTTTTGCAAGGGCTCCGCTCCGGTTCTAGGCGCCGACAAATTTTTCCCTTCACTATCTTTTTTTTTATTTTCGGCAAGCTAAAGCTTGGGCTGTCCTCTCTCTCTCTCTCTCCCCCCCCCCCGCAACCCTCCTCCCTCCCCCCATCAACCCTAACCCTAACCTTGTTTCTCTCCCATGGCAGCCCTAAAATCGCCCTCCCCTCTGCCGTAACATCGTGTCTTCCCCAATTTCCCAAATATCACTTTCCTCCTCTCCTAGTTCCTCTCGATATTGCCTTCCACCACGGACCAAGGATCCTTCGGGTCTCCGCCCTTCACGAGATCCGTGACGAGGTGAAATTTTTAGAAAGGAAATAACTCGTCGGATAAAAAGTACTTGCCTCTCTTCTCTTCATCCACTCCCAATCTTCCCTCTTGTAACCCTTTTTACATATTTCGCTCTAAATAATACCGTTAATTTCTTTTCTACATGTTGGCAAGTGGCCTCCAAAAGGTATGATTTTGTATTATTTGGTTTGGGTATAGAATTGCAATTTGTTCAGTTGAAATTTGATTTGGTTTATTCAATTGATTTGGTTTGATTAGGTTATTTTGTTTGACTAAGTTATGTCAGTGATTAGGTATTTCACATATTTTGTGAAAGGGTTAAAACTCCGACTCATTGTGTGATTAATATTTTGTTTTTATTAGAACTCCTAGTAGTATGGTTAGATGCTTTTTATTTACTGAATTATTAGTATCTAAATGTTCACTAATAATATATATATATATAACTTGAAATGAAATTATTTCAATTCTAAAATTCTTATATATAAATAAATAAATTATCATAATTCATTTCTTTCCTTGGCAGATATTGAAGGAAGCATGAGAGAATCAAGCAGTTGCATGAAAGGAGATTACCAGTAATGCAAAATAAAGTTAGTTTTAATACAATTTAGACAAATAGTTGGATATATATGCAATGACATACAGTCTTTTTTTGAATTATGTTTAGTGATTAAGCCTTAATGATCAAAGGAATCAAAATCATATGAGCTAACACTGGTATTCTAACTAAATCGGTGTCTATTCCATATGAAATTGTTTATTCTTCAATTATAATGAAGTTGCTATCTAGACTTTACTAAATTATATATGTTTATTATTCTACTTGATAGATTTCATTAAGATTGGTTGTTATATTTTGTTTTCAGTTGAGTTATGAATTTTTAATTTATATTTCGTGACATTCTGCTAGGAGAAAAATATATCTAAGCGGCTGGTGCCACACAATAAGGAGAGCTAGTAGGAATATCTTCAACTTTTCTTCTATCAGATTTTTGTTTTTATTGTGTGCTTGTTAATACTCTTAAGATCTATTAGAAAATTGTTTTGATGCATATGAATTACTTTTGAGTTTTGGTTTGCAAGTCTTGATTATATATATAGTAATCAATACAACATATTTGATTCTTATTTTATTTGAATTGTTAATAAAGATTTACCTTTTAAAATTATAGTGAGCATAAACATTCACTTGCAAAGAGGAGTGGGAATATCATTGTGAGAAGACAAGGAATTTCTTTCATGGTTTGGGAAGACAGAAGGATCAGCTTTGTAAAACTCTAATAATATATATTTTTAATTTTTGTAGGTCTCATGCAATTCTTGTAAAGGTATGCAAAAATTAAATTCCTGTGAAGCTTCACAAAAATATCAAAGTCAATTTATCCTAACTTTTATTGTTGTTTCAACTTTTTTCTCTTATAGTTGTTGCGAGGCACGAAATTTTCAAGTATGCCGAAATGATCAAGGAAATATTTTTTTGTTTTGTAGTTTTTTTGGGAGATAATTTATTTCTTTTAAAACAATGTAAATGTTAGGATTTGATTGATACGTTATTTATTATTTAATTTAGTATGCATTCTGGTATGAATATTTGAATTGAATGTAATCATCGTTACTATTCATAATACATTAAAAAGTGCTATGGTAATAGAGACTATATTTAGTCCCTATATGTCAATGTAAACTGTTAAATTATGACATTGGTGACCAAAGTTTGTCACACTTACAGATCATATAGGGACCAAATTTCGTTGCATTTAAAATATTTAGGGACAAATATTAGTCATTATTATGTCATTTAGGGACAAAATTTTGTCGCTAAATAAGTTGGAAACGACCAAATGGAGATATTTAGCCTAAAAACAAGAACGAAGTTCCGTCCCTATTAAATGTCATTTAGGGACAAATTTATCAAAAAATTGGTCGCTAAATACATTCTGCTACGGGGATGTGGCGACAAAGCTAATGGGACCAAAGTTGGTCCCTAAAGAGTTACTGCGACCAAATGTGATGTTTTAGGGACCAATTTTGTTGGTCCCTAAAACCAATTTATGTAGTAGTGTCATTTAGTAATCTAATTCTAGCCATACATTGAGTAATCAACTCCTAATTAGCTTTCTAATATTTTATTAATATATCCTAATACTCTAAAACCCCCCAAGCGAAACTAGTTCTCGAACGGTGAGCGCGACGAAGTAGTTGAAAACGTGGAGTAGACAATCCCTTCGTTAGAACATCTGTGATCTGATCCTTGGTGCTGATGAATTGGATGAGTAGTTGTTTTGAAGTTGTGAGCTCGCAAACGAAATGGAAATCGATGCTGATGTGTTTAGTGCGGGAATGAAAAATCGGGTTCTGAGCAAGGTAGGTTGCAGCAATGTTGTCGCACCATAGGACGGGGGGTCGTGTTTGAGGGACGTGATGTTCGAAGAGAAGGGATTGGAGCCACACGATTTCTTGGGTAGCCATGGCAAGGCTCCGATACTCAGCCTCGGTACTAGATTGAGAGACCGTCCCTTGTTTCTTGGAACTCCACGAGATTAGATTGGGGCCAAGGAAGACGCAGTAGCTTGTGGTGGATCGCCGGCCATCTGGACAGCTTGCCCAATCAGAATCAGAGAAGACCTAGAGAAAGAGAGATGTTGTGGGGCGTAGTTGGAGTCCTAGAGTGATCGTTCCTTTGAGATAGAGAAGAATGCGCTTAACGGCTGTCCAATGTGTGGTTGTTGGGGAGTGCATGAATTGAGAGACCTTGTTGACAGCGAATGAGATTTCAGGCCATGTGATGGTAGCATATTGAAGGGCCCCAACAACACTGCGATAGAGAGTAGGATTGTCCATGGGTTCGCCATCAAATTTGGAGAGTTGTTCTCCTGCAAGAATAGGAGAGGGACAAGAGTTTTGCGCCATCCATTTTTGCTTTTTGAGGAGGTTGAGGATGTATTGAGGTTGGGAAATATGAATTCCCTCGGGAGAAGTGTGAGCTTCAATGCCAAGGAAGTAGCGAAGTGGGCCAAGGTCTTTGAGCGAGAATTGGGAATGAAGATCATCGACGAGAGTTTGGATGATCGAGGTGTTGTTCCCAGTGATAAGGATATCATCAACGTATACGAGAATGAAGGTCAGGTCATTATCCTTCTTGCGAATGAAGAGAGAGGGGTCGGAAATGGAGCTTGCGAAGCTAAGACTAGATAGAGTGGTTTTGAGTTTGTAAAACCATGCGCGAAGAGCTTGTTTGAGTCCGTAAAGCGCTTTGTGAAGTTGGCACACATAATGTGGCCTATTAGGGTCAGAGAAGCATGGTGGTTGTTGCATAAAAATTGTTTCTTCGAGTTCTCCATTTAGAAAGGCATTATTTACGTCGAGTTGCCGAATAGGCCATGAATGAGAAAGGGCAATGGTGAGGAGAACACGAATTGTTGTGGGTTTAACAACGGGACTGAATGTTTCCGTATAGTCGATACCTTCTTCTTGGTGGTATCCTTTGGCAACAAGACGAGCTTTGTAGCGTTGGATAGAGCCATCGGAGTTTTTCTTGATTTTAAATACCCATTTACACCCGACAAGATTTTGAGTGGAGTTGGGTGGTACTAAGGTCCATGTCATATTTTGAAGAAGTGCATTAAATTCTTCTTCCATTGCAGTTCGTCATTTGGGGTGTTTGTTTGCATTTGTGAAGCAAGTAGGTTCAATTTCGTCAGGAAGTAGAGATGTAGAGATGGGATGCTTGGTGGAAGTGTAGGTGATAAAGTCGGTATGTTTCTTAGCTTTGCGAGTGTTATCGCGTGTTCGAGTGACCATGGGATGAGTTGATGGTTGTGGTTCGGGAAGAGAGGATGCGGAAGAGGGTGGTGGATTGTTGTTGGAAGAGGGTGTTATGGTGGAATGGTTGTTTTCAAGAAGAGAGAGAGTAGTATGTTGAGATGTATGTGGAGTGGAGGATGACGGGTTTGTCGAGAAATGTTGAAAAGGAAAATGGGTTTCGTCAAACACAACATGTCGACTAATGTATAGTCAATTTGTGGGAAGATGAAGACATTTGTAGCCTTTGTGAGAAGGAGAGTAATCGAGAAAAATACATGGCATGGAGCGGAGTTTGAGCTTCTGTGAGTTGTATGGCCTTGTGTAGGGAAAACACCGACATCCAAGAATTTGAAAGAATGAATAATCAAGTTCTTTGTGAAAAAAAATATGGTATGAAGAGAATTGTGGAGAGTTTGTGTTTGGAATGTTGTTGATTAGGTAGACAATACTATAGAAGATGTCATCCCAGAAGATTTGCGGAATGGAAGCGAAGGCCATGGTGGAGAGGGCTATCCACGATGTGACGGTATTTCCGTTCAGCACGTCCATTCTGCTCAGGCGTATGCGGTCAGGAAGCAATATGTGTGATGGAGGGAAACATTCGTCGAATTGGCAGAAACTTGGTGCCGCCGTCTGTTTGGAGTGTCTTAATTGATCGAGAGAGAAGATTCTCAATCCTTTCTTTGAAGAGTGCGAAGATTTGTGGTACCTGTGATTTAGAAGAGGAGAAATATATCCAAGTAAAACGCGAAAAATCATCAATAAAAATTATAAAATAACGTGAACCAGAGTGTGAAGTAACTGGAGAAGGCCCCCATACATCAGAGTGTACTAACTCTAAAGGCTCACGAGAGCGAATGTTGGAATGTTTAAAACATAATTTATGCATTTTACTAACACAACAAGAATCACATAATGATATTTTATTAGATGACACACTTAGATTATTTTGGGAAATTAAATTCTTAATAACACTAGACGATGTATGACCTAAACGTTGGTACCAAATTTCGGCTGATGCCTTCACACCAAAGAAGGCAGAAGGTTGGTTATGAAATGTAGAGGGTAGTCGATACACTCCGTTATCTAAAGAAGCCTTGAGAAGAGGGGTTCAAGTTACTAGGTCCTTAATAAGACAAGAAGATGGATTAAATTCAATAATAAATTGATTATCTTTTGTGAATTGTGAGATGCTTATGAGGTTTTTGGTTATTTGAGGGACATGCAAGACATTATTAAGTTTTAAATGGCGTGTAGAAGAATTAAAATAAGTTTGACCAAGATTTTGAATTTTCAAACATGCTCCATTTCCGACACGAATTTGATCCGTGCCAAGATATGGAGTGTGTGAGTCTAGGTTGGCAACATCAGATGTAACATGATTGGTGGCGCCCGAATCCAAGTATCAACCATCAGTGATGATTGGTGGAGCGTAGATCATATTGGCTTGAGGTTGGCGATTTTGGTTGCGCCAACGACATATCTTGGTAATATGACCCGGAATTTTATAAATTTGGCACCAGATCTTTTTATTATTATTATTATTATTATTATTATTATTATTATTATTATTATTATTATTATTATTATTATTATTATTATTATTATTATTATTATTATTTGTCGCGATTTTTATTGTTGCCCCGATTATGAGAAAACCGAGTGTTGATAATTTGGTTGGCGAGTACTTCAAGAAAAGATTGATTTGGAACTGGCCCCAGAATAGAGGATTGAGAGTGGCCAAGTTGGATATTGAGGTTATTTGGTTGGGAATAAGGCGGTGCTCCATTGAGATTATTTGGTTGAGGTTGAAAAGGAGAGAAAGAGTAATTGGAGAAGAGTGATGCGGTATTTCCAGCGTTACCTCCAAATCTCGAACTCGAAATCGCCATTACAGCGGATAGGAAGATCGATCGATTCCTTTTGATTAGGAGTTCCTGACTTATCAAACTCGAGCAGAAGGCGGGAAATGAGGGAGAATCTGTTTGTTGGTTGAAGGCTATGACAAATCTTTCGAACTCATGACCAAGTCCGGCGAGGCATAAATCAATTAGATCGGCATCCGTAATGGAACATCCAATTGTGGCTAATTGATCAGCTAAGAACTTCTTTTGGTTGAGATAGTCAGAACATGACATACCTTGTCGTTTGAGAGTTTGAAGTTGGAATTTTAAATCGAATCGACGAGCTTTTGAAGTGGATTGGTATCGCTGACGGAGAGCTTGCCAGACTTCTCCAGTACTCGAGCAACAGATGAGTTAAGCTACGATCCCCTCCGATATGGAGGAAAGTAGTCAACCCAAGAGGAATTTATCCTGTCGGTTCCATGAGTCGAAAACTGGATTTGCAATTAATTGAGGAGCCTGGCTTGATGTAATTGTGTTGAGAATTTGAAAGGGTGATTTTTCCGATGGGTCGAGATAGGATTTTAAGCCATGACCAATAATCAAAGTTTCAATTTGATATTTCCAAATTAGGAAATTATTGTCATCTAATTTTGTTGCTATTTGGTGCGTTAATGTCACCAATTTTTGGGATCGAGAATTCTCGTAGGTGGCATCGGTTTGATTGTTGGAATTGAGCATTTTTGTTCTTTAGACTTTCTTGAAGATTTCTTGAGAAGAAGAAAATGTAAAGATGTTTCTTTAGACTTTCTTGAAGATTTTTTGAGAAGAAGAAATGGTAAAATTGGTTCTTTAGGATTTTTTTGAAGATTTCTTTAGAAGAAGAAGAGGTAAAGAGGATTATTTGGGGTTTCTTGAAGATTTCTTGAGAAGAAGAAAAGGTAAAGAGTGTTCTTTAGGTTTTCTTGAAGATTTCGTGAATTTTAATATTTGGAGATTTTGAGAGGTAAAAGAGTTCTTAAGAGTATTTTTTATTGTTGAATGTTTTGGAGAAGAAAGTTTGAAAAGAAGAGTTCTTGGCGAGATATATGAACAATTTAAAGAAAAAAAATAGCTTCTTTGAGATATGATTTGCGGTTAGGATTTTTTGAGAGAAATTTTAAAGGAGAGAGGAAAAAGAGAAATGATCTAAATGGCGTTAGCCTTGAGTTCTTGATACCATATTAGAATATTTAGAGAGAAAATAGAGGAAGAAGAGAGATCAACAATTTATTGTATTATTGCTTGATTGTGAGATTACATATAGACTCTATTTATAATATAAATGAGTTAAATTAAGATATTAGTTAATTAGCCGTTGAAACTATTCTAGCCACTCATTTAGTTTTTTCTCTTGCTTATTGAAGATTTACAAATATAAACGGATATGTGAAAAAAATTATATAAGAAACACTTATGTAAGATAATGCATATTTACATAATTGTAATCTTAGAATATATTATAATGAATTAATTTATTTAGGTTAGCAACAAAAATGAAAAAATCACATCATAGTGCGAAACTTCTCTTTGTTAGATTTCGAATTCTAACTTAAATGTCAATTTTGGGTGATATAAGCACCAATAGTTGAATTTGATAATTCAAATAAACAAAAATGAATTAATGAGATTAAGTTAAAGTCAATAGTGAAAGGGACTAAAAATAAGAAATATTATGTACTGCGAATCAACTCTATACACAACCTATCTAGACTCTAGAGCCGTAACAAGTCAGGTCGGGAATGGATAACAATAATGCCAAATAACATGGGAAATCCCGACGGCATTCTAACAATGTTATTTTATAAACATTACAGCTAATTATAGAAACATTATTTGCATATAAAAACCTGTGGGGATTTCTTGTCATGTTGCGCAACATTTTTGAATGGATAATCCCTTTCCATGCGTAACCTGACTATACTTAGGTTTATCTGAACCCGAATTTGAATTTAACACATATATGTTCTTATATCCCCACATTCAAACTCACCAAAATCAAGATTCTCTGAAGTCTAAAAACTTACAAATAGTTCAATAGTTCAAGCAACATAAAAATTATAAACTAGCCCACAAAATATTCAAATCCATAATCCAAAAGCAATAACATCTGGTACAGTACATATGTATATTCATTGGGGCGATGATAGACCAATAGCTATGCCAATACCCTAATCGAATCTGACCCCAAGTATTTTCACCCAAATCCACCTAGGCCACTTATCGGGTCAGATTCGATTCCTTTCTATTCCGACTTTCACCATCCGTTGACAGCTTTAAACATGACCTAGCACTTGCAATATTCATTATCTTGAATTTAAAAGATAACTATGGATACTCTCGCGTGTGTGTATTTTACACATGAAATTATATAATATATATGTGAAGAGTATTACAGTCATTAAGTTGGGTGGATTTGGACAGAAGAAAAAAATAAACAAATATGATATATATATTGTGAGTATGTCTGAATTAACAAGTTACTACGACTGTGCAGTAAATAAAACATAATCCATGAGAATGACACAGGAATGAAAGATGCATGAATCATAAATTAATAAATAAAATCAGAGTCCCTAATAATATATAACTCAAAAGATCTTTCATATATGTTATTTTAGAGTAGATCTTTAAACCTTAATCCATAGAAAAGTACAACTATCAGCAATTGATTATTCAAAGTGTCATTTATTTAATTTGTTGACCCCAATTAGAGCAGCTCATTTAACTAATTAAACCGAATTACTTTTCAGAATATTATTTTGTTTCTATTTTTGTCATAGTTATAATATAAAATCTTCATTTCAGGAATTATGATATGAGACCCGTGAAAACCATCTCAAATATTAGGGCGGTAGATGGATCGGTACATATTCAGGAAATTTCTAGATCAGGAAAACTGACATGATTAGAAAAACCTGCTCGAATAATTTTGAACATGAGTGATTAGAAATCTGAAATCAGCTCGTAACCTGAACCTAAAACTCGAATGACACAAATCTCGAATGATCCATAACCCGAATAGCCAAAAACTCGAATGATCTATAGCTCGATTGGTCGGAAGCACGATAGACATGTAACCTTAGATGGCCCTAGGTTGAATGATACGTCGGATGTAACTATACTTTTACCTTATTACATGAAATATGTTTGAGTTTGTTCATGGTTTCTTCTAACATAATTGATCTTCAAAATATGATATGAAAGGTTAAAAATGCCAATCTAAAAGATTGACAACCCCAACCTGAATCATGTGTGATTAGAAACCAACCAGAGAATTGAACTTGCTTGAATCATAACTTGAATACGAATGACTCAAAACCAAAAAATTAGCTAAATCCGAGTGATCTGAAACCTGAATTGTTCAAAACTCAAATAATTAAAAATCTGAATGACTAGCTATTTTTTTTTTGTGAATGATTCAACATGAATAATCCAAAACCTGAATTACACATGCGTGACTTGTCACTTGAATTAACTAGCAACACAATTGATCCTATCCAAATACTACCCGATCAGTCCATTTGCCATCATTTAGAATATCCAAATGTAATTCCAACAACAATTGTTTTGATAGAATGGAGAACGCTTTCTTCCCATATTATCCATTATTTGATGTTAATGAATTTTAAACTTATGTTCTATGGTTTTTTGTGTTTTATACGCAATCACTGGTCATTAGCCCATTAGTTAAAATTCAACAACAATTCAAATGATTTAAATGCGAATTTTTATATCAATTAGAAAAATCAAGATTCATATGCCGATATAAAACCATTATTTACACAGCTTTTAAATTGAATTTTGGAATTTATTATCAAAAATAAAAAAATGAATATGAATAAATAGAAAGCCACCCCGACAGTTTTTCTGTATTATATAATATGTTTTAATGGATTATGAATATTTCCCTTAATTTTGTTGTTTGCGTCAGAGGAAAAAAAATATTCACTAATATTTTTTGTTGTGTTAGTAGAAATAATCAATTTATATAATAAATGAAAAATAATATCTTTGACCGATTTATTAAATTAAATTTATATCATATTTTTCTAATGTGTTTAAATGTTAGTCCATTTATAACATAAACCCTATGCATCTCTCTCCGCAACCAATTCAAGTAAACATGATTCTACCTCCATGGCTCTTATACATCATACTCACAATTTCCGTCCTCTTTGCTCTATTCAAGATACTAAAATCTCCACGGAACTTCCGGTTACCGCCGGGACCCACACCACTGCCAATAATCGGAAACCTCTTCAACTTAAGTGGCCAAATGCACATCTCTCTAGCCCGTTTAGCAAAAATTCATGGCCCTATCATGTCTCTTAAGCTAGGTTTCACCACCTCAATAGTTATCTCCTCGCCGGAGCTAGCTCGTGAGGTTATGCAAGAGAAAGACCTCCTTTTTGCCACTCATTGGATCCCCGACGCGTTCCGCGCGTTAAACCAACACGAATCATCGGTGATTTGGCTGCCGGTGACATCCCCGAATTGGAAACAACTCCGGTCCACCTGGGTCATGCATCTTCTCTCGCCACGCCGTCTTGATTCGACCCGGTTGGTACGCGATAAAAAGATACGGGATATTTTGCGTTACTTCGGGCAGCAAACATGTCGTCCGTTGGATATCAGCCGAGTATTATTCGCCGGGTTTCTTAACATGGTTTCCACCTTGTCCTTCTCAGAAGATGTCATGGATCTCGACGCTGGGTCGCCTCAAAAATTTAAGGAGATTATCGATGCTATAAATATCGAGTTCACAAAGAGCAACATCTCTGACTTTTTTCCTTTCCTTCGGCTGCTCGACCTGCAGGGTACGCGGCGTCATGCCGCCAATCACATTGGCCATCTCTTTCATTTCATTGATGGTGTAATTGACCGGCGTTTGAAGAAAAACGATGAAGCGCGGAAGGAAGATGTAGATTTCTTGGACGCCCTTCTCCAACTGTTCTTGGAATCCAAGCTAGATAGGCAACAGATAAGAAATATCCTCATGGTAAATTTTCCAAAATTTAGTATGATTTATAGAATTGTTATTGGATATGTAGAATATGATTTATATGATTGGATTTATAAAATTTTTATTAGATTTTCTTAATTCTTGCATGCACTAACATACACTGGTCAGATATAACCAACCCGGTGAGGTTCCAACCTTTGTCAATGCCGGTACATAATTTTAAATTGAAAAAAGATCCTTTGAAATTTGAGATTCAGTTGACAAAATCTAACTTGAAGAAGTATAATGGACACCTGACAAAAAAATAATTTGAGGAGTATTATATTTAGTTGTGTTAGTAGAACATTGTTTTTCTAATGGTTTATTACATTATAATCAAAAGAACCTGTCACTGAAACTAAAAAAAATGATCTTTTCGATGAAAATAATATAAATCATATATACTTGTTCAATTTCCTTTTTCATTTATAACTTAACATTTTTACACTACCACTAGGTTAGTCTAGTGGTTATGGTACCAACCCCATCTATCCATAGGTAAGGAGTTCGAATCCCGCCTATAGCATAATTGATTTAAAAATTTAGGTGAAGACATATGAGCCCACCTAAAAGAGAATAAACATCAAACGATTGTTTGTAGTTCTCCCTACAAAAAAAAAAAAAAATTAACATTTTTACTGTGCCAACTTCAAAAAGGGTTTACTCATTTGTTAATGTACTAATTATTCTAAATAATAGAAATATTGATATGTAAGTATTGGTATAGATTCAGCTTAAAAAAAAAAGTATTGTTATAGATAAGTTTCCATTTTAATAAAACTTTGTATTTGAATAAATAATTTCTCCAACCCAACATTAGAACTGTTACGCCCAGAGTTTCAGGTTTTAATATCTGAATACCAGAAATTTTAAAATCCGATAGTTCTAATTTCATCATGTATTTTCTAATGTAATCATCCAAACTGACTAATAGGAAGTTTTTCTGGCGGGAGCTGACACAAACTCAACAACTTTAGTGTGGGCATTGGCGGAGCTTATCCGCAACCCCAACTCAATGGAAAAAGTACGGAACGAACTGAGAGATGTTATTGGCTCTCAAGAACTTGATGAGCTGAATGTTGCCAAGCTTCCCTATCTCCAAGCTGTAGTGAAAGAATCAATCAGAATGCATCCAGTTGCGCCATTCATCGTACCTCGTGTAATCATGGAGGATGGAGTTGAAGTCGGAGGATTTGACATGCCGAAAGACGCCCGTGTTATTATAAATGCATGGGCTATAGGACATGATCCAACGGTTTGGCCCGAGCCAGATGTCTTCAGTCCAGAGAGATTTTTAGAGACAGGTGAAAATGTTTGCAAGACGAAAGTTGAGCTTATCTCATTTGGATTAGGAAGGCGGGGTTGCCCCGGTATGCCGCTGGCTTTAAGAGTAGTGCCATTTGCTCTGGCATTGATGATTCATGAGTTCGAATGGAGTCTTCCTGACGGTATGAAGCCCGAAGATTTGGATTTGACCGAGAATAATGGGAGTGTGCTCATGCCATGTGTGCCTTTACGTGTTGTCCCGACACTGGTTGTTAATCATTATTGAAAGATTTTGATTATCAATTATTTGTAATACTATAACCTTTTTATTTGTGTGATATTTTCATTATCAATTATTTGTAATTACAATAGCCTTTTTATTTGTGTAATATTTTCATTATCAATTATTTGTAATTACTATTACCTTTTTATTTGTGTAATATTTTGATTGTCAATTATTTGTAATTGCTATAACCTTTTTACCTGTGTAATATAAGAGTGACAAAATTATTTGTTCGGTATATTGGTGCTACATTTAAACGCAATTGTTCTCTTTTGAATTAGTGTGCTTAGTAGTTAATGAAGAAGAGAAGATAAAATTGATATATGGATTTGGATTAATAACAATATTTTAGTCCTAAAATGGTTGTATGTCACTAGCATACGGCCTATGCGTAATAACTGGGATGTCGAACTTAACTTCGGGCTTGCACAGATAAATAAAATCAAGTGGAACGCAACATGGGCAGCAACTTGTTGGTGCTTATGACGGGAACGTAATCGACGAATCTTCTCGACAAAAAGACGACCACATAAAATATTGGTCACGGAGATGAAGCAGCTGGCTGAACAATGGCTCAGGCATTATTGAAGACAATAAGAAGGCAATTATCCTCTTTTGGGTGTAGATCTAAATTGTAATTTCTCTTTTATTTGCTTGTAATTGGCGGAGTAGTTAAGTCTTGCGCAGTTCTGTGACTATTGTATTACCTTTCCTTATTTAATTTAATGAAAAACGAAACGAGCGAACGCTCGTTTGTTTTTCTAAAAAAAAAAAATGGGATGTCAAACCTCAATGATGGGCATAGTACTAGGGCTTACCATATACCTAATAATTCGAACTGATCAACAATAAGTTGGTTGTCTTAAACGGAAAGAGAGTAAACTAAACAAAGATGAATAGAATGTTCCCCGCGGTTCCGGTTGTTCTATAATAACTTCTAGTTCTAATTGCGGAGATCTTGTCATAATCTAAATATAATTCACTTTTGTGGTAGAGTACTATGCCTAGTCCAGCAATCCCTCGCTTTCGCAGTTAATATTGTGTACCCTCAAGCCTTTATTTTTTTTATAGGCCTTTGGCTTCCAGACTTCTTCCAGTTACAATTATCCAACTCTATCCTAAGCGATAAACACTCCGCTGTGAAGTATAATCAAACAATATTTCCATACCGTACGTATAATATAGTAAGTGGAAGCGTGAGGTGAATTCGAAAGTCAGGGTTTTTGCATGGAGAGCTTGAAAGGGGGCGGATCACCCATCAAGGTTGTACATGATGTAAGAATTTTGGATATCGATCCAATCTAACCAATTTGTAACAACATGCCCGAAAGGCAGCCTGGCTATCTTCTGAACTAAGTATAAGAATAGATTTGGTTCTAGCCCCAGATGGGTCAAGTGTTCGACGTTTTTTTTAATAATATCTCGGATTCTGATCATGTTCGAACACTCTCGCGATTTGGGAAATCTAATCCGTAATACGCGTTGCTGTCTGATTATCACTTTAGAGATGCTGAATCCAATGCCTGGCCAGGAACCTGATCATCCTTCATAGACTCATGTCTCTAACATCTATTGCTATGCAAATGCCTAGATCTAGCAACACACGGTGCAACGATGGCCTTATTAGTCCGGATAAATCAGATAATTATGGAGTTAAGAGAGAGTGCATTGCGAGGTGGAATCTAATGCCAGAAATGTTTTCAAGGCAGAATTATGTGGGAGCAGCGTGTGATGTGATAAAAATTTATGCAGATCATGAGGAAGTAATTTCTACACTAGCATCAGATCCTATAAGTGATCTTAACTTATCATCTTGGAAGGCGATTCCAAATGCCCGAGACTGTATTCGATTAAAAATTGTGCGTAAAAGATCCAACTTCACCCAAACCAATGGAAATGAACAAAAGTTGGCCATTTTGCAAATCTGCCAAGATTATGAGGGTTTTCTATTTCAGATACTATTATATGCCTAGTTTTTTTTATTTGTCCATCCCAAAGCTCATATAAATCATCTTATGTTTTTATTTATTTAAATAAATTAACTTATGTTCCATTTTTCTATTTTGTTTTTTTAGCCCTAGACTATTTATTGCAGTCTCGATCAATAAATTCGCCTATGGCCTATGGGGTTTATTATAAAAAAAATATCTAATAAAGCTTTCTTCACAAATTATGCATTAGTACTTAATTTGTTTCCTGACTTGGATATGGTATTCCTCAACTTAAACTAAACTACAAAATACAAATATTATCTAGCTTGTTGGATGCTCCACTTGTTTATTCCTTTTATTTATTTTTATTTTTTTTGACAATAGCCCGTATGCATACACAACAGATGCATACACACTCACAAACTGAGAGGCCACAACTAATTTTATCTGAAAATCCTTCTAAAATCTTTCTAAATCCTGCTTAACGCATGATTCGATGGTCTCATCTATGAAAAATGGGACTAGTTTCATTATCACTATACTATACTAGTGGTTAGTGGTGGTAACTTGCTTATTCTTTTTCCTCCTCTTTGCTAGATCAAAGGGATTTGGTTTTTTTTTCTATAAAGGATTAGTAAAATAGTTGAGCTTGCCAAGTTAAAAGAGAATGTGTGTGGCTTTCTGATCATAGATATACATCTATTCCTGTGCCAACATTTTAGAAAGAGTCCTGATATATATATCATGTTCGGTTGTGTTCAAGATGGTAAAATACATAGAGTGAAAGAAATACTAACCTGAAAATTATAAAGATATGAAAAATAATATATCAAATAGGTAGCTATTTTCATATTATTGGAGGGGAAATGTGTTACATGACGGTAAAATCAAGCCTAAATCATGACTGTCGTGTGCAGCACTCGTGCAGATATTTTCTATCTTTTTCTTCCGTCGTTCGAATTATATATATATATACACACACACACATATATATATGTATTTTATTTTGTTTGAATTATATACTATTATATCATATCTATATACTATTATACTATATCGATATATCACGTGTATATATTGTTATATCATATATGTATACTGATATATATTTCATTATATGTGAATTATATATTCTTATATTTATAATGTTTTGTCTGTGGATTTATCCTCACAAACTCACAATTTTAATGGAAAATGAACAATTTTCTTTTTCTTAATTTTTCTTAATATATTTCTTTCTTCTTGTCTCTTACAAAACAAAATAGATTCTTTTTATAGGCTAAATGGTTCATGCATACATAATTTACATTAAACTCTAACATTACACTCACACAATTATCCAAGTACATGATCATATTTCTAGATGGTGGATACATGTATTACAATTCTCTAGATGAACTTACATAGAAAAACACAAATATTATTTATTTTGGCTTGGACTTATCAACAAATTACTCCCTTAAGCTCAAGCCTATTCTTCATCCCGATCATCGCCTTACAGTTTTCAAACAACGCCGTCGGAAGTGGTTTCGTGAATATGTCAGCCACTTGGTCATGACTTGCCACATGACTCACTCGCACATCACCTTTCTTCACCTGCTCTCGGATGAAATGAAAATGCACATCAATGTACTTACTCCTCTCATGATGTGTTGGGTTCTTTGCTAACTCGATTGTGGATTTATTATCGACTTGAGATCTCCAGACTAGATAATTGGATCCATCTAGTTGTACAGCGATTTGATTCGTAAAGGTGATGATCTTTTCTGAGGGTTCAGTCGCCATTTGAGGTTGATTTGGTAAAAGGAGAGAGAAATTGAGAAGAGGAGGACCTGATGGTGATGAATGTGTTCTGAATCAGGTATGTAAGACTGAAATTGCTTACTTGCTGAACTCGATTCACTTTCTTTTGCTTCTTTCTTCTCGCCTGTGATTAAAGAGCTCTGAATCACAACTGTCGAGAAAAAAACAGAGGAGAAGAACCCTGATTCAGGTGATAGCTCCTTCTGATTTGCTTCGGTTGTCGAATAGGGCTGAATTTGAGCCTGAATTGCAACTAGAAGATTGTTCTTGATGGTTGGCTGGTTTGATTTGGGAAGAAAGAACGATTCTTGATGCGGATTTGGTTGAGATTTGGTCTGGAAGAGGTTGATTTTGTCCCTAATTGAAGCAGATCAGGTTTTAATTGGTTGTGGTGATCTAATTTAGACTGTTCATCCACTGAAACAGTACCTCACTATCTCAATTCGACTGAAATGACCTCAATTTTCCTTAGTACTTCTTCTTGAGTTCTCGAAAGAACACTCTTCTTGACTAATTCTGAAGAATTCAGCCAAGAATCATCAAATTTCCCTGAACAAAAATAGTTCTTGGACTATTTCTTGAAACTGAGGCGCAATAGTTGCTGCACTCTTGTGAATTGGGTGAGAAAGAAGATAAATTGAAAAGTAGTAGAGAGGATTTGAGAGAATTGAGAATAGTTCTTGACTGTTCTTGCAAGAATTCAGTCAGTTTGTGGTGAATATGAAAAAGAAGAAGAGAGATGGAATGATTGTGACTGAATTAGAGGAAAGAGAAGGGAAATTGGAAATATTTGAAAGATGGAAGCATGAATGAAACTTCTGATACCATGACAGATGAGAGAGAGTTAGATGATTAATGATTGCAGGAGTATTCTATTTATATAGTTGAGGTCCTTCCTAATCTACTCTACAATCCAAGCTATATACCTATGATCTAATCTCTAGAATGCTACGCTATACAAGGTACGCCTATATATACATCTCTACTCTAACATTGTCATATAGTTAAAATTTCCTCAAAGTCTTTTAAGAAAAGCACAGTACTTTCAAAATTCACTCATACCACAAATAAAAAAAAGATAAATGAGGTTGCATTTTTAGTGTTTATAAAAATATAATTAACCACGTTTTCCAATAAAAAATGCAGTATTTTTTTTTAGATTAAAAAAATTAAAATGCAATGTCACCTGGGTTAAGGTGACTTAGGTTAGTGTCGCCAGAAATTTTGCTGTCCAATGTGGTCGATTTTCTGAATCGTTTCATGCGCATATGCCATCTTGGTCATTTGATGTCAGGACAGAGAAGACATGATATTTTTTTATTTTTTAACCCAAAAATGGGAAAAACATGATTTATGCTGTTCTTATTAAGTATTATTTTGCAATCAAAACAATACTTAATAAGAACTACAAAAAATCATGTCTTTTAATGTCCTCGTATTAAACTGACAAACCATTAAATTTTTGAGTTTTCTCTATCTCTACCGGTTCATTCTGGGGGCATTCTTTTTTTTGAAGCTTTAAGAGGCAAAATGTCTTGATGAGATTCTATTAATTAGAAAAAATAAAGATTGTTTTGTAGAATAATTACAGATGAGAATTAAGAACGAGTCCCAAACAGCTTAGGGAAGAACGAAAATAAGTAAAATAAAAATAACTTTGCTCCCTTCTAATATCCTCCTGGAACAAGGCCATACCTCTTAAACCCTAACAGTAATCCTTCCAGTTGTTCGTCTGTTGGGTGATCTCCGCTAGGACGCCTTCTCGAAATGGCGTCTTTTGGCGAAATATTTGTTGATTCCGTGCCTTTCAAATCCTCAGTTTATTATAGTTTTGGAAACTGGAGTCATTTCAGAGGAGGCACTGTAATCAAAACCGTCCCGGTTCAGTAGTCTAGAGCTGAGAAAGAAGTTTTATACTTTGTAAGTATATTTGTTGTTTTAAGCTTCGTATTTCATAAATTTTCATGAATTTCTTTGAATATAGTGATGTGTGTTCTGTACACTTCCCCAAGTTGGGGCTAAACAAACAAAATAGCAGCCAAAGCCAAGACTTAATATTTTACATGAATAAACAAAAAAAATAGCATGAAATGTATGCGATGCTTACAAAGTTATTTATTTATAAATTATATTCTGAAAAATCAGTGATTGAACCGGTTAACCCACTGGTTCGACCGGTAAACTAGTGACCTGATATTTCTTGGAGTCGACGTCCGGGTCAGTTCTTGATAACATTGAGCAGCATTTGAGATGTTTTAGACTAGTATAAGAATGAGTCTTACTACTATGCAACATAGATACCCCCCACATGTGATGATGCTATCAGCGCACATTAACAAGTTTTGATTTTTTTTAAAAGAAAAAAAATCCTGCTGGACTTAATACTTTCCAGCAATGATTTGACAGCTAGATTTTATATTTTTCAGCAATAATATGACAATCAGATTTGACAGTTTCCTATAGCAATTAAATAAATCCACTCGTTTAAAAAAAATTCAAAAATAGCTATATACACAGTCTTGACTAATTACTACAGGTAATTAGAAATCTCGTCCATTGTTTCAAAAAATATGTCATTTCTCTCTTCTTCTCTCTCTCTCTTCTAAAATTATTTCATAAAAATAGAAATGAAGCTCCTAATCACACACTCTCTACCTCTCCGGCGACCTCTATGGTGAACTCATCGGCAACCTCTCTGATGATGGCAAGCTCTTATCAGTGGTAATTAGTCGGCAACTGAGAACTTTCAACAAAGAAGAGCAATTTGGATCGACTAAACCGCCAACCATGGCGATGTTGAGGCTCGTCCATAAGCTCAAAATCGCTTCCATGATTTTGTACTCTCTTTTTTCGCAAATTGTTTGCTCGATTTGTCTATTTTTTGACATTAACACATTTTTAAACAAATCCAATTTGAGCTTTTTCATTTTGTGTTGAATTGATGTTGGTTAAAGATGAGAATTTCGTGTGGTCGATCCCAAAGAAAAAAAAGGTCTCAAAAGGTACTAATTTTACTATTTTCTTTTCATTCATTTTTTTATTTTTTAGGGATACTTTGAAATTGTGACACACATTTGGTTGTTAAATTGGCACAATAATATTCTTGTATTTTTTTTTTATTTTTTTATGTTTTTTTTCTATTTTTTTTCTATTTTTTTCTTTCTTTATTAACTTATTTTTTCCCTATTAATTTCTAGTTTTTTTTCTTGCTTTCTTTATTATTTGGCCAGATTACGAATATTAACTATATCAATTACACCCATTACTTTTCAAATAGTTACTGATAGTAAGTGCTATAAAAAAAATCAAAATTAATCCATTTAACATTATTTTAAATGGTAATATTTAAAAAAATATTTTAATTGTAGGTTGTATTTTTAGGTTAAGACATGGTGATTACGAGTGTGTTTTAATTTTTGGGATGAGATTGAGTTTTGATGTAAATGTAATTGCACTTCACATGCTTACAATAATTGATGTAATAGTTTGGTGTATTAAATGTAAATAAAAATGGAAACTTATTTTTATAATTACTATCCATTTTATATGATTGTGTATTAATATATTGGTTATATTTGTTTGAGATATTATAGTTTGGTTATAAAATTAAATGAAAAAATATGTTATAGAATTATAGCATGTGATTAGAAAAATTAAATTGAGTTTTTAATAAATATGGAGATTTCATCATTTTTTGTCATAATTCAAGGATAAAAAATATTTTATTCATTACCACTAAAAAAGTGATTACTACCGATAATCAAAATTGTTGTCAAAAAGAAATAATTTAAAATAAAAATGGGTCCACCTAAAAATAGTTATCACTTTGCATTAATAGGGATTAATAGGGACGTGACATTTGATGGAACAACTGTCAAGTTATCATAGTGCTTATTTTTATCAATAAATTTTTTTGGGAAAACTTAAAAACTACCTAAAAATTAGCAATGCCGTCTATTTTTCGATTACCACCAGTCATTGATGTCAGGTGATGACATTACCACTGCTGTGGGGCATATGTGGGGCACGAAAGAATTTCCCTTAATAACTATTTTTATAAATAGATTATTTGGGTGTTTATGAACTTTTTTAGACTGTGCTGAGAATCTTGCAAGTTTTATGAAACAAAAGTACTACATAATTTTTTGTTGTGTTTATCATTACTATTGATTAAATTATCCATATGAAGCAACAAAGTAGTATAAAACATCATACGATACCATTCCTATATAATATTATTCCTTTCATTATTATTGTTAATATAAATTAATAATGTGATCTAATATTAAATAATAAAAAATAGAGAAATTTACAAATAACCTGCTATCTTTTCTGAATATTTCAAAAAACCCCCTATCTTTTCTGAATTTACAAATAACCCCCTGTGATAAACTTTTCATTTACAAAAAACTCCCTCCATCCACTTTTCCATCTAATTATTGGTTTTTTTTTTTTTGAAATTCCCATTTTACCCCCTATAATAAAATGCTTTCCAAAAATAATTATTAACAAATATTTTTCTATAATATATTTTTGTACAGAATATTTCTTAAATTTTTTTATGAATTTTTCTTAAAAAAATTCTAGCGAATTTTTAATTTTTTTTAAAGGGACCTAATATGTCACGACGGCTCTGTGGCATGCTAGATCACAATGATAGTATCTATATATAGCTTACTGCAGTGTAATAATATTACATATAATTCATTTTTTTATAATAGTATGTACATAACTAGTGAAAACAACATATGAAAAACAAAATAGTGTTAGAACGGTATATACAAATTCCAAAAGTAAAAAAAATACATAAAGAATAAAAACGGTATATAAAATAGTAAAACAAGTATATAATAATATATTGAAAAGTGAAAAAGTAATATATATATCGTCCGTCATGATATTAGATTTCTCTTCTTTAGAAACTATTTTTAAGAAAAATATAAAAATATTTTAAAAAATATCTCTTACGGAAAAAAAAAAATTAGAGAGATAATTTTTTGTAGAAAAAGTATGCTGTCAGAAAATTCTTAAAAAATATTTTTTATTTGTCAAAAAAATATTTTTCTTAAATTTTTAACAAATTTTTTTTTAATAAAAATGTTTCTGAACAAATAGTTTTAAGAAATCTTAAAACAATTTTGAAAAAAATATTTCTTAGAACTTTTTTATGATTTTTTAAAATATGAAAAATATATTTTAAGAATTTTTTTAGAAAACTATTTGTGAAAAATTATTTTTGCAAAACATTCATATGGGTAAAATGGAAATTTTAAAAAAGTTAACCAATAATTGGATGAAAAAGTGAATGGAGGGGGTTATTTGTAAATTATGAAAATATAAAGATTTATTTGTAATATCAAGAAAAGTTAGAGGGTTATTTGTAAATTTCCCGAAAAAATAACAAAACACAATTGAAAAAGAAACCGTACATCATAATTATCCGGACAACAAAAACTTTTTTTGTCATCCAAAGTATAATATCAATTCTCATACACGCTCCTAGCATATTTAATTTAATTATCATTGATATTCATACAAAATGGATCATATGGCAAATTATTTCACATCATCATCAATTTCCCATACTTCTTATTCCTATTCATGAGGACGGGATCTATCATGGAAGGAGTGTTTGGTGTGGAGACTTCTGGAAAACTCTAGATACCGTATAAAAGGAAACGCTACGGAAAATATCAAAGATCTCCATATTTAGTTGATACTATTCCTTAATTGATAATTAGAATTTGGAATATGTTTATTTACCTTATATTTGTTTCCATGAATTAGGCGTTAATGGGGCAGTAAATCTTTGATTTATTTCCTTGTATTAGATATGATTATCCTATAAATAGAGGGGTAGGGGGTAGAGTTTTATTCATTCTAACAACCACAAACAATTGTATTGTATTTCTCTTTCTCCAAATATAAAGAAAGTTTGAGTGCCGGCGGCCGTGTTTTTTACCCTTTAGGATTTTCACGTAAAAAATATATTTTTATTCTTGTGTCTTGCTTTCTGTGTTTGCTGTTGCGTCTCGGTTCCTAACAAGTGGTACCAGAGCCAAGGTTCGAAGAAAATTCCCTTTGGGTGCGAACGAGGACACGATACGTAGACGAGCGATGGATGAGAGCAAGGTGTCGGTGAGTCGGTTTGATTAACGAGACTTCGGCTACTAGAAGACGCAAATAGATGCGTTGCTATGCCAGAAGGATCTCGAAAATACGCTACTCGAGAAGAAGCCAGAAGAGATCACCGACGACGCCGCATGGAAGAAGATGAACCGCAAGGCGCTAAGCTACATACAATTGTCCTTAGCCAAGAACGTGGCGTTCAACATGGCAAAGGAGACGACGGGTTTTGGAATCATGAAGGCGTTATCCAACACGTACGAGAAGCCATCTTCATTAAACAAGCTGTATCTGATGCGCCGTCTTTTCTATTTGAAGATGGCGGAAGACGGATCTGTGGCCGAGCATCTGAACTCTTTTTAGGTTATTTCAAATCAATTAGACTCGTTTAAATTGAACCTGGGTGAAGAGACGAAGGCTCTTATGTTGTTGTCATCATTGCCGAAAAGCTGGTCGACGACAGTAGATGTTATCGGCTGCAAGGAGGATCTGACTTTTAAAGAGGTACGAGACCGCATCCTGAACGAGGATATTCGGCGAAAGGAGCGGAGCGAAACCTTGGGTTCCATGAGTTCAGCCTTGAATTTGGAGAGTCATGATCATGGAGGTCAGAGAAATAATAACCACAGACGACCCAAGTCGAGAGGTCGCAACGAGTTGGAGTGTTGCAACTGTGGCAGAAAGGGCCATATGAAATAGGACTGCAAATCCCCGAGATGATGCCTTTGAGGAGAATTCAGATGATGTCCTTGTTCTATGCATCAACAGCCCTATCAATTCATGGATTCGGGATTCAGGCACATCTTTCCACTCTACCTCATAGAAAGATAAGTTTTTGAATTTTAAATCTGGAGAGTTTGGAAAAGTTTACTTAGCAGATGGGAAACCGCTATGCATATCGGGCATGGGCGATGTCCAAATAAAATCGAGTAACGGATTTAGATGGACTTTGTGGGGGAGTTCAATATATTCCGGGTTTAAAGAAGAACTTGATATCCATTGGGCAGATGGATAGTGAGGGGTACAAAACCGTGTTTGGGAACGGGTCGTGGAAGATTGTAAAGGGTGCAATGGTTGTGACGAAGGGTACAAAAATAGGAACTCTTTATCTCACGGAAAGCAAGGGAGATTTGTTGGCGGTTCCGGGAGCGACAACCAAGCCGATATTGTGTCATAATCAGCTCGGTAATGTCAGTCACAAAGGACTGCAGGTGCTGGCTTCAAAGGGTTTGTTACCCAAGGTGAAATCGGTAGAAACCAGTTTTTATGAGAACTGCATGCTTGGCAAGGAAAAACGGGTTAGTTTTTTGACTGTTGGACGAGAACTCAAGACGGGGAAGCTAGACTCGGTGCAGAACGATTTGTGAGGACCAGCTCCGGTCCAAGACGGGTCACGCTACTATAAGGATAGGTCGAATGACGAATCTGAGGACTACCATGAGGTGGTAGAGACGGGAGATTCTGTCAAGTGGGAGCGTGCAATGAGAGATGGGATTGAGTCTCTCGGAAAGAACAAGACTTGGGTATTGAGCTAGTTATCAGATGACAAGAAGGCGCTACAAAACAAGTAGATTTATCGGGTAAATGATGAACCAGATGACAGCAAGCGGTACAAGACGAGATTGGTAGTTAAGGGATTTCTACAGAAAGAAGGAGTTGACTACACGGAGGTATTCTCGTTGGTGGTGAAGCTAACAACCATTCATATGGTGTTAAGTATTGTAGTGGCCGAATTTTTGCACCTCGAGCAGATGGATGTCAAGACGGTGTTTCTCCATGGCGATTTTGAGGAGGACATCTGTATAGTGCAGCCTGAAGGTTTCGAGTCCCCGGGAAAGGAGGGTCTAGTGTGTAAGCTCGAGAAAAGCTTGTACAGTCTAAAATAGGATTCCAGACAGCTGACCAAGGAAGTCCCCATCGACAAGCTGAGACTGTCCACTGGCTCAGTAGGGCTGGTCGAGTGAATCAGTGGGAGCATGTCGCCGGGATCAAGGAAGATACAAGGGAGAAAGGAGAAAGGAAGATCAAGGAAGATTCAATGCAAAGGATTTGTATCTTTATGAAGTCTCCAAGTGGGAGATTGTTTGGTGTGGAGACTTCTGGAAAACTCTAGATACCGTATAAAAGGAAATGCTACGGAAAATATCAAAGATCTCCATATTTGGTTGATACTATTCCTTAATTGATAATTAGAATTTGGAATATGTTTATTTACCTTATATTTATTTTCATGAATTAGGCGTTAATGGGGCAGCAAATCTTTGATTTATTTTCTTGTATTAGATATGATTATCCTATAAATAGAGGGGCAGGGGGTAAAGTTTTATTCATTCCAACAACCACAAACAATTGTATTGTATTTCTCTTTCTCCAAGTATAAAGAAAGTTTGAATATCGGCGGCAATGATTTTTACCCTTTAGGGTTTCCACGTAAAAAATATTTTTTTTTCTTGCGTCTTGCTTTCTGTGTTTGTTGTTGCGTCTTGGTTCCTAACAAGGAGGGTTTAGAATCTTTGGATTTAGAACAAAACTTTGGATTTGGAACACGAAATAGCCTTATAAACGAAATTGGGGGAGAAATTGGAAGAAGCGGCCTCATATTCAATGGGAGATGGTCGGGGCTTTACTAAGAATCATGTGTCCATATGTAAAATCTAGAAAAAAAGTTCTTAGATTTTGTTAGTAAATCGTGTTGGATAATTATGCTTGATTTTTTCTGTATTGTGCTAAAATTAAAAAATGTCCATATATTTACATGGTTGTTCTCATAACAAACGTGTAATGAAGATTATATCTAAATGATAGAAACAATTAAAATTACCATAGTGACATGTGTAATGAAGATTATATCTAAATGATAGAAACAATTAAAATTACCATAGTGACATGGCGCGGATATTATTTCATTAAATATCATATGCATATATATCAAATTAGACAAACATCTCTTTGTACACACAAAGCGATATATCAAACATACAAACTGATACATCTCACTTCTTTCTCTCAATTCAACCTTCAATGAATGCCGGAGCAAGAAGGTGAAGATTACACATTATTAGATGGAACCTTGAGTCCAGAAACGCTTGCTGGGTTCGAAATGGATGACAATGGATTCGTTGGAAGATTAGGAGTTGTAACAGGAATGGAAGAAGTACTTGGTAATGCTGCCGGAACATTCGGAAAATTTGGCACTCCACCTGTACTACCTGGCATGGTTGTGGGAAGATTTGGGACAAATGGCACTAGATTAGGTGTAGTCGGCATCGTAGGTAGTTGAGTCGGATCAATAGCAGGTTTTGATCCTGTAGTATCTGGTATAGTGGGAAGATTAGGGCCAACTGGTAATAGATTAGGAGTAGTTGGCAATGTTGTAGGAAATTTAGTCGGGTTAATAGGTATTTGTTCAGGTGCAACAACATCTAAAAGATGACGAGCTGCTAGACTTCCATTAATGGTGACCAAGGCCAAAAACAATGGAAGAAAGAACTTCATACTGAATGTCATTAATTGGGAATTGGAATTTGAAAATTGGATTAGGATTTTGTTAGTGCGTTTTCGATTTGATTTGAATTATGTAAAACTTTTAGGAGACGACGAATATATAGCCTTGAGTTCTTAGAGTTAATTGGTTTTTTTTCTTCGTCTTTCGGTAGTTTGTCTATCTGGCTAATTGGGTAAGCTATTTGTTTTTTTGTTTTCTCTGAATGAATGAAAGATCTTTGAAACAAGTCAAATTATTTCATTGATACTATTGTAACTTTTAATATGTTACATCCAAACTTTTTTGTTATTATTCTTATCTCTTTTGAGTTGAATGATGGTTTTGTTTTTTTAAATTGGTTGAATTATGATGTTTTTTTGTGTCGCTTAACAGAAGTTGAATGAAGGAGGTTTCATCAGAAGTTTGTTGATTTTTTCCAATTGATGGTTCATTTCTACTGTTAATTTATTTCTTCTAAATTCTTTTTACGGTTTTAGCTCCTACAATTTCTTTTCAAATGTTGAGACATAGTAGATTATTCATGATGTGATTTTTTCTATCAACCTCCAAATTATTCGATAGTTCTGAGAATAATAATTTGATGGATTAATTAAAAAGCCTAAAAATACTTGGAGCGCAAGCAATGGTGAAGCTCTTGGCGATCCGAGGAAGTGACGGCTGGAACAAGGTGGTGAGGAAGACAACCTGTCCCGCTTCCCCTAAGCATCACACCCAACCTAAAACCCTACTCCCTCGTCAACCCTACTGGCTGCTAAAACCCTAAGACAAGCCCTTTAAATATCCCTTTACCACATAAGCAGCAAACCATCATCACCCAACCTTCTCAAACTTTCAACCCTAAAACCACCATATCTATCACATACAAGGAGATTCTTCTCAAAGGATCAATGAATCGCTCCGTGGAACTGAGAGGAACAATACCCTATCCGGTTTCGCCGCCGAAAATCCTACCTTTACCGCCCAATCCTTTGCATCCGTTGTGGAGGGGAATTGCCATTTCCCTAAATGATGTGTCCGTTGTTTCGGCGAAGGCCACGCAGCAAGGGGATGCACGACCAACAAATCTACACCACCGCAAGCTTCTCCTTTGAATCAACCAAGGAGTCCTTCCAGCAACCAGATTTCCGATAGGGACATGCCGGCATACAGGCCGGTTACAGCCTACCATTTTCTGGCCACCGACGACGCCCATCACTTCGAACTTTCTTACCTCTCAAAACCAGTTGTTCTCAAAACCCCTTCAGAGGCAACCCTAAATCATCAAGAACTTCGTGAAAAGCTATCGGCCTTCTGGCCAGACTTAGTGAAATCGATTGGCATCATGCACTGGCATGACGACCTCTTCCTCCTGGTTCTACCTCAAGGAATAGAAAGGTCAAAATTCATTGCAGACTTTCCGACAAGTCTGTCCCAAGAAGGCTATGTTGTGCACCCATGGAGTCTGGGCTTTTGGGGTCGCTCGATAAGCTTCAGATACAAAATCTGTCTTGACGTACACCTAGTCCCTCCTCAAGGGTGGCGTCGAGGTGATATTAAGCAAGCGGTTAGTTATTTCGGCTACTATGTTACTCACAGAACTCCAGATCAACTACGCTCTCTTCAAACGCTCCGGGTCACAGTAGCAGTCCATAGCCTTAGCGTCGTGCCTATCTACTT
Organism: Juncus inflexus; assembly: GCA_024447665.1. Lineage (NCBI taxonomy): Eukaryota > Viridiplantae > Streptophyta > Magnoliopsida > Poales > Juncaceae > Juncus > Juncus inflexus. The sequence goes on from JAJHPC010000011.1 coordinate 5,108,660, forward strand.
AACATGGGTAATAGATGGATACATGCATGAACTTCCGACGATGATGGTGCAGTAGATAGACTTTCAACCGGAGTTGGGAACTCTAGTTTCCACCTCCATAGAGAACTCAACCAGTTCATAAAGGTCTACAGGAGACAGAGATTCTATGGAGATACAGATGGGCGTCTCTGACGATGAGTTCTATTGCGGACAACCTTCATCCAGCTCGAACTCTTCTGAAGATTCTTACGAAAAAGAATATCGACCGAGTTGGTGGTACTCTCAAAATTCGGCTAACACCATAATTCAGATGATCGTGTAGATTGAATGTCCCATAAAGAAAGCGTGTTAACTAGAAGAAGTGGACAAATCAAAGGAAAAATCATTAAAAATGGCGGAGGAGAATGAACGAAGGGTCGCAGTGGAATCTCCGGCCATTGTGGCTAGAACGGAAGAAGATCATGACGTGGAATTCTATTCACAAGGAGAAGCTGACGTGGATGATGATGTGGTGAAACAAATGGAAGAAGAAAATAAAAATACTGACATCGTGGATGGAGTTTTAGAATTGGAGTGGATGGGGGAGAAGGCGGGGGACGCAAAAGAAACAAATGACCAACATGGGAATGATGTCGGTAAAGAGGAAACCGCCGACTTTCCAGAAGAAGCAGATTCAGAATCCACACTAAAAGAGAAAGACGAATCAATTAGGGGATTGATTGAAGAGACAAATCAGGAAGTACACGTGGCGAATGAAGTAAACCTAGATGAGACTTGTGAAGAGCTACACGTGCAACCAGAAAATAGGTCGGCTGAGAATATGAATGGAGAATCACCGGGCTTAACTGGGCCGGTTTTACCAAATGAAGAGGCAACATGAAGCAGGTCCAAAAAGAAAATCATTAAGAAAGATTTGGCCCTTGAATAACCTATTCGAAAGAGTGAGCGAGTTAGAAAAATCAATGAAGAAAAATCAATGACAAACATCTAGACTCCTTGGCAAAAGCAGCAATTCTAAAGAGGAAAAAAATGGAAATTGAACCACTGACTACAAAAGCGAGAGGAAAGGGGGGAGTCGATTCTATTACTTAGGAGGATTTGATCGAAAACGAGATGGAAGGTGATAAGACCAGGGAAGTTCTAGACAATTGTCATGTAACTCTGGACGAGGAGGTATTACTGGCCCTAAATAAGGAGTTGGAAGGCGGGGAGTTCGGAGATAATTGAAGTCTCTAGCTGTAGTAGTAGTGTTTGCTGAATCGATGAATAGCTCAAATTTATCAATTGTAAGTTGAAATGTAAGGGGGTTGAGTGTAGAATCGAAGTGTAATATGATTAAGAATTTAATAAGAGATGCGAATTGTGATATTGTTTGTCTTCAAGAGACAAAGTGGGCGAGTACTTCGGTGTTTTGTGTAAAAAATGTTTGCCCAAATCAGATTCGCGAAGGACAATTTAAGAATGCGGATGGTTCAAAAGGGAGCATAATGATTGCTTGGCGTAACAATCTCTTTCTCACCTCTTCTCACACTTCCTAACGGATATCCTAATTTCCTTCAAAAAAAAATTGATGAAAATTATCGCATATTCTTATGTTAAATGCGCAATACGTGGTATATATATTAGAATAATTGATAATGCTTTTCATTGAAAGAATATAACATAATATTCGTAGCAATTATACATAAAAAACGATGTAATTAATCAGGAATTGATTTATTATACATATATTATCAACTGGTGTATTAACAAGAAATGATTTTGACTTCCGTACGTAAAATAATATAACAAACTCGAGGATAGCAATGGAGCGGAAGTCTTTTTCTTTGGGAAAAGATTTGCACCGTCCGCTTAAACACCTCTAATGTCCTCCTTTATTTACAAAGCTAATCAGTAGTAGAATATTTGCCTCTCCTCCCTTCCAAACATCCACTATCAATATCTATCAGTGTTTGTGAGATCAAAAAAGACGAATTAGACGAAAAAGATTTATTGTCAAAGATTTTTTTAATTGGAGAAGCGAAATTCTGGCTATTACGTAATTGGAAGAAAAACTTAAAAAAATCTAACATCTAATTAAGTCAAACCCAATGGCTCAAATATACAACACCTTGTCAAAAAGAAACGTTTACATAAAATTATCCATGTATACCTTCTCTCTTCATCATATTCTGTAGAAAATTAGCAAGCTGATTCCTTTATTACCTAATTATGCATGTTACACCCTAACTCCAATTTCGACCTGAGATGTAACGGTCATATATCCCGAAAGATATACAAAACTAAAAATTATATTACAGCGAAAAAATACAAGAAATATGAATAAATCAAGTATCTACAAATTTATTTATTTCATTAATTTCTTATATTTATTTTATTTTCTCGATATGACGACACTAAATCTGATACTCTCGAATAACTGAACCTGAAATCTGGGGAAAATGGAAAAAGGGGGGGTGATCACAACAACTCAGTAAGGGTATGCTTCGCATACGTTAAAAATAATACTAATTTTAATAAATGAATATTTGATTTAAAAATAAACATAAATATAGTTAAATTTCTTTTAATTTGGGATATTGATTTCTCATTCATCTTTCACGCACACACATTAGATCATGTTCCGTGGAATCGAGCTCGTTATTGGGTGATTAGGAGGCCCTAGCTTTCACCTACTAAAAGTACGGCTATCACCTTGATCATAATCAGCGGCCTTGCCTTCCACCTACCAAGTACGGCTGAATTGACCTTAACTATTTCACTTTTCTCAACATCACATCTTTATCCCGTAAAATAATTCTCTCAAAAATATATTATTGTTATTATATAATATTCTATTTTCATAAATAATAAAATATTCGGTATGAGCAATATATGCTCAAATAAAATATAATTCATATCATAGATATTTATTAGTATCAAAATAATTTAAAAATCGTAAATGTATTTGAGAGCAAAATTCCTTCCCTTGTAGGAAGAACGACTTATTGATAGTGTTTGGAAATTTGAACATAACAACTTGCACCGCCCACACATAGATGTAAAATAAAATTGTTTTCCTTTGGCAAAAATTTATGCATGACAAGAATATGGAAAAATGAATGTCTGATGAACTAAATGGTGTACTTATTTATAGAATAAAGAAACTTGTCCTTAATTGTCATGACATTAATTATATTGAAGGTGTATCAACGGACGGTATAAAGATGAAACGTTTCTATTCTAACTAATGGAGTTAATTCTGAATTTAATTGGATTGTGTAACTTCTAGGATGATGGAGATCATGGATTGGAAACTTATCCAGCATGTTTATTATTATTTTATTTTCAAATACATCCTTGAATTTTAAAATATCGACACATTTACATTTAAGTAATAAATAAATATAAAGATTAAAATTTCCGGGTTATAACAATGCATGTGTTCAATATAGGACTGACAGATGCCTTAACCGATTTGAACAACTCTCATATGTGCTTTGCTTCGGTGCTTCTTTTGAGTAAATTCTTGATCTGTTTGAATGGTTGAGCTTTTCTTTGATAGTGTTTTACGATCTTGGTATTCCAGGAAGTAAAATCTGGTTTCTTGAACATTCAAAGTGTTCTGTTTGAACGACTAGATCTCACTTTGATAATGTTTTCTGATCTGGGTATTCTAAGAAGTACAATTTGGTTAAATACGAAATCCATCTTTTCTAATGCCCTGCTCCACTTGATCACAAATTCTAGTTGCCATTTTTTCTGCAGCTAAAATTAGTAAGAGTAAAATATATCAATATCATGTCTAAGGGCATGTTGACACCTAGAATTTTGGACCAGAATTTTTGACACCTAGATTTAGTTTCATTTTTTCTGTATAGATTTGGGAAGAATATAAGAACATAATTAAATAATTCTAGAATCTCTTTCCCTTCATTAACTCGGCAAGAATAAATTCTGCTGAGAGGCTGGAACGCCAAAGTGCCGCAAGTAGGGAACGCGCGAAATTACACGACCACCTTGCGTTCCCCTTTCTCTTCGATGATCTCCAATAGATCTCGTCTCTCTTTATAGCTTTCTCTTTCTCCTCCTCCTTCTCCCACTCCCTTTATCATTTAATCTATGGCCTCTTTAGTCGAACAAAGCTCACTTACGAGGGCCATGTTATGAAAAAAAAGAAACTCACGACGTGAAGCTAGAGCTGCTTGATACACTAGTGAGTTACGAAAAAGAGTTTCATCAATTTTCTTCTTGGAAGGTCTCAGTTCGTTCTCCTTCTCCTTCTTTGTATGGACCCACTGCTACTTACGTGAGTGAATTTTTGACACAATTATGCACGTTGTACTCTATTTTTCGTCCATTTAAGTAGTATTTTGTATTGTTCCTTAAAAAAAGTAGTATTTTGTACTGACAATCACGGTTATGAAGAGGAATCTGGAGTACAAATTGCAGCCAAGTTAAGGATTAATTACACAATTAGAGAGTAATTAATTTCTTTTATGGCCTTAAATCTTGAAAAAATAAGTCAAATTAACGGCTAATTGTATTTGTAAATGTGTTATGATGAATTTGTACTTAAAGATGTAATTGGTGTAGTATTTGTAAAACTCAAATTGCTTTTTCTGTTTCAGCATTCAGATATGTAATTTGTGCATTTCTTGGTGTTGAATAGGATTCAAAATTCACCAATTTTGTTGAGGTAATATTAAAAAAGAAGAGCTCGCCTATAGTATTCCATTCTTATTTTAGCTTTTATAATGGATTAAATCAAAGCCTTTCAAATTAGAAGGATATTTTGGATATTTCTTGATTAATTACATAATTAATCACAATTAATTACACCGGGTTCTTTCTATATTTTCTTATTTCACATGTGTGATCTCATCTCTCTATTTGGTCCTCTCCATTTGGTCCTATTAATCTCATGTTCTCTGCATCTCCACGAGGAAAGAGTATATTCATACATAAAGTAATAGATTAACAATGACACCACACAAAAAATATACATATCAATACTTCAAAAATTATACATATATTTTTTTGAGAATAGACCCTAGGTTGTACCTAGTAGCCTGCAATTTAATTAATAGTGAATTTTAAAGTATTCATTACATTACATGACTTACATGACTTGCCATGATTCAAAAATTATATTGATGCTATACAATAATATATTAGAACTTTAAAAAAAAACATAAGTTACTACTCATATGTCATCCAAATTTTTTTATTTTAACATCCAAAAAATAATTAGGCACAAGTTCTAAAAAATAGTATTTACATAACGTCAAAAATTATATTTAGTAATTATAAAATACTAAAAATAATTGAACAACAAATTTATATATAATGGTGTATTGACATCCACCAAAATAGAGTATTGGGGCAAATATCATATTTTGTTCAATAACCGAATGAGCATTAAAATGATGCATTGGAATTAATATTTTATATTAGAAAGAACCAATATCATATATGTTTAAAAAGGACATATTGACAATAAAATGAAATATTTACTCTGAAAATGATTATGACTAAATTTGGTATGAAAAAGTATATATTAGTATTTAGAAAACTATATCAACATCAAAAATAGTATAATAGAACTCAAAAAGATATACTATGACCTTAAAAACATATTGTCACCCAATCTCTTCACCCGACAGCCAAAATAATAATAGTTGAATATAATTCTTCTTAAATAAAGACACCCCCCAAATCTATACAGTTATCAAAAAATAATGAAACTAAATCTATCATTCTGTCAAATAACGTACATATCAACTATCCTACCAAACAACTAAAAATAAAATAAACTAAACAACGGTATTCTCTCAAATTCATCCTCTCAATCAACTCCTCTTCCTATTGAGTCATTGTACATTTTTCTTGTGCTCCAAAGAACTCATGTTTTATGAAATTGAAGTTCAATACTTCAATTGGCCCAAACAGTCGACCTGTAAATATTTAAACCAGGGTTTTCGACATAAAATCAATGGAATTGAATTATATTTGACTACCATTATTGTGGACAAACTCATAAATTTTTAAACCCAAATAAGCTGTAATGGATTGATACCATCTCTTTCTTTACAATTTAATTAAAATATTTAATTTATACAAATCAATTATGATCAAACAGAAAAGAATGATTCAAACAGTGAAAAATGATGTAATCAAACAATTACTAGTCAAAATAAGATAAATCCAACAAAAAAATAAGCAAAGAAATACCACAAATGAGAGGAAAAGGAACGAACAGTGAGAGATGTGCTGTAATATCTGGCTGAATCAGAATCCCGTATCAGATGCGAGCTACTGCAACTCAAAACGCGAGAATGGTGGGCCCCCAAAGAATCGACTCGAGTCAAGAAATTGGACTATAAAATGAAGAATAATAGTGAGATTCGAAATATGAGTGTTGATGGCGTACGGAAGCGAATAATTGAAATATGAATAAAGACTAGATACGATATAAGAGGAATAGTACTCAATTAAAGAAATAACTTTATTAATAATTGATTGGTTGTTTCTTACAATAGTTAATAGACCCTTTATATAGGCAAGACCTGAGAGTTGCCAAAAGAAACAATGAACTTATTACTAAATTTGTTTTACAATACTGCTTAATATAAAAGATAAAATAGGAAATAATAAATACATGGTAATAATGAAATCTCCTTGCCAAGAGACATTATTCTCAAGAAATCTCCTTCCTAATTTGTAATTATGGCAGGTTAAGTGGCACCATACGCTTCTGCTGCTTGTAAATCGTCCTCGAGTTGATCCCTTCATATTCATAGTACGGTGTTAGATCTTCAACATTGAAAGTTGCTGAGACCCCATAATCTCCAGGCAGCTCAACTTTGTAAGTGTTGTCATTGATGCGTTCGACGATCTTAAAAGGACCATCAGTGTGAGGTTTGAGCTTTCCGTGTTGCCCCGGCGGAAAGCGATTCTTGCTGAGATGTATCCACACCAAATCTCCCTCATTGAAGCTCACTTGCTTGCGATGCCTGTTGTCTCTTTTTTCATAGATTGTATTCTGTTTGACAATTCGATTTCTCACTTGCTCGTGCAATTCTTTGATGTATTTTGCTCTGTCTTCAGCATCCCAACTGAACTGACGAAGTGTCGGAAGCGGTAGAAGGTCTAATGGGATTGCGGGATTTATTCCATATACTATTTCGAAAGGACTTCTTCCAGTAGTCTTGGACATAGAACTATTGTAAGCAAACTCTGCTTGAGCTAGGATCTGATCCCATTGTCGAAGATGACTACCGACGAGACTGAGTAGAAGGTTGCGTAAGCTTCAGTTTACAACCTCGGTCTAGCCATTAGTTTGAGGATGATGTGCGGAACTAAACTGAAGCTTTGTATCCATTTTTCGCCAAAGAGTACGCCAAAAATTTCCGACAAATGTCGGATCCCTATCAAAAGTCATGGTTTTCGGAATTCCGTGGAGTTTTACAATCTCCCGAAAGTAGAGATCAACGATATGGGTTGCATCCATTGTTTTAGGACATGGAACAAAATGCGCCATTTTTGGAAATCGATCGACCACAACCATCACAGAGTCTTTCGCTCTTTGCGTCCGGGGCAACCCTAATACAAAGTCAAGCCTAATGTCATCCCAAGGAGCTTGAGGTACTAGTAGAGGAGTGTAAAGGCCACTATTTTGTGAAGAGGTTTTCGCAATGTGACAGATTCGACACCTTGAGACATAATGATTCACATCTCTTATCATTTTTGGCCAAAATAATCATCCATTGATTAACGCGTAAGTTTTATCTCGCCCGAAATGCCTACTAAGTCCTCCGTCATGAGCCTCTTGAATAATATCATACCGAAGAGAACCTTCTGGGATACAAAGTTTGTTTCCAAGAAAAAAAAATCCCTCTTGAATAAGAAAATCCTTATAAGGCTCTGTCAAACAAGCATCATACACCTTACCAAAAAATACGTCGTCTTTGTACTGCTCTTTCACTTCATCAAAATCGATAACATTCACTTGCATGGTAGACAACAAGGAATGATGTCGGCTCAGCGCATCTGCGACTCAATTAGAACTCCAGCCTTGTGCTTGATGTTGAAAGTGTACTCCTGTAGGAACTCAACCCACTTGGCATATCGGGGTTTAAGTTTGTGTTGACTATTGATGTATTTCAGCACTTCGTGGTCGGAGTGAAGAACAAAATCCTTTGAGATAAGATAATGCCTCCAATGTTTTAATGCTCGGATGATGGCGTAGAACTGCTTGTCGTATGTCGAATAATTCTTACATGATCCAGAAAGTTTTTCGCTGAATAAGGCAATGGGGAGTCCTTCTTGGTTTAGAACAGCACCTATACCCACGTTAGATGCATCACATTCAATCTCGAACACCTTGTCGAAGCATGGGAGTGCGAGGACAGGAGCTTGGGTCATCTTCTCCTTGACTAACTCAAAACTTTCTTGAGCTTCATCTGACCACTTGTACACACCACCCTTCGGATACTCAGTAATTGGAGCGATCAGAGTATTGAAGTTACGGATAAAATGTCGATAAAATGAGGCGAGGCCATGGATACTACGTATGTCATGGATACACGTCAGGGCTGGCCAACTCACAATTGCCTCGACCTTTAGTGGATCAACCTTAATTCCATCATCTGACACCACGTACCCAAAAAAAAAACCAAGCTTGAGGTCATGAATTCGCACTTTTTCAGGTTGACATAAAGTTTTTGCTCTTCAAGCACCTTGAAGAATTGACGAAGATGTCGTACATGCTCATCACGATCCTTGCTATATATGAGAATATCGTCAAAATAGACAACTATGAACTTGCCAATAAATGACTTAAACATAAAATTCATTAGTCTCATAAAGGTACTCCGAGCATTTGAAAGGCTGAATGACATCACCATCCATTCATAGAGACCATCGCATGTTTTGAATGCAGTTTTCCACTCGTCATCTGGTCGCATTCAGATTTGATGATATCCCCTTCGGAGATCGATTTTAGAAAAAATTGTTGCACCATGGAGTTGGTCGAGGAGGTCATCGAGTCGAGGTATGGGAAAACGGTACTTTACCATAATCATGTTACATGCGAAATGAACCATCCTTCTTTGGCACGAGCAGAGCAGGTACATCGCATGGACTTATGCTTTCGCGCACTATATCCCTTTGTAACATATCCTTGACTTGTCACTGGAGTTCTTCATTTTCCTTGGGGTTCAGGCGATAAGCGGCTTTGTTCGGTAGGGGAGAACCAGGTATGAGGTCAATGCAATGTTGTATATCTCTCATAGGTGGAAGTGAGAGAGGTTTTTCATCCGGCATTATATTCCGGAACTCTTCAAGAAGGGGCTTCAGGTTTTTCGGAACTTCTAGGTTGTCATGAGAGGCAGTTTCTTTTACTAATAAGGCTAAAACAAACTCGGATTCTTCACAAGATTTATTGAATTGGGTCTTGGTTAGGAACATGTTATTCTCTATGATAACTGGTTTGGATAGGTCCTCGGGTTTTAATGGGCCGAGAGCCACATTTTTCCATCTTTCTCAAATGAATATGTATTCGAAAAACCGTTATGAACAACTTTACGATCATACTGCCAAGGCCTATCAAGAAGCAAGTGGCATGCATCCATAGGTACTACAACACACCAGACCTCATCTCGGTATTTAAGCCCAATGGTAAGATTCACTAAATATCTTTTGTCTACTTTAATGAAATTATCCTTTTGAAGCCATGTTAATTTGCCATTAGAAGTATACCGTGTGTGAAAGATATTTTGACGGAGCCAACTTTCGTCAGGGGTTGGATTAGCGATCAGGGCTCGTCTTATCACCAACATTTCTCCAGAATCTGCAAATGTCACTTCCTCGTCATCTTCTAGACCATTGTCATAAATCGCCGTGGTGTCAATATTCTCCATCTCTTCTACGGGTTCTCCTAAAAAGGTGAATACTCTTTGATTTGGGCAATCTGGTGCGATATGTCCATAATCTTTGCACTTAAAACATTTGGTTGCCTTTCCTTTGGATCGAGTCATGATGGTGCTTTCGGTGGACTTGTCTGGGTTGTTCGTAGCAGAATTTTTTGTGACTGGTGTGTGTTGGTTTCAGTTCAACCGAGAATGAAATTCTCGATTAGCATTACGGGAAAGTTCACTGCGGTTTACTCTTATTTCTTTCAACTGTTTCTCAATCCTTAATGCAAGTTTCAACCTTGTCTCTAATATCTTTACGGAGACCTCGGAGATATCGCGCAATCGTATGTTCTTCAGGTTCGGATACTCCACACTTCATCATAAGAAAATCAAACTCCTCTATATAGTCGTTAACGGTTTGATCATCCTGCTTCATATCTTGGAGTTGATAAAAGGCCTCCTGCAAGTAGCCGTCAGGTAGAAATTTCTTACGGAGTTCCCTTTTCATCTTCTCCCATGAGCGAATTTTCGTCTTGCCTTCTTTTACTCGTCGTTGTTTGACTTGCTCCCACCAGATTGAGGCATGCTTCGTTAGTCGGATTGCCACAACCTTGACCTTCTTTTCGTCAGACACCTATTTGTAGTCAAACGTGCGTTCAATTGTATGGAGCCAATCAACGAACTCGTCGGGTCGCATGCGTCCTTCAAAAACCAGGATGTCTATTTTCTCCGATGGCGGCGAGGCGAAGGGAACTCATCGCTGGAATTAGCTGATCGATTGTTGTGGAAGGGGTTGATGTTGTCGTCGGAACTGCTCGAAGATCCGTGCCTCGATCGGCGGTCACGGATTCGGTCAGAGTTGCTACTCGGGATACCGTACCTCGATCGGCGTTCGCGGTGACGATCAGTGATCTTCATTGACGCAAGGCGCTCTTGGAGTTGTTGTATCTGAATTTTCATCTCTTCGACCATGCGATCCTTTGCATCAGCTTATGGAACCTGATGGGTGGCGGCGGTGGCGTTACGTCCTTTTCGTTGACGAGCGGCAGCCATTGAACCTGCTCTGGTACCAACTGATAGCGCACGGAAGCGAATAATTGAAAGAGGAATAAAGACTAGATACGATACAAGAGAAGTAGTACTCAACTCAAGAAATAACTTTATTAATAATTGATTGGTTGTTTTCTTACAATAGCTAATAGACCCTTTATATAGACAGGGCCTGAGGGGTTGCCAAAAGAAATAATGAACTTATTACTAAATTTGTCCTATAATATTGATTAATATAAAAGATAAAATAGGAAATAATAAATACATGATAATAATGAAATCTCCTTCCTAATTTGTAATTATGGCAGGTTAGGAGACACCAAGAGTACTCATCTTGCTTCTCTTCTATAGAGAGAGAGAGAGGATCGGACCATCTCTCTGCGAAGTAGCGAGAAGAACTGGAGAGGAGCGGAGGGGGAGAACAGGGGTAGGAAAGAGTGGCTGCAAAAAATTATAGTTTTATCCTTCTTCATACTAAAAATATTGTCTATAGTGCTCCACTTTTCATGTAATCTAGACCGTCCGATAACTATTCATGTAAAAAACCGAGCACTATAGAATTTCTCATTAAAAAAAGTTAAAAAAAAATTTGCACAATTTCTCTTCTTATGTGTTTGTCTCCACCTTCTAATACTCATACTCACTATCTCGACTTGTTCATGAGATAATTCGTTTTACCGGCATGGGTCATTGCAACAAACAATTAGAGTTACTGTCTAGTCATTATTGGAGTTAGAAAATGATCTTGCATAATCTTCCCTACGTCACAAATGGAACTACCCTGTATAAATCCGAAAGCCACCTCATTTGAAATCATGGGGAGCTCCACCAAGTGGGTAGACCCGTCTGAAGATGTGAGAATGAGTGTCTTTTTTTGTGGCGGCCAAATGAGAGTTGAAGTTTCCCATTGAGTTTATTTGAGTCGTGTTTGTTGTTTGTTTTTGTTTACGTTTATTTCTGTTGGGCAATTGAAAGGAGGAATTATATATATGAGGCAAAGAATATGAAATTAATTATTTATAGAACTTTCACTATGAAAATATATAAATTAGTAGTCCGATGGTATTTGTCATTTCATATGTATGTTATATCATACACTTTTCATAATCTGTTGTTTTGAGATAAATTGTATGAACACTAGTAAGTAGGTCCAAGATTTATTAAGAACCGTGTATCCATATGTAAATCTAGAACAAAAGTTTTTAGATTTTGTTACTAAATTGTGTTTAACAATTATGCTTGATTCGTTCTATGTTGTACAAAAATTTAATAATTTCCATATATTTACATGGTTGCTTTCATAAAAAGGGAGTAATGAAGATTATATATAAATTAATGAAATAATTAAAATAACCATAGCGGCATAGCCTGGATATTATTTTAATAAATATCATAAGTAAATACCAAATTAAAAAACATCTCCTTGTACACACAACAAGATATATTAGAATATTTTTGAATAGTAGCACTATTTCGAAGAATAATTAATCATATAGCATGATTTTCAAAATATTTGGGTAGGTAGCACTTCCGCCAGACCTTCTGGCGGAACTAAAGTAGTTCCGCCAGAGGATCTGGCGGAACTAGGGAATTTTTTATTTTTGCTAATCTCGGCCATTTGGCACCCTTAAACAGCCTTAATTAATGAAAAAGGCTAGTTCCGCCATCATGTCTGGCGGAACTAGGTAAAATTTAGTTTTGGCCCAATTTAGATGGTGAAATTGGCCCAAAAATGACGAAAATATAGGTTCCGCCAGACCCTCTGGCGGAACTATCTAGTTCCGCCAGTAGGTCTGGCGGAACTAGACTTACAATCTGACCCAAAAAGTCCAAAAAAATGGTCTAGTTCCGCCAGACCCATTGGCGGAACTAGCTATTTTCTAGTAGTTCCGCCAGAGGGTCTGGCGGAACTAGCTATTTTCTAGTCAGTTCCGCCAGAACCTTTGGCGGAACTTGCTAGTTCCGCCAGTATGTCTGGCGGAACTAGACCATTTTCCCAACTTACAATCTGACCCAAAAAGTCCAAAAAAATGGTCTAGTTCCGCCAGTGGGTCTGGCGGAACTAGCTATTTTCTAGTCAGTTCCGCCAGAACCTTTGGCGGAACTTGCTAGTTCCGCCAGTATGTATGGCGGAACTAGACCATTTTCCCAACTTACAATCTGACCCAAAAAGTCCAAAAAAATGGTCTAGTTCCGCCAGACTCATTGGCGGAACTAGCTATTTTCTAGCTAGTTCCGCCAGACCCTCTGGCGGAACTACTACAAAATAGCTAGTTCCGCCAGTAGGTCTGGCGGAACTAGACCATTTTCCCAACTTACAATCTGACCCAAAAAAATTTCAAAATTTAGGGTTTAGTAACGGTTTTTAATAAAAAATCAATACTAAAGATTAGTATTGTATCGGTTTTTATCAAAAAACCGATACTAAATCGCGAATTTTTTTCATTTACTAACGGTTTTTATAAAATAACCGTTACTAAATTTAGGATTTAGTAACGGTTTTTAATAAAAACCCGATACTAAATATTAGTACTGTATCGGTTTTTATCAAAGAACTGTTACTAAATAAGCAGTTAGATACAGTATTATATTTAGTATCGGTTTTTCGTTCAAAACCATTACTAAATCCCCAAAATATGCATAATTGTTTGTTTCACCCTAGTTCCGCCAGACCCACTGGCGGAACTAGCTATTTTGTAGGTAGTTCCGCCAGACCCTCTGGCTATTTTGTAGGTAGTTCCGCCAGACCCTCTGGCCGAACTAGCTACAAATAAGTAGTTCCGCCAGACCATCTGGCGGAACCTGTATCAGCGTGCCTTCCGGACAGGTCCCCAAAAAATTGAGAAATAGCCTAGTTCCGCCAGGGCCTTTGGTGGAACTTGTTCAATCATTGGAGCCTGTTATAAAAGTAAAATCTTTCTCTCTCTCCCCCAATCTAACCTAAAATCCGCCCCCAAAAAATAAAACTACTATTCAGGCGATTTTGAAGTGTATTTGAGGTGATTTTGACCCAAATAAATAGAGAAAATAGAAGAAAAGAAAGACGAAAATTAGGTATTGTATTATAGATTATTTTTTCATTAAATAATTAATTGATTTTATTATATATTTGTTGTTAATTTGTTGAAATATTATTGTAATTAGTAAGAAGAAAATGGCACAAAACTCTCAAATTCTTGTATATTATGATGGTCTTATTGTAAATCTACCAAACGGATGCAATTACGACCTGGAGGAACCGGCTTATATTCCAGAAAGTACAACCACAAATAGGGATTATGACCAACTTTGTAACGAAATTTATGAGAATCTCGGTTGGTCGTATAATGATATTCTTTTAATCCGAGGTCGGCTTCCTTCCCTTAAGAAAGGAATTTGGCATTATAGGTTAGTGAAAATTATGAATAATACACAATTGATTAATTTTGCGGAGCGCGTCATAAGGGTTGGGATGGAGGAATTAGAAATATATGTTGATCGCGTCCAAAATAAAGAATATCAGATAGGAACTAGTAGTAGATCAAATGTAATTCCAAATGCAGATGAAAATGAGATATTAGAACCCGTTGAAAATGAAATAAATATTGAAAATGCGAATGAGGACCCGTTTGCGACCTTTGATATGGCACGTGTGAGCAATAATGGACTTCCCGAAATAGATGATGATGAAAATGAATTAGATGAGGAACCCGAAATGGAGTCAGAGGACGAGTAAGAAATTTATGGAGATGGCGATGAAGAAATGGAGAGAGTGAACCATCAGACGGGATTTATATATACGGAAGAGGGTGAGATGGTTATTGTAGGTACTTTCGGTGATGCGCCGGCTGCTGAATTCGAAGATAGTTTAATGTGGGAATATGCGAGAAATGATGTCTTATCTGGCATGAATGTGAATGAAAATGATGATGAAATATTGTATAAGGGACGTACATTTGAAACGAAATCAAGAACTACAATCGGCTGTAAGAGCATACAGTGTGAAGCATCACCGAGAAATAGAAGTAGACCACTCGAATAAAACGAGATATATTGTGATATGCAAGCTTAAAGATGAAGGTACTAGAGGATGTAGTTGGAGGATACACGCTTCGATTAATAAAAAAAATAATTTATGGGAGATTAAAATATTTAGACAACCACACGTATGTATTAACCAAACACCTAGAAGAGACCACAAACAGTTAACGAGTGCGCTTGTTGGGAGGCTAATTCTAGATATCGTAAGAGCAGATTTAGATGTTAAACCTGTAACCATAATAGAAGCCGTTAAATTGAAGGTTGAATATACCATATCGTATTGGAAGGCTTGGCACGCAAAATAACACGCGTTTCGATTCTTATTTGGGGGTTGGAGGGAGGCTTATAATTTGCTCCTGAGTTGATGGCGGCAATAACCTCAACAAATCCTGGTACTTTGTATACATTTAAAACTGATGGTGTTATGCTCTAGGCCAAAGTGTTTGTGACCTAGATGATGGATTGTAATAACAAACATAATATTTATTCTAAGATATTTCATATAATATGTGCGTATAGGTTATTTTAATATAATTAAAATAGACCATGAATATGCAATTCAGCTTTATGTCATCAAAGTGCGTGACTTTGATAGTAAAACTATAAAGTGTTATGAATGCTATTCTAAATCGTCCCTGGTCATTTATAGGATATTTGTGGAGACAAATATACTTGCAGATACATATAAATATATATTTATATACAAGCTATAAATGTACACCAGTATATTAGTTGACTGATGATTATGTTTTACTGATCATGGATAAATAGTTATCAAGTCATTAACATAGGTATATGTTAGAGACCATATACTGGACTGACCCGCCATAAGAATGCAACATGTTTTACGTCATTAGCGATTCTTGTAACATAAAGTATTTATAGTCCTTTGATCTGAGATTGTCTCGGTTCCCAACATGAGTAATTTTATAGTTTAATATAATCTAACACTGCCTTTAACCGGGTGGTCATAACGGTTATGATTAGGTATACAATGAATCATGTAGAGGGATGAGTGCAATCAAGACGGGATTTGTTCCTCTCATAAATGAGAGAGATATCTTTAGGCCTCTTGATGAATTGAACTGAAGAAATGTATGGCCATACTCAAATGAATTAATAAGAGTTATTAATGTCATTTGTTCTTGTTCAGTTTAATTTGGGATCAAGAAATATTATACGATTAATATAAGGATGACGTATTACATGCCTTATGATCGATATAGATATCGTGTGACAAAGGGACTAAATACATGATTGTTGTTTAGGCAAATCGGATCACCGATATTCACTTAAATTGGGTAGTCATGATGGCTTGCTAGAGTCCGCTCATGATTTATAGATTGTTAAGTCTATTGCCAACATTAGGTGAACCTACAGGGTCACACACAAAGAACAAACTGAAACGGGCGCAAAAAATCCTAGCGACTTATATGATGAGTTGCATAAGAATGTCACAAAATATATTGTCATCTTATGTGATAAGATATGATATATATGTATATAAAGGCTATGAGAACAAAAGATCATGTAATCTAGAAGAGTCTAGATGATGGCATATGGATAATGATGAGTGATGTCATACACATCTTTTAGTGTGAGGAGACATGACTCTTCACCTCTATATAAGGACATAGAGGGCTCCAAATTCAATAGAACACATCATTCTCTCTCTCATTATTTCTCATTCTCTTTTGTGAGACAAAAGAGAGAAAATATACTTTCTAATTTGTATGACAAAATTATGAAAGGGTGCTTTCTTTTTGTATGACAAAAATGAAAGAGTGCGATTATATGAGAGGAATTATATACATCTTTTGGGAGATAAAATAAGAAGAGTTTTCTTATGCAAGAGGAGAACAAGCTACTAACATATATATTGTTCTTCTTCCCGTTTTAAGAAGTTTGTTCGTGTGGACACCGGTAGAGGCGTTCGTACTTTCGGCGCTTGTGATCTATTCGGCCTAAGAAGATGAGAACGGTTTGTTGAGAGTTTCGGTGGAGACCGATTGTGTGTGCGGTAGATGACTTTCGCACGATCCGACCTAGACGGCCTAGACGGACGTAAAATCGGTTATGACGGTAACCGGTTTAGAGACGCGTGGACAATATGCATGGTTTGAGCGTCACGGATTAAGCGTAATCCGAAAGGTATTATTAAGATTTATTTCTTTGATTTAACCGATACGCACGGATCCTCGGATTGGTTTTGGACGAAATTTTTATTTTCCGCTGCGTGATGCATGTCTGAAAACCAAAAGTGGTATAAGAGCAACGTGCGTGTTTCGGTTAAATTGAGTCGGTAGATATGTGATATATACTATTTAGATATCATTTATAATTTTGATTTATAATAATAAGACTTGCATATAGAGTTTTTAAGTGTTCAATATTTTTAATCGAAGTGATGTGAATGTTTGGGGATTCATGAAGAGATGCATGTGATGCATTAACTCATGAAAAGGTGCATGTGATGTACCATATTTATGAAAGTGTTCATATATAATGATTAATGAAAGAATATTTTTTGTTGAAGAGATGTTGACTGTATGGTTGACCCCAAATTCTAAGAGTTGCAATGAAAATATGCATCCAAGATATATTCATATATATAGTCGGTTTATCTAAACATATATGAACGGATGAACTTGAAAGGTTTAATTCAAAGTCGGTTCACCATATTGGCATCTGTCGGTCCAGTCATATCAGTTGCTCCGAATGAGAACACACCTGATCATTAATGATATTAATTGAACCGTTCAGATTTAATCAATATAAATGCACACATCTGGACTAATGATTAGAACTGATTATTCAAGTTATCATTATATAATCCGAAGTGTTGCATGTAATGTATGGTTGGAAAATATATATAGTTGATGCACGTATGTGATATTGTTGCAAAATATATTGTTATTTAGTGAATCACATTATATTCAAATATGATTTGAAACGTTGCATTCAAATAATGTGTTGAAGGAGTTTGATCAAAGTTGCGACCAAGAAATATGATCCAAAGGTCACGACCAAGGATTGCATCCAAAAGGTGCGACCAAGAAAAACGATCCAAAAAAAAAAAAAAAAAAAAATTGAGTCCAAGAGTTGCGACCAAAGGGTGTGACTAAAGGGTGTGACCAACGGGTGTGATCCAAATGTCACGTCCATAAGGATGCGACCAAAAGGTGCGACTAACGGGTGTGACCAAGGGATGCGATTCAAATGTCACATCCAAAAGACGCGACGAAAGGTTGCGACCAAAGGGTGCGACTAAAGGGTGTGACCAATGGATATGATCCAAATATCACGTCCAATAGGTTGCAACTAACGGTTGCGACCAAGAGGTACGACCAACGGATGTAATCGACATGCGCAACTAAGAGGTACGACCGAAAAGGTGCAATCGCAAGAGTTGTGACATCTTGAATAGTTGTGTCTTCATGAAAGGGTGCATACCATGAATTGCCTTTTTGAAATGGTGCATGTGATGCATTATTTCATGAAAAGTTGCATGTGATGTATTGAATTCATGAAAAGATGCCTATGATATATTAATGTGTAGAAAAATGTGTGTTGACAAAGTTGACCAAGTGTTGACTATGTTGATCATGTTGACAATTGATTGTTGACCCACTGTGTTGACAGTGGACTATGTTGATTGTTGATTGTATTGACTGTTAATTGTTGACAGTTGACTACACTAGTTTACCCCTTGACTGTTGACCATTGAATTGGTCAAAAGTTGATCATGACCTGGTCAAAATATTGACCATTGACCGTTGACCTAGTCAAATATTGACCAGATCAAATATTTGTTTTTGACTTGTCAAATGTTGACAATGACGACCGTGCCCAGAATTCGCATTCGTAAGCCTTATATATATATATTTTATAAATGATTATGTTTATATTTGATATATTTGTTGATACGTGTTGTTATAATGAAAGAGTTCATTAGGCATAACACATCCATCTTGGAGATGAAGGAGTTCATCGTCCATCATGAATACATCATTAAGATGACAAGTTCATTTTTAACCACACATCATGGCGATGAAAGAGTTCATCAATTGCTATACATGGAGATAAGATTTTCATATACAATCTAAGAAAAATTTCATGGAGATGAAATATATATTAGGAAATCTTTATGTTAGTTCAGAAAGATCAAGGCTATGATATATCATCGTTATTATTTTTATTCTATTAGTACATGTGATGTTCTTTGAATATTGCATAATAACATATAATATTAAATAAAATCCCTCAAAACAATGTTAAGTCATGAAGTGCCTTCCATAAGTCTAAATCTCTCGATACTCTGATCGGCCCTGCATAGGTCATGCCAAAGCTGGGTATGTAGGGACGATTTTAGGATGAGAGAATGCGGGAAATGGGAGCCAACATAGGTCATGCCAAAGCTGAGTGTGTTGGATACTATTTTGCCGATGATTAGACATGGTTTGATTTAACTGGGCTATCAAGTCGGACTTGGGCTCGGGGCATACGATAGGATATATACGTCGGGCATATGATGTTTATCCTATGTTGTTCAAGAGTTGTATGAGATACAATTGAAATTATTTATACCTAAATAAGTTAAGTTCTGGGCGATGAGCCAAAGCTCACTTAAGACTTAATTGAAATATGGATCTTATCTCACTATGAAACTTCATGGATTGAAAGTTTCCGAATCAATGCGATTGAGAGTTATTGATTTGATTAAAAAATAGTGAGAGTCATTATATGAAATATTTAAAGAATAATAGTCTTTGCATATTATTCAATTCGAATAGTATATCTATTTATGTCTCACAATAGGTCCTTGAGAAGGAAAGATATCATAAGATGCTTATAATCGTTAAAATGAACATGGACAAGTGTTGTCAATAATGTTCTCGTGCTTAAAAAAAAATCGTAAAGAGTAATCCCAAAGATAAGGGTAAGGTGTTGTCTTCGGCCTTAGGTAAGAAATTAGTATCTTTTGCGGTGAATCGGTTCATTGAAAGAAACCATAATTTCTCAAGAAGATATGAAAAAGTGAATGGAAGGATAGTGTGACTACCGCTTCAAGTATTTTTGTTATAGAAATTAACTTGTCTATTTCACATCATATGTATTAGATACACGATGTGAATCACACATTTGTGAAAATGTGTTGACAAAGTTGTAGATTATTGAGTAAATATGAAGTTAACATATGAGTGACAAATGTAGCAAAAGTTGTTGCATTTTCTCAAGTAACTCATTTATTTACATTGTCTTTTTGGACTTATCGCCGACATAAATAATTGTTATTTAATGTCGACAATAAATTTTGTATTATCTATAGTTCGAGTTTATCTATGAATGGTTATTAATTTATTATTGAGAATAATAATTTTACCATTCACAAATGTCAATTTTCTTTGGAAATGTTCCAATAGAAAAATTACCTTTTGTGTTATATCGAACAAGATAATTATAAGTCTATCTATAACATTAATATTAGGAATTTAAATCTAGCATTGTCGCTTGGTCTACTTAAATAAAATGAACATTTATTAAATCCATTAAGATGGATTTTCAAATTCATTTGATATTGAATCATTTGAAACATGTGTAACTTATTTATTAGACAAGATGACATATACGTCTTTCACGAAGTAAGGTGAAAGCAAGTTACTTATTGGCTCTCATACGTAGTGATGTATGTTCATCAATGAGTGAAGGTGCTAGAGAAAACTACTTCATCGCTTTATTGAAACAATAAATTTGAATATTTTGAAAAGTTCAAAAGTTACAAATAATGAAGTAGAGAATAAAACTTGGCTTCGAAAAATCAAATTTCTTTGATGAGATCGAGGAATCGAGAACCAAGTGTTTGATCATCATGATAACTATATCGAACTTTATTAGATATAGTTCGATTATGATGAATCAAATATATCTTCTATTTCTTTCGGGATTACGCTCTTATTGCGTTCATACTGAATATAATTCCATCTAAAGCAGTTGTAAAAGACTCCATATGCGATATGGACTGGTAGGTGTATCAAGATTATCTTTTATCAAGATTTCAGGATATGATACTTAATTGAAGCATTATGCATCTAATCGGATTAGTGCTTATTGTGGAATATTCTAAGAAAAGTAAAGGTTATTACTTCTATAATTAATATGAGAACAAAGTGTTTGTTACTCAAAAATTATATCTCTTTGGAAGAAGTGTTTCCAAAAGAATTAGTGGGAGTAAATTTGAAAAGTTCAAATTCCACATACTGACAGTAATGCTCGGATGGAAATTAATTCAGATTTCAACTAGTGATTGAGTCTGCAATTAATCAACTAGACTCTCAAGATGTTGAAGAGTCTGAGTATATAACATAAGTGTATTCATGTAGATCTATTAGAATTTATCGCAGGGGCCCGGAAAATATAGATTTTTCGTGTCTAATGATAAAAATTTCATACTCATAGATGATGAGTCCACATTCTACTAATAGACTATGATGAGTCAAGGCTCTAATGGTTAGAGACTTTGAAAGTTGAGATGAAATCCATATTAGACAGTCAAGTTTTGAATTTGATTGATCCATCAGATGGAAATACGGTTTTAAAAGAAAGACCGACATGGATAATGTGCAAACATATAATGCATGATTTGTGGTTAAGTTAAACTCATTGTATAGACTATGATAATATTTTCCAAGTCATCATGCTTATGTATTTCAGAATTTTCTTGGGCATATGTTCATAGTATGACTATAAAAGATGTCAAGTGGATGTCAAGACATTGTTTCTTAATAGAAACACATGAAAGTATGTATATGATACAACTTGAGAGTTTTGTCTACCCTAAAATTTTTGAAAAAAGTTTGCAAGTTGCATAAATTCATTTATGAATTAAAGCAAACATCTCTAAGTGAATATTTATTATTTGATGAAATAACCAAACAGTTTGGTTTTATCAAAAATTAAAGATAAATCTTATGTTGACAAGAAATTCAGTGGGAGCATAACTACATATGATGTGAATTAAGTGTAATTTACGGAATCCCCATGAATAGAATCACAAGCACACATAAGTTTAATCTTAGTGAAAGTCACTAAATAATAATCAAGAGTATGATTATATACTTGAGAAGGATAAAGTATTCTTCTTAGATTATGGTGGACAAAAAAATATGCAAAGTATTTGCATATGACAATGTTTGAAAATCCATTTAAGAACCCAATCCCTTAAATGATGGTGATCATGTTAGGTCAACTGGTATGCGATACCACATAGATCAATGAGTATGAGATACTTGGTTGATTTGGCCTAGTGCAAGTGGGAGATTGATGGTGTTATGCTCTAGGCCAAAGTGTTTGTGACCTAGATGATGGATTGTAATAACAAACATAATATTTATTCTAAGATATTTCATATAATATGTGCGTATAGGTTATTTTAATATAATTAAAATAGACCATGAATATGCAATTCAGCTTTATGTCATCAAAGTGCGTGACTTTGATAGTAAAACTATAAAGTGTTATGAATGCTATTCTAAATCGTCCCTGGTCATTTATAGGATATTTGTGGAGACAAATATACTTGCGAGATACATATAAATATATATTTATATACAAGCTATAAATGTACACCAAGTATATTAGTTGACCGATGATTATGTTTTACTGATCATGGATAAATAGTTATCAAGTCATTAACATAGATATATGTTAGAGACCATATACTGGACTGACCCGCCATAAGAATGCAACATGTTTTACGTCATTAGCGATTCTTGTAACATAAAGTATTTATAGTCCTTTGACCTGAGATTGTCTCGGTTCCCAACATGAGTAATTTTATACTTTAATATAATCTAACACTGCCTTTAACCGGGTGGTCATAACGGTTATGATTAGGTATACAATGAATCATGTAGAGGGATGAGTGCAATCAAGACGGGATTTGTTCCTCTCATAAATGAGAGAGATATCTTTAGGCCTCTTGATGAATTGAACTGAAGAAATGTATGGCCATACTCAAATGAATTAATAAGAGTTATTAATGTCATTTGTTCTTGTTCAGTTTAATTTGGGATCAAGAAATATTATTCGATTAATATAAGGATGACGTATTACATGCCTTATGATCGATATAGATATCGTGTGACAAAGGGACTAAATACATGATTGTTGATTAGGCAAATCGGATCACCGATATTCACTTAAATTGGGTAGTCATGATGGCTTGCTAGAGTCCGCTCATGATTTATAGATTGTTAAGTCTATTGCCAACATTAGGTGAACCTACAGGGTCACACACAAAGAACAAACTGAAACGGGCGCAAAAAATCCTAGCGACTTATATGATGAGTTGCATAAGAATGTCACAAAATATATTGTCATCTTATGTGATAAGATATGATATATATGTATATAAAGGCTATGAGAACAAAAGATCATGTAATCTAGAAGAGTCTAGATGATGGCATATGGATAATGATGAGTGATGTCATACACATCTTTTAGATTAGTTTGTTGAGAGTTATTCGGCCTAAGAAGATGAGAACGGTTTGTTGAGAGTTTCGGTGGAGACCGATTGTGTGTGCGGTAGATGACTTTCGCACGATCCGACCTAGACGGCCTAGACGGACGTAAAATCGGTTATGACGGTAACCGGTTTAGAGACGCGTGGACAATATGCATGGTTTGAGCGTCACGGATTAAGCGTAATCCGAAAGGTATTATTAAAATTTATTTCTTTGATTTAACCGATACGCACGGATCCTCGGATTGGTTTTGGACGAAATTTTTATTTTCCGCTGCGTGATGCATGTCTGAAAACCAACAAAAACTGGTGCCCCAAATAGAGATGGTGAGTTGGAGTTCGAAGGTCTATTTTGGGCATTTGGCCCATCACTACATGGTTTTCAATTTTGCAAGCCCGTCGTAACAGTAGATGGAACATGCGAGTGTCAGAAACCTATGATATACCACTACCCGTGTTCGCACGTCATAGCAGTTTGTATACGCAAAGTTATATCTAGCGAAGTTTTCATTCATCCGTGTTATTCCTTGGATAATTTGAAACGTACGTATGAAAAAAGTTTCTATCCTGTAAAGGAAAAATCACAATGGACGCCACGCATAGAAATTTGTAATTACAATTTATTTCCTGGTGATAAACTTATAAGGACAAATGCTAACGGAAGGATGAAACATGGAAGAAGGCAGGAGTTCCGAATCCAAAACAGTATGGACACCATGAACAAAGAAAAGCGTATGCAAATTAGCAGGACACACTAAACGAAAGTGCACACAAATGGGTGGAGACCGTTACAATGGACCGTAGTTTGGTTTATTTAGTTTGTTTTCATTTTGTTTATTTTATTTAGTTTGTTTTATTTATTGCTGAGTAGTTGTAATGCTTAAGTTAAAACAATCTCAATAAACCATAAAACCCTAAAAAATCAAACAAACAATCCGCAACATAATGCAAATCCCCAAACATAACCCCTAAACCTCAAACACATAAACTATAACATAGTCCAAATCTCAAAACATAAACCCTACAACACTAACATAAACCCTAAACATCTCCGCCGCGTGCACCACGGCCGCTCCCTCTTCCTCTCCCTCTCGCCTGGTTCCGAGTCTGCATCTGAGTGAGCTGACTGACGTCTTCTCCTCCCGCATCTGCTCTCGGTTCGTTGAGCACCTCCCACTCAGTATCGCCGGGATACTCATTAAGATGAGTACAAATTAGTTTTTGGCATCCCAACCATTTTCTGACGCCGTCCCTTACTTTCGCCCTCATATTTGCACCAAATTCTCGGAGCATTCTGAAACCTATGCGAGCTCCCTCCATGGCAGTTTGTGCCTTAAAATATTAAAAAAAATAAAAAATTTATAATTCTAAATTTAACTTTAGAAATATTACAAAAATTTACCGCTAATCTTTTTTCAGGGACCATGGGGCGGTATGTGCTCGAACCGTGCGAAATGGTGCTCTGCACCAACGGATCAGAATTCCGCCAATACCAGCTCATGTAACCATCATAATCCAGAGGGGTATACGGCTCCAGGGGTTCCATTTGCGAATACCAATACCATTTATCGTTCCAACGTGTAATCCAATTCTTGTGAATCTTACGCCAATCGTTTCCCTTAAAATTTGTCAGGTCGCGTAATTCTTTGTCTGCAATTTTGTCGGCTTCAAGGTATTTCCGGGGGTATTTTTTGCCGATACCCGAACTGTCGCATCACCCTCTCAGGACGATAACGCTCGACGATCCAGAAATAAATCAAAGGCACACTGAGTAGTGCCGTAGTTCTTTCTTCCTGACAAATGGGCGGTAGCCGATCGTGGTATGGTTCGTAAGGTGCCCAAAAGATATCACTTTAAGGGATGCTGTCTAACATGTCGCGGTTTGCCCACAAATGAGTAGTCGACGGTTCCTCTTTAACTCTTGCATCTCTCCAAAGCATGCCAACCGTATCATTGTAATCCGGATCGTCGCCAATATTCAATCTTGCCGGGTTCAATGAAACTCTTGGTCTTCCGGTCGCAAAATGTTCCCAAGCCCATAATTGTAATAATAAGATGCAACCTCCCATATTTTTCCGATCGGGACCTGTACTTTTGCACAGCTCTCTGTACAGGTATGCAAGTACCCCACTCCCAAATGCCCACTCATGCAAATTATTCATTTCTTGTAAAAGTACCAGGGGCATGAGCGAATAACTGTCCTCATTCGGATCCGTAAATAAAATGTCGGAAAAAAATCCGATCATGTAAGCTCTACAATATTGCTCGACTCGTAATATGGGGGCATCACACTCCAAATCGGCAAAATTCTCAATGAACCATTTTTTTTTACCAACACGTTGCTTTTCTTATTTCCTAATCCTCTGAACATCTCTTGGGGGGGTGTTTTTCCGAGTAGTTCCCCGGCTTTATTTGCCCAATTAATACCGTTGTTCTTCACACAAAGTGGCTTGCCATCCACCCGCAACCCCAACAAGCATGAAACATCCTCTAACGTTATGGTGATTTCTCCGTGCGGCATGTGGAACGTATGTGTCTCTTTTCTCCACCGTTCCTGCAGAGCGGTTATCAGTATGCCATCGATTGGTATATAACCGATTCTCTGCGTTTGTAACAAACACGCACTCGCAAAATATGGCTCGAACTGAACATTCCATGGCACCTGCGGAAACGAAACATATAAGTACATTATTTTTACATAATTAAATAAATAGATATATAGAAATAATTTTATATACAATACATTAATATGATGTTGCCTGTATCGGAAACCACCTTTCGCATTAGCCTTGGTGTTGTCCGGTTGGCTGAAACATATGGTTCTGTGATCATCCTGGAATTCGTTCAGCGGACGGTATACCGGACCTTCTGGCTCAACTATAGGAGCCTTCCCCCGATCCGCACGACTAGATCCGCCCCGACTAGATCCGCCCCTAGATGACATCCCTATATAAATTTTATTTTTTAAATATAAATAATAATTAAACAATATATTTTTACATTAGTAAATAAACATACTATTTAACACAAAAATAAACAAATTGCTTCATTCTATTTTTTTTAATACAAAAAATTGTATATATTAAAAAAAACCATAAACAATTACTATAAATAAATATATTACTAAATAAATTTATATTATATTTTTCTTTAAAATAACTAAGTAATAAAAAATAATTACAAATTTTTTTCATACCGAATAAATTTGACGAAAAATGTACTCCTTCTTCTTCTTCTTCTTCTTCTTCTTCTTCTTCTTATTTTTCTCTAAAGAAATCAACAAAAATTCAAACAAATTTCAATACTATCAACCTATTTAAACCAATTTCAAACTAATCTCACTAAATCCATACCTATTTCCCACTAATTTCACTCAATCAAAACTTATTTCAATTCAACCAAATCAACAAAAATAACTAATCAAAACTCAAAATCAAACAAAATAACTTACATATTTCTTCTTCTTTTTAACTTCTCCTTCTCTTCCTTTAATTTCTCCCCTCTTTCTCCTTTAATTTCCTCTCAAATCGCATGAAATTTCGCCCCCAAATTTTTCTCTTCTTTTTTCGAACGGACGGGTAGGGTTAAAATTCGGGTTTAAATTCGGGTTTAAAAAAACGCAGTGGGTAGATCCGCCAGACCCACTGGCGGAACTAGCTATTTCTAGCTAGTTCCGCCAGATGGTCTGGCGGAACTAGCTAGAAAATAGCTAAATTATTTTTTCCACTTAGTAACGTTTTTTATGGAACAACCGTTACTAACTGCATTTAGTAACGGTTTTTAGGGAAGAACCGTTACTAAGAGTCAGATTTAGTAACGGTTATCATACAAAAACCGTTACCAAATGGAAAAAAAATTTCCCGATTTAGTATCGGTTATTTGATAAAAACCGATACAGTTCTAATATTTAGTATCGGTTCTTTTTTAAAAATCGTTACTAAACGCTAAATTTTGAAATTTTTTTGGGTCAGATCGTAAGCTGGGAAAATGGTCTAGTTCCGCCAGTGTCTAGTTCCACCAGACCCACTGGCGGAACTAGACCATTTTTTTGGACTTTTTGGGTCAGATTGTAAGTTGGGAAAATGGTCTAGTTCCGCCAGACCTACTAGCGGAACTAGCTAGTTCCGCCATAGGGTCTGGCGGAATTAGCTAGAAAATAGCTAGTTTCGCCAATGGGTCTGGCGGAACTAGACCATTTTTTTGGACTTTTTTGGGTCACAGTGTAAGTTGGGAAAATGGTCTAGTTCCGCCAGACATACTGGCGGAACTAGCAAGTTCCGCCAAAGGTTCTGGCGGAACTGATTAGAAAATAGCTAGTTCCGCCAGACCCACTGGCGGAACTAGACCATTTTTTTGGACTTTTTGGGTCAGATTGTAAGTTGGGAAAATGGTCTAGTTCCGCCCGACATACTGGCGGAACTAGCAAGTTCCGCCAAAGGTTCTGGCGGAACTGACTAGAAAATAGCTAGTTCCGCCAGACCCTCTGGCGGAACTACTAGAAAATAGCTAGTTCCGCCAATGGGTCTGGCGGAACTAGACCATTTTTTTGGACTTTTTGAGTCAGATTGTAAGTCTAGTTCCGCCAGAGGGTCTGGCGGAACCTATATTTTCGTCATTTTTGGGCCAATTTCACCGTCTAAATTGGGCCAAAACTAAATTTTACCTAGTTCCGCCAGACATGATGGCGGAACTAGCCTTTTTCATTAATTAAGGCTGTTTAAGGGTGCCAAATGGCCGAGATTAGCAAAAAAAAAAAAATTCCCTAGTTCCGCCAGATCCTCTGGCGGAACTACTTTAATTCCGCCAGAAGGTCTGGCGGAAGTGCTACCTACCCAAATATTTTGAAAATCATGCTATCTGATTAATTATTCTTCAAAATAGTGCTACTATTCAAAAAAATTCGATATATTAAGCATACAAATTTATACATCTCTTTTCTCTCTCAATGCAACCTTCAATGACTGCCAGAGGAAGAAGGTGAAGATTAGACATGATTAGATGGAACCATGAGTCCAGAAACGCCTGGAATGACATATGGATTAGAAATAGATCACATTGGATTCGTTGGAAGATTAGGAGTTGTGAAAGGAATGGCAGAAGGACTTGGTAATACCGCTGGAACATTCGGAATAGTCGGCACTCCCACGTTGGCATTTTTGTGGGAAGATTGGGGACAAATGGCACTAAATTGGGAGTAGTTCGCATCGTAGGCAGTTTACTCGGATCAATTGCTGGATTTTGACCTCTAGAACCTGGTATACTAGTGGGAAGATTGGGGGCAAATGGCAATAGATTAGGACTAGTTGGCAATTTTGTAGGAAATTGAGATGGGTTAATAGGTATTTGTTCAGGTGCCACAACGTCTAAAAGAAGACGAGCTGCAAGACTTCCATTAGACACCAAGGCCATAAACAATGCAAGAAAGAACTTCATACTGAATGCCATTAATTGTGAACTGAAGATGATTTGATAAGATGGCGAATATATAGCGTTGACTTCTTAGAGTTAATTAGATTTTTTTTTTCGGTAGTTTGTCTATGCATGGCTAATTCGGGAAGTTATTTGTTTCTTGTTTTATTTGAACAAATGAAAGATCTTTGAAAGAAGTCAAATTACTTCATTGAAACAAAGAAACTTTTAATGTGTTACATCCAAAGTTTTGTTAGTTATTATTCTTATCCCTTTAAGTTGAATGAAGGTTTTGTTTTTGAAAAGAGGATCACTACAAGAAAATCTAAATACAACAAAATTTTTATATGTCGCCAAATGCCCATTTTAATCCTGCTAAATATTTGGCAGGATTAATGTCAATATCCTGTTTAGTTGGCTCTCACCAAAAGTAACGGTAGCATTTTCAATAATCCCAACGACAGGCATATTTAGTAGAAAAAGAAATTCCTATCAATGAATATCCAAATCTGCATCATTAGTGAATGTCATATACGATATGAAAATGTGCATTTAAAAATCCAGCCTAATCGGATTGGCGACATTATTCTAGCCAACCGTAACTTAAGATAATGGCATTATTAACGTTGCATAAATAACAAAATGTAACATTTAGAAATCCTATCTTCTAACCAATTGACACATTACAAAATACTAGATATTATCTTAAAAAAAAGATTCTAAAATCCTACTTATGTTATAAAAGTAGGACTTATCTCTCCTGCCAAGCATTGTTGGTGTGTGTGTGTATATATATATATTACAAAATATTATCATAATCAAATATTTTGTATATCATATTAAATGCAACAATTAGTACACATCAAATTTTAATATTTATGAATCTATATATTTTAAATAATTTAAGTATATACAAAAATATCATTGATGAAACAATATGATATCACAACCATAAAAATAAAAACCTAAACCATATAAACATAAAGAGCTTGTCTACAATACTCCACATTGAAAATATTAGTTCGATGAACGGTCCAGATTAGCTTGAAAGTGGAGTACTGTAGAAGTCTTTTCTATATAAAATAAATGATAAAAGGGTAAAATCGTAATTTAGTGTCTAACTATTTTCCTTTCTTTTTTTTCTAATTCCCTCGTGACTCTTCATCTTCAGTACTTGAAACCATAAAAGAAACTAAACGGAGAAATAAAGAAAGAAAATATTTGGAATTGA
Organism: Juncus inflexus; assembly: GCA_024447665.1. Taxonomy (NCBI): domain Eukaryota; kingdom Viridiplantae; phylum Streptophyta; class Magnoliopsida; order Poales; family Juncaceae; genus Juncus; species Juncus inflexus. Next base: position 5,138,766 of record JAJHPC010000011.1, read on the forward strand.
TTTGTTCCTTCTTTTACTGTCTCTACATAATTGATTGTTATTCTAGAAGATTGTATTTATCTATAACAAGAAATGAAATATTTGGCATGGATTTGTTTCTTCCTTTTTAAGCATGACAATAATTAATATAGTATGATACAACATTATATTATATTATATTATATTATATTATATTATATTATATTATATTATATTATATTATATTATATTATATTATATTATATTATATTATATCATATTATATTATATTATATTATATTATATTATATTATATTATATTATATTATATCATATCATATTATATTATATTATATTATATTATATTATATTATATTATATTATATTATATTATATTATATTATATTATATTATATTATATTATATTATATTATATTATATTATATTATATTACACTATACTATATTATATCATATTATACTATATTTCATTATACTATATTATATCATACTATATTATATTACATAATACTAAATTATATTACATAGTACTATATTATACTATCATATTTTACTATATTACATTATACTATATTGTACTATATTATATTACATTATTACTATATTATATCATACTATACTATATTTCAATATACTATATTATATCATACTATATTATATTACATAGTACTATATTATACTATATTATATTACTTTATATTTATACTATATTAAATTATTTTACAATATACTATATTATATTATAGTACATTATACTATATTGCACCATACTATACATGTTGCTATCGTACATTAGATTATATCACACTATGCTATATTACATTATACTATATTACATCATACTATAATATATTACACTATATTGTATTATAATATATTATATTATATTACATTACACTATATTATAATCATACTTTATTATATTAAACTGTATTATATTACATTGTACTATATTATATTATACTACATTATACTAGTTTATATTACTACATCATACTATATTATTATTACATTATACCAAGTTACATCATACTATATTTTAATATATTATACTATACTATATTATATTACATTATACAATATTAGTATATTACACTATATTATTTACATTATACTACATTATATCATATTATACTATTTTACATTATACTATATTATATCGTACTATATCATATTATATTATACTATATTTTTTCTTACTATATTATATTTATATTATATTATATTATATTATATTATATTATATTATATTATATTATATTATATTATATTATATTATATTATATTATATTATATTATATTATATTATATTATATTATATTATATTATATTACACTATACTATATACATGATACTACAATATATTATATTATACTATATTATATCATACCATATTACATTATACTTTATAATATTACATCACATTACACTATATTACATTACATTACATTTTACACTACATTAATTGCATAATACTATATTTTATCTTATTATACTATATTACATTATACTATATTATATTATATTATACTTTATTATATCATACTAAATTATATTGCATTATACTTTATTATACTATACTATACTAACTTATATCATATTAAATTATATTATATTATATTACATCATACTATATTATAGTATATAATATCAAATATGTATCATACACCGGCGGAGCTTGACTGAAATTTCTGAGGGGTCATAAAACTTCTCCCTATATATTAATACTACATAAGATATTTGGGGGGCCAAATACATAGAAATACATATATTTCGAATTTTTTTCACTAAATCAGGAAGGCAGGTTATTTTTTGACTTGGATTGGAAAGAAATAATATAATGGAGATCTTTTTTCATTGATTGAAATGGAGAGCAGAATAAAATGGAAATAAATTTAAGATTGAATCTATGTAATTAATACCACATATACCGAAAATACCCTCCTCATTTTAACGGTCTTGATTAAATCTATCATTAAGTTAAAAAAAGAAATGGAGTACCATAGACAAGCTCAAACATAAAATTCCATACCAAGATAATTCCTACCTATAATATCAAATTATAAATCTTATAAATGCAAAACACCCAAACAAAAGCACTATTAGCATTACGATAAATATCACACCCTAAATGGTGTAAACATCGATGCATTATGTGTTTCTTAAGATTAAGAGAAGTTGAATAAAGATTAGATCAGAAGTTTGTTTATTTGTTCAAATTTCGGTGTTATAGTCTTGGATCGATGGTTTATTTCTACTGTCAACTTATTTCTTCGAAATTGTTATTATGGTTGCCTCTACAACTACAATTCCTTTTGATATGTTAGAGACATAGGAGATCATTTTGTTTTATTATTCTTATTGTTACTAAATTGACATGTTTCATCAAAAGTTTTGTTAGTTATTATTGTTTTTTCTTCGAGTTGAATGAAGATTGTGTTCTTTGAAAGAAGTTGATGAGTTTTTTCTTTATCGATGCTTAGCAGAAGTTGAATGAATTAGGTTATATCATAGCTTGTTTTATTTATTCCAATTTTGGTCTTATTGTCTTCTTACAGTTTTAGCTCCTACAATTTCTTTTGAACTATAGTTATAAAAAAATGATGGAAATTATCCAATGTATAAAGAATATATATTAACTAATACATAATATATGTATATAACAATAATTTATTATGCTTTCTTTAAGAATATAAAATAATTTAATAATTCAGTAACAAAGAATACATCTGAATTTTATATCAAAAAATGATGTAATTAATCAGAATTTACTGTACACATTATAAATTGGTATGACTTACACAAAATGATTTTAACTTGCATACTAAAAATAATATAATAAACTCAAGGACAAATTGAAAACCCGACGGAAGCCATTTTTCTTTGGGAAAACAATTTGCCATCAGCTAAAGCTCCTCTAATATCTTTCTCTTTTAATTACGAAACTAATCAGTAGTAGAAAAAAATTCCTATTTCTCCCTAATCCCTCCAAAACGTACATTATAATTATCTATCACTAGTTTCTGAGATCCAAAACAAAATTTTGGAAAATATATTGGCAAATATTCTTTACTTCAGAGAATCAAAATTTTTAATTATTATATAACAATATGGGATTCAAATTAAAAAGAAAATTCCAACAAATTTTATTTGACAGTTTCAATATGAGAAACAAAATATTTTATATAAAAGATATTATTTCTAATAACAAGAAAAGAAAAATTATTTATACTTTAATGATTGAACTCTTCATATTTCATTTGTATTAATAGTTCAACATAACTTTGGATTATGATTCGTTGAAACCATCTGAATAAGATTATATGGCGAGAAAGAAATTCAACGGTTCTCAATAAATCTGCGATACAATACAAAACACAAATTCAATCAATTATATGATTATGTTTTAATAATCACATAGGTGGTTTTATAAAATATCAATAAATTTGAAAAATTAAAGATTAAGAATTAACAAAAAATTTAATCGAATGATCGAGACAAAAGTCATGATATGGCTCGATGAGAGTGCTCAAAAGAAAGTGAAAAATAAGTTGTTGGGGTTAATTCATGAGATAATTCTTTTTATCTACAGGGGTCACCGGCTTAAACAATTAGAATTTTTGTCTACTCATTATTGGAGTTGGAAACAATCTTGCATAATCTTCTCTATATCACAAATGAAACTCCCCAATTTAATTCTGAAAGCCGCTTTAGTTGAAGTCATGGGGAGCTCAACCAAGTGGTGAGACCCGTCTAAAGGTATGAGAATGACAGTCTTTTTGGTTGCGGCCAAAGGAGATTTGAAGTTTCCCGTTGAGTTTATTTGAGCTATGTTTCTTGTTTGTTTTTGCTTACGTTTATTTGTGTTCGGGAATTTAAAGGACGAATTACATATATGAAGTAAAGAACATGAAATTAATTATTTATAGAACTATCACTATGAAATTTACTATTTATAGACTTCCGCTATGAAATTAAATAATAACATAGCAATCCGATTGTATTTGTCATTTCTTACGTATATTATATCATGCACTTCTGATTATCTATTGTTTTGGGATAAATTGTATGCACACTAGTAAGTAGGTCCAAGATTTATTAAGAACTATGTATCCCTATAAGTAAATCTAGAAAAATAGAAAAATAGTTTTAGATTTACTAAAATGCGTTGAACAATTATGCTTGATTTTTTCTGTATTGTCCTAAAATTTAACAATTTCCTTACATTTACATGGACATCTTAATAAAAAAAAGTGTAATGAAGATTATATCTAAACGAAATAAATAATTAAAATAACCATAGTGGCATGGCGGCGATATTGTCTTAGTAAATATCACAAGTAAATATCAAATTTCATAAGCATCTCTTTGTACACACAACAAGATATATTAAACATACAAATTGATAGATCTCTCTTCTATCTCAATGCAAACTTCAAGGACCGCTGGAGGAAGAAGGTCAAGATTAGACATGATTAGATGGAACCTTGAGTCCAAAAACGCCTGGAATGACTTCTGGATTCGATGTAGATGACATTGGATTCATTGGAAGATTAGGAGTTTTCAAAAGAATGGCAGAAGTACTTGGTAATGCTGCCGGAACATTCGGAATACTCAGCACTGCCCCTGTTGGGATGGTTGTGGGAAGATTGGGGACAACTGGCACTAAATTAGGAGTAGTTGGCATCATAGGCAATTTAGACGGATCAATTGCAGGAGTTTGACCAGTAGAACCTGGTTTAGTAGTGGGGAGATTGGGGGCAAATGGCAAGAGATTAGTTGGCAATTTTGTAGGGAATTGAGATGGATTAATAGGTATTTGTTCAGGTGCAACAACGTCTAAAAGATGACGAGCTGCAAGACTTCCATTAATTGACACCAAGGCCATAGATAATGCAAGAAAGAACTTCATACTGAATGCCATTAATTGGGAATTGAAGATTTGATAATTGGATTTGGATATTGTTAATGTGTTTTTGATTTGATGTGAATTATGTAAAAAATTTTGAGACGGCAAATATATAGCCTTGAGTTCTTAGAGTTAATTAGATTTTTTTTCTTTCGGTAGTTTGTCTGTGGCAAATTCGGGAAGTTATTTGTTTCTTGTCTTCTTTGAACGAATGAAATATCTTTGAAAGAAGTACTCAAATTATTTCATTGAAACAAAGAAAACTATTAATGTGTTACACCCAAAGTTTTGTTAGTTATTATTCTTATCTCTTTAAGTTATCTCTTTAAGTTGAATGAAGGTTTTGTTTTTGAGAAGAGGATATGCATTATGAGTTTCTTAAGCTTAACAGAAGTTGAAGGAAGGTTAGACCAAAAGTTTGTTTATTCGTTCAAATTTCGGTGTTATAGTCTTGGATCGATGGTTTATTTCTACTGTGAACTTATTTTTTTTTTTATTGTTATTATGGTTGCTCCGACAACTACAATTCCTTTTCAAATGTCCAGACATAGGAGATCATTTTGTTTTATCATTCTTATTGTTACTAAATTGACACATTTCATCAAAAGTTTTGTTGGTTATTATTATTATTTCTTCGAGTAGAATGAAGGATGTATATAGCAATAATTGATAATGATTTCTTTAAAAATATAAAATAATTTAATAATGCAGTAACATAGAATACAACTGAATTTTATATCAAAAAATAATGTAATTAAGCTCAATTTATTGTACATAATATAAATTGGTATGACTGACACAAAATGATTTTAACTTGCGTACTAAAAATAAATATGGAAAACGCGACGGAAGCCTTTTTCCTTTGGGAAAACAATTTCGCCATCAGTTAAAGCACCTCTAATATCTTTCTCTTTTAAAAACGAAACTAATCAGTAGTAGAAAAAGCTTTCTACTCCTCCCTAGTCCCTTCGAAACGTTCATTATTGTCAGTAGTTTCTGAGATCCAAAAGAAAATTTTGAAAAATATATTGTCAAATATTCTTTACTTGAGAGAATCGAAAATTTTAATTATTATATAACAATATGGAATAGAAATTAAAGAGAAAACCCAACAAATTTATATTTGACAGTTTCAACATGTGAAAGAAAATATTTCATTAAAAAAATATATTTTTAATAAAAATAAAAATAAATTATTTATCAACATAACATGAGAGTATGATTCATTAAAACCATCTGAATAAGTGTCAATGGCGAGAAACAAATACAACGGTTCTCACTAAATCGGGTATGGAACACAAAACACAAATTCAACCAATTCTATGATTAAAACAATACACATGTTATCATAAAATATTAATAAATTTAAGAAACTAAAAGTTAAGATTTGACAAAAAAGTTAATCCAGTGATCGAGACAAAAGTGACGAAACGGCACAATGATAGAACTCAAAAAAAGATGAAAAATAAGTTGTTCGGATTAATTCATGAGATAATTATTTTTGTCCACACGGGTCACCGGCATAAACAATTAGAGTTTTTGTGTAGTCATCATTGGAGTTGGAAAACAATCTTGCATAATCTTCTTTATGTCACATGGAACTGCCCAATTTAAATTTGAAAGTCGCCCCAGTTGATGTAATGGGGAACTCAACGAAGTGGTGAGACTTGTCGGAAGATATGAGAATGACTATCATTTGGTGGCGGCCGAAGGAGATTTGAAGTTGCCCATTGAGTTTATTTGAGTTGTGTCTGTTGTTTGTTTTTGCTTACTTTTTTTCGTGTCCAAGAATTTCGAGGAGGAATTATATATATGAAGTAAAGAATATGAAATTAACTATTTATAAAACTATCACTATGTAATTTTACTATTTATATTCCACTATGAAATTAATTAATGACTTAACAATCCGATTGTATTTGTCATTTTATATGTATGTTATATTGTCCGGATCCCACGAGTGAACATAGAGTTAGATATGCATTGGGATCTCATCAGAATCGCCGGCCCATCTATTTGTATTTCTTTGAATATTTGTTTAGATAGATAGACAGAGAAAATCAATTTTATTGAAACAAATATTCAAAAAAGAAGATATTTTTTATATTTCTTTGGCTTAAACTTCTTTTCATATTAGAATTTATGTATCTAATGAAAATCACTTCTGATTATATGTTTTTTTGGGATAAATTGTATGCACACTAGTAAGTAGGTTCTGATTTATTAAGAACTATGTATCCCTATATGCAAAACTAAAAAAACTGTTTTTAGATTTACTAAATTGTGTTGGAAAATTCTGCTTAATTTTTTCTTTATTGTGCTAAAATTTAACAATTTCCTTATCTAGCAAGAGAAGCATTCCAACCAGTTCTCTTTTGAGACGGTTCATTTTGATGAGATAATTTTTCGATGACAGATTGGAATTAGTGGGCTGAGTCCATGAGTTGATCACTAATGAGTGAAAGTCATCATGTTTAAACCAATGAAGTTCCATCCTAAATCTCTTAGTCCAAGGAGTATGAAGAGGTTTAAGAGACAAGAGAAGCGGGACATGATCAGATGTAGTAGTGGGTAAATCTATCAGAGTTGCATTGAGAGTTGTGGAGAGGAAATGAAGTGATAGGAAGACTCTGTCTAGACGAGAAAGGCAAGGAGTGGGCCGTTTGTTTGACCAGGTATAAGTTCTCCCTCTCAAGGGAGTTTCCATCAGATCCAATTCAAAAATCGTTTGATTGAATTCAATAGAGGTGGCAGTGTTAAATGAGAGAGAAGTGGTTTCGTTTCTTTGCCGTAGCAAGTTGAAGTCTCCAACAAGAATCCATGGGTGTTCACTATTAGCCAATCTAATGTCGGATAGTTCAATCAGAAAATCTTTGTTTTCATCGTCCTCAATAGGACCATAAGCATTCGTGAGTAAGAAAGATTGTTTTGTCATAGAATCTTGAAGTAAGGCGTTAGAGCAGTGTAGTGTGTTAAATGAGTGCAACAAGGTGTACATATTTGACCAGACGATCAATGTGCCCCCCTTTGAACCAATGGAGTTATTAGCAACAAAGTTAGAGAGATAACTGGGAGTGATTAGGGATAATTTAAATGAGTCAGCATCACGCCATTTTTTTTCTTGAAAGCAAGCAATTTTACATTTGCTCGTTCTAACAGATTCTTTAATAACATTACATTTTTCAGAAGAGCCAAGACCTCTAACATTCCATGTTAAATTCAAACCTTGATGGTCATCAGAGCCGTCTGAAGTGTCAGAAGATGTGTCACGTGGCAGCTGTTGATTGGATGGCAGAGTGGACATCCAAATTGCCTCATCAGCATATTCAGTCAACGAGGCTGACTGTTGAGTGAGCAGTTCACCAAATGTCGAGTCCCCATGCTCACCATCATTCCCACCCAGGGTTGGTCCCTCCATTTGCCTTACTGTCCCTCCAGTAGCAACCGGACTGGACAAAATCAATACCCTTTTAGGGTTAGAGAATTTACCATTTTTGCAGACTTCATTAGCCGAGGCGGATGAAGCAGTGTCAGTCAGTCTGATACTGCGAGGGTTTCTAGCCTCTGAAGTACAATCTGATTGTATTTGTCATTTTATATGTATGTTATATCGCCCGGATCCCACGAGTGAACATAGAGTTAGATATGCATTGGGATCTCACCTGAATCGCCGGTCCATCTCTTTGTATTTCTTTGAATATTTGTTTAGATAGATAGACAGAGAAAATCAATTTTATTGAAACAAATATTCAAACAAAAAGATATTTTTTATATTTCTTTAGCGTGAACTTCTTTTCATATTAGAATTTATGTATCTAATGAAAATCACTTCTGATTATATGTTGTTTTGGGATAAATTGTATGCACACTAGTAAGTAGGTTCTGATTTATTAAGAACTATGTATCCTTATATGCAAAACTAAAAAAACTGTTTTTAGATTTACTAAATTGTGTTGGACAATTATGCTTGATTTTTTCATTATTGTGCTAAAATTTAACAATTTCCTTATCTTTACACGGTTGTCTTCATAAAAAAACGTGTAATGAAGATTGGGAAATTATATGCTACCCAAAGGAATAAATAAACGGCTGTAATTTGTCATAACTATTCAATCCAATGGCTGTAATTGATGGAAACAAGCTATCAGCCGGTTAAATGCTAAACCTAGCCGGTTACTATTCTCCTCAAAATACGTAGGAAAGGGGTAAATTGGTAGTTTTATCCTTCCTACAGCCGGTCACACTATTCTTTCAATATTTCCGTGACTCTTCTCTCTCTCTCTTTCTTTCTTTCTCTCCCTCTCTCATGGGAGCCTCCAATCCTAACACTGATTCTATCGCCTATGGCCCAACTAGTGAGTCTGATTTGGGTCTCTAATCCCTGCATCTAATTTGGGAAAGGAGAAATCTAAAGCTATGTGAAATAGTGAATATTTTCATTTTGTTTCCAATACTACTAAGCACAATGAGTTATACAGTATTGCAAATAGCGGTCCGTAGCTGTTTTCGGAAGCTAAATACTACGCTCATCGGTTTTGTTGCGGTGTAGTATTTTTCGACGATTTAGCGGTGAAGCGGCTGCAATAGCGGTGTTGCGTGTGCATATTGCTGTGTAGCGGTCTGAATAACGTTTTTGATGGATTTTTTTTTAATGGATTTTTTTTAATGAATTTTTTTAATGGATAAATATGTTGTATTTTAATATTTTAATATTAATCATATTTTGATTTTGGACATGTAACTTTTGACAAGAATATTTCAAACTTTTATTGTTAATATTTTAATATTAATCATATTTTAGTGTTGCATATTTTTTCTTAGATTTTTTGGTGCATGTGTTATATAATGGTATGTAAAGAAAAAATATTTCACACAAATTATCCATTATATCTCTGCAATATATGCGCTATACGCTGCGCAACACGCAATTCACTACATGAAAATCCTAAACGCTACTTGCAATCTTAGAGTTATATATCATTTATATATTTTGCCTTTGATTTGGGCATGAAAGATTATGACTGTATGAAGTAATGAAGGTTAAACTTTGTTTTTGGATATGTGATAATTCTCTGATAAGGGGTGTTCTATTCATGAAGGAATTTCTGTGTTAATTATTTTAATTGTGTTTCTTGTTTAAACATTTGATTTTAAAAAAAATTTAGTTATTAATATGATTTGAGTATATGTTAAATTATGTTATTTACATAAGTTTGTTTTATTTAAGTAAGTTCATACAAATTAAATCATCACAAAATCATTTGGGAAGAATATTGAAACGTATGTGTAATAAATGAGTTAAATGACCAAAATACCCCTTCTATTTGGATGGATGAGATTAAATCTTGCTTAAAATTTAAAAAATGCTTTGGGCATGAAGATTATATCTAAATGAAATAAATAATTAAAATAATCACACTGGCGTGGCGCCGATATTGTCTTAGTAAATACCATAAGTATCAAATTACACAATTATCTCTTTGTACACACATCAAGATATATTAAACATAGATATTGTTACATCTCTCTTCTCTCACAATGCAGCCGTCAAGGACTGCCGGAGGAAGAAGGTGAAGATTAGACATGATTAGATGGAACCATGAGTCCAGAAACGCCTGGAATGACCTCTGGATTCGAAAAAGATGACATTGGATTCGTTGGAAGATTAGGAGTTGTCAAAGGAATGGCAGAAGTACTTGGTAATGCTACCGGAACATTCGGAATAGTCGGCACTCCCCCTGTTGGCATGGTTGTGGGAAGATTGGGGACAAATGGCACTAAATTAGGAGTAGTTGGCATCGTAGGCAATTTAGTCGGATCAATTGCACGATTTTGACCAGTAGAACCTGGTTTAGTAGTGGGGAGATTGGGGGCAAATGGCAATAGATTATGACTAGTTGGCAATTTCGAAGGGATTTGAGATGGGTTAATAGGTATTTGTTCAGGTGCAACAACGTTTAAAAGATGACGAGCTGCAAGACTTCCATTAATTGACACCAAGGCCATAAATAATGCAAGAAAGAACTTCATACTGAATGCCATTAATTGGGAATTGAAGATTTGATAATTGGATTTGGATTTTGTTAATGTGTTTTTGATTTGATGTGAATTATGTAAAAAATTTTGAGACGGCAAATATATAGCCTTGAGTTCTTAGAGTTAATTAGACTTTTTTTCTTTCGGTAGTTTGTCATTGGCTAATTCGGGAAGTCATTTGTTGCTTCTCCTCATTGAACGAATGAAAGATCTTTGAAACAAGTCAAATTAATCCAATTAGCCGCATATCCGTCCGGAAATTTCAACTCTTTTATCCAATTGCAAACAGAAACTTTTTGATTTTTATTCAAGCAATACATTGCCTTTGGTTTACATATTTTACCATTAGATTGTTTTTGCAATTCTAACGTGGGACGCTTGCAAAATAAGGCCATATCAAGACGCGCTTTCGCGTTGTCTTTAGTTTTCTCACGTATATTCATGATTGTATTGAATATATTATCAAATACATTCTTCTCTATATGCATTACATCCAAATTATGTCTCACCAAAAGAGTGGACCAATATGGAAGGTCCCAAAAGATGCTTTTATTCACCCAATTATGCTCGATTCCAAAACCCTCGAATTGTGGCTTGCCATCTTTTATTACACGCGGACGTTCATCTAAACGTTCGACTATTTGACGCATTTGCAAACCGGTTTTGCGAGGTGGTGGAGAGTCATTCTCAACTTTGTTCGTATAAAAATTATGCCGTTGATTTCTAAACTTGTGATCAGGAGGTAAAAATACCCTATGACAATCGAACCAGCAATTTTTCTTACTATTAGGCAAACGAAACAATTTCGTCCGATCCATGCACTCTGGACATGCTAACTTACCATGTGTGGACCATCCAGATACCAAACCGTATGCTGGAAAATCATTTATTGTCCATATCACTGCAGCTTTCATTATAAATTTTTGACCGAGCACTGTATCGTATGTGGTTACACCATTCTCCCACAACATATTCAACTCGTCTATCAAAGGCCTTAGGATGTTATTTAAATTTTTACCCGGATATTCGGGTCCAGGAATAACAAGCGACAAAAACACATTCTCATCCTTATAACACATCCCAGGCGGCAAATTATAAGGTACTAGAAACACGGGCCAACAAGAGTATGAGGCGGCGTTTGTATTAAATGGTGTGAAACCATCTGTTGATAAACCAAGTCGTACATTCCTCGGTTCAAGAAGCAAATTCATTGTGAATTGCATCAAAGTGTTTCCAACCTTCTGCGTCAGATGGATGGGTAATCATGTCAGGTTTATCCCGATGGCCATCTTTGTGCCATGTCATGAATGGAGCGGTTCGGGGAGACATATAAAGTCTCTTCAACCTCGGAGTAATAGGGAGATATCGTAAAACCTTCCGAGGAATACGTGTCTTCTTCCTCGGTCCCATTTCCTTATACCGAGATTCTTTGGATACATGACACTGAACACTGTCGCTATATTCACCATAATACATCATGCAATTCTTTGGACACATATGAATATTTTCGCATCCTAAACCCAATCCATTGACAAGTCTTTTCGACTCATAATAATTAGACGGAAGTCTATTATTTTCCGGAAGGAGTTTATTCTTAACAATATAAATCATTCTATTATAACAGACCTCGCTCAATTCGAAATCTGACTTCAAATTCAACAATAAACTAATTGCGGATAATTTTTTCTCCCTCGAACATGCAGCGCCATCCCAAAGATCCTCATCAGCCGCATGGAGCATCTCCATAAACGCTTGTGCTTCAGGATTCGGACGCTCGCCACGCAAACTCTCATGATTGGGATGCTCATCTCTGTCGAAGTCTGGGCCTGCCGCATTCAATATCATTTGTTCCATATCCGCACCCACTTCTTGTTCATTCGATGCACTCGCTTCATCCGTATCGTCAGACTCACCGTGCACATACCAAATTTTGTAGTCTCGGATGAATCCATTATTCATTAAATGAAGTTCAACTTCACCTCTATTGCGATAAAAAATGTTTTGGCACTTCGTACATGGACACTTTATACGTTCTGCATTTATATTCCCCTCACGACTAAAAGCATATTGAATAAATTCTATCACTCCATTAGCATAACTCTGTTTTATTTCCCTATCTTCAACCCTATCATACATCCAATCGCGGTTGTTCGACATATTTTACTTATCTAGAAATAAAACTAACTATTGTTAATACTAGATTAATTATAATAATTCGAATTCAATACTAAATAAAATTAGTTTACATCCCTAATTTTTGTTAGATCCTAAAATCCTATTTGAAACATGATAAATTCCTAATTGAACTTAACTAAATAATCCTAACGAACCCTAATACAAAAAGAATAACATAATTTAATAATCAAAATATTACACGCTACTTACACAATTAATAGACGAGTTCTATAAAATACCCTAAATAATACATAAAAATAAAAATAAATAAATCAAAATCCCTAGAAAACATACAACACAATCCAAAATTCTAATTTTAGCCACCATTTTTGAACAAACAAATAAAATAAAAAATACTAGAAAAATAATTAATAAAAAAAAACCCTAAATATGAAAAAAATAATTATGTTATAAAAATTAAACCATAATCCAAAACCCTAATCTTGACAACCATTAATCAAAATAAATCATCCCTAATTACTATTATTCAAGAATCAAGAACTTCAAACAATTTTAAACCTATAAGTTAAAAATATATAAATAAATACAAAGGCCAAAAAGATGGTACCAAGATGAGCGGTTACTAATGGGAGAATCCGATTGAGAGCGAGTGGAGAAATGCGTTCCTTCTATCTTCACCTCCAAATAAAAAACCCTAGAAAATCATAGCATATAAGCCTATCAATTTAACCACAATAAAGCAAAAATCAACAAAATAACAAAATTAAAAACCAAATAAATCATACCTTCATAGGGAGAAATGAACAAATCAAGCCGATATTGAGAACCTTGAAGGGAAAGCGAGAGAAACGAAATTTCAAGCTTGAAATTGAGAGTGGTGAGATTGAGAGATAGGTGGAGGTAAAGAGTGGCTGGTGGGGAGAGAGGGGCGGCGGCGGTGAGAGAGAGGGGCGCCGGCGGTGAGAGAGAGGGGCGGCGGATTGGGGGTTTTTTTTCTTTCTTTTTTGCGTTTTCTTTCTTCTTGGCGAGAAATGAAGGGGCTCCTGACTTGGGGAGAGAAAGAAGAGGGGGCAAATAAAGGTTTATCAGTCACGGTATTTTCAAATACCGTGACTGATAATTCCTGTATTGTTTTCACCAAGGGTTTTTGTATATACCGTGAGTGATAAATACGTAAAAAAGCTAAAAATTTAGCACCAAAATTTTTTTGTTTCCCGGTAAATATTATCAGTAAGGGTATAATTTTTAAGTAACGGTGCCATTACAGAAAGTTTCAATCAGTAACGGTTGTGTACTTATCACTAACGGTTTTAACACCGTTACTGAAGAAACATATCAGTAACGGCACCCTTACTGAAAAAAATTCACCCTTACTAAAAATAATTTTCTAGTAGTGAACCATGCCAACAGGGGGAGTGCCGACTATTCCGAATGTTCCGGCAGCATTACCAAGTACTTCTGCCATTCCTTTGACAACGCCTAATCTTCCAACGAATCCAATGTCATCTATTTCGAAATCAGATGTCATTCCAGGCGTTTCTGGACTCAAGATTCCATCTAATCATGTCTAATCTTCACCTTCTTCCTCTGGCACTCCTTCAAGGTTGCATTGAGAGAGAAGAGAGATGTATCAATATGTATGTTTAATATATCTTGTTGTGTGTACAAAGAGATGTTGGCGTAATTTGATACTTATGATATTTACTAAGACAAAATCGGCGCCACGCCAGTGTGGTTTTTTAAATTATTTATCTCATTTTGATATAATCTTCATTACACGTTTTTTTATGAAGACAACCATGTAAACATAAGGAAATTGTTAAATTTTAGCCAATTAAAAACAAATCAAGCATAATTGTCCAACACAATTTAGTAAATCTAAAAACAGTTTTTTTAGTTTTGCATGATTTTCATCAGATACATAAATTCTATTATGAAAAGAAGTTCATGCTAAAGAAATATGAAAAATATCTTCTTTTTTGAAATATTTGTTTCAATAAAATTGATTTTCTCTGTCTGTCTATCTAAACAAATATTCAAAGAAATACAAATAGATGGGTTGGTGATTCAGATGAGATCCCAATGCATATCTAACTCTCTGTTCACTCGTGGGATCCGGGCGATATAACATACATATAAAATGACAAATACAATCGGATTGTTAAGTCATTAATTAATTTCATAGTGGAATATAAATAGTAAAATTACATAGTGATAGTTCTATAAATAATTAAATTAATATTTTTTAATTCATATATATAATTCCTCATTTATATTCCTGAACACGAAAAAAAGTAAGCAAAGACAAACAGACACAACTCAAATAAACTCAATGGGCAACTTCAAATCTCCTTCGGCCGCCACCAAACTGACAGTCATTCTCATATCTTCAGATGAGTCTCACCACCTGGTTGAGCTCCCTATTACATCAACTGGGGCGGCTTTCAAATTTAAATTGGGCAGTTCCATTCGTGACATGAAGAAGATTATGCAAGATTGTTTTCCAACTCCAATGATGACTACACAAAAACTCTAATTGTTTATGCCGGTGACCCGTGTGGACAAAAATAAATAACTCATGAATTAACCCGAACAACTTATTTTTCACCTTTTTTTGGGTTCTATCGTTAAGCCATTTCGTCACTTTTATCTCGATCATTCGATTAACTTTTTTGTCAAATCTTAACTTTTAGTCTCTCAAATTTATTAATATTTTATCACAATATGTGTGTTGTTTTAAAATATAATCTAATAATTGGTTGAATTTGTCTTTTGTGTTCCATCGCCGATTTAGTGAGAACCGTTGAATTTGTTTCTCACCATTGACACTTATTCAGATAGTTTTAATGACTCATAATCCAACGTATGCCGAAATATTAATACAAATAGAATATGAAAAGTTCAATCATTAAAATATAAATAATTTTTTTTTATTAAAAATAATTTTTTTTAACGAAATATTTTCTTACACATGTTGAAATTGTCAAATATAAATTTGTTGGATTTTCTTTTTAATTTGTATTCCATATTGTTATATAATAATTAAAATTTTCGATTCTCTCAAGTAAAGAATATTTGACAATATGTTTTTCAAAATTTTCTTTTGGATGTCAGAAACTACTGACAACAATGAACGTTTTGGAGGGACTAGGGAGGAGTAGAAAGTTTTTTCTACTACTGATTAGTTTCGTTATTAAAAGAGAAAGATATTAGAAGTGCTTTAGCTGATGGCGAAATTGTTTTCCGTATATCCTTGAGTTTATTATATTTATTTTTAGTACGCAAGTTAAAATCATTTTGTGTCAGTCATACCAATTTATATTATGTGCAATAATTCAACTTAATTACATCATTTTTTGATATAAAATTCAGCTGTATTCTATGTTACTGCATTATAAAATTATTTTATATTTTTACGGAAATCATAATCAATTATTGCTATATACATATATTATGTATTGGTTAATATATATGCTTTATACATGAGATAATTTCCATCATTTTTTTCATAACTGTAGTTCAAAAGAAACTGTAGGAGCTAAAAATGTAAGAAGACAATAAAACCAAAATTGGAATAAATAAAACAAGAGAAATGTGTAAATACGATGATACTGTAACATGACTGTAACATTATTAGAAAATAAATTATATATACTATTTTGTATATATTGTTATTAGAAAATAAATTATATATACTGTTATGGGATCTATCGTGAACAGTTGTGCTACAGTACCTCTATCAGATCCCATAAAACAAACTTTTTATATAGCCTAATTCATTCAACTTCTGATAAGCATCGATAAAGAAAAAAAAATCATCAACTTCTTTCAAAGAACACAACCTTCATTCTACTCGAAGAAATAATAATAATAACCAGCAAAACTTTGGATGAAATGTGTCAATTTAGTAACAATAAGAATAATAAAACAAAATGATCTCCTATGTCTCGACATTTCAAAAGGAATTGTAGTTGTAGGAGCAACCGTAATAACAATTAAAAAAAAAAAAAGTTCACAGTATAAATAAACCATCGATCCAAGACTATAACACCGAAATTTGAACAAATAAACAAACTTTTGGTCTAACCTTCCTTCAACTTCTGTTAAGCTTAAGAAACTCATATTGCATCCTCTTCTCAAAAACAAAACCTTCATTCAACTTAAAGAGATAAGAATAATAACTAACAAAACTTTGGGTGTAACACATTCTGTTAAGGTAACAGAGTGCAAGTTTCATGGATTAAAAAGTCATGATTGTCACATTTTCATGCAAAGGTTGATGCCAGTAGCACTTCGGAATTTCCTTCCAAATTGCTTTTGGGAACCCCTGACAGAATTAAGTAATTTCTTCCGAGACTTGTGTTCAACAGAGTTGAAACTATCACGTTTGTTAGAAATGGAAAAAAATGTAGTGGTCACTTTATGCAAGCTCGAGCAGTTCTTTCCACCTAGTTTTTTTTTATTCGATGGAGCATCTAATAAGTCATCTAGCATATGAAGCTAGAGTGGGAGGGCCCGTATCATATCGTTGGATGTATCCGTTTGAAAGGTTAGAATAATACTCTCGCTCTTATCATAAATAAACAAATTAAAAAATCATGCTAACTTATTTCAACTTAGGTGTTTGCGGAGGTTAAAGAAGAAAGTACGAAACAAAGCGCGAGTGGAGGGTTCCATCGTATCGACATATGTAATAGAAGAAATCTCTAATTTTTGTTCTAACTATTTTGCATTCGATGTGGAAACTCGATTCAATCGCGTCGATCGCCATGATGATCATGGTTCAACATCGAGTAAGTCCGGGTGCTCTATATTTCATTATCCCGGGCGTCCATTTGGGTCATATTTGAAAGTACTTACCGAGAAAGAGATTGATGCGGCACATTTGTATGTGTTGCTTAATTGCCCGGAACTCGAAGATTATCTGGAGTAAGTCATGTCATAATTAATCTCCATTCATTGAATTTAAAAACTTATAAAATTTAGTCTAAGACTATTTATGTTTTTTAGCGAATATGAAGATGAGATAAAACATTCAATCAGAGGCATATCCGATGCTGCCTTTCTTAAGAGACGAGAGAAATATTTCGCATCGTGGTTTCGAGAAAAAGTTACCACGGACCGCGATAGTCGCATAATTCCACACAATGTGAGAAATCTTGCATACAGACCCGCTCCTCGTGTGAATGCGTATAAAGGTTATTATTGTAATGGATATCAATTTCATACGAGGGCACATGGAGAGTATGTTCGTACGTCAAATTGGGGAATATGCGTAAAGGGAACAAATTGGAGAAATGTTGAACGTGATTATTATGGTATTATTGAAGATCATAGAGTTGAAATATTCTTTCTGTATAATGGACAAAATAGTGTTATTCAAATGTCATTGGTTCGATACGGAAAAAGGTGTAAATGAGGATAAGGTTCATGGTTTAGTAGAAGTGAAGCACACTTCCTCTCTGAGAAGTTATGAGCCTTTTGTGTTTGCTCATCAGGCTACTCAAGTGTATTACATGTCGTATCCATCGTTAAAACGAGAGTGAAATGACTGGTGGGTTGCCACAAAAAACGAAACGTAGGCTTGAGTTACCTGATGAACCTATGCGAACGTCGGTAAATAATGATCCAATGTTAGACCCATTTCAAGAGGAAGACCAGTTTGGTCCATCTAATGTCTCGGATGGGGATTACGTAGAGGTCCAGTTAAATGAAGAAGGTGTGGCCGAAGAGGTGCTTGACAGTGAGCTTGTAGTTGCCGAAGACGAAGAACTTGAAGAAATTGAAAATGATGATGATAGTGATGATGATAGCGATGATGATGACCAAAATGAACTCTTAGACACATATTCAGATTAGCTCGTATATTTATTTTGTTTTATAATTATTTTTAATTACATTTTGTTTTATTTTCCATTATGCAAGTAATTATATATTAGAAATATACATTTTATACTAACACGGAGAAATTACAGCAAGATGGACAAGCGAGCAAGGAGGCTTCCGAAGAAATTGTTGTCATCACAGGCACCGCCTGCGCCGCCGGACTCGCAAGCACCGCAGGAATCGCAAGCACCGCCAGGAATCGCAGGAAACAACACTTCATCACGGAACGGAAGAGGTGCAAATAAAATGAAAGATTTGCCTGACAAGCCCGAAGATAGATATATCGTTATTGCTAGTGGTCAAACGTATGATTTATTTTCATCTTTTTTTTTTGTGTTTCATGATATTTTTTTACTTATTTATTCTCTCTCTACATATATATTTATATTAGGGGAATAGTGCTAGATGCACCGCGGCCAGGTCAGTTTATTCAGACCCAAATGGGACTTTATGTACGTACCATGTCTAATGGACAAGAGACTTGGGGTAAATGGAAGGATGAGGAGAGAGAAGCTCTTCTGAAAAAGTTTTATATAAGTATGTAAAAACTACAAAATGAATAATTATATATTCTTATAATTTTTCTTCTCAACAGCTCCATTTCCAGTGGAAACTTGATGATTGCGTGGATGATGAGCAGAGAAATGCGTTAATTAAGTCTAGTGAAGCAACATTTTTTAGAGCAATCGGATCGATGTACAATCACGCTCTAAAAACTGCGCGAACATGGGCATCTCTGAACTCAAAATCAAACAATCCAATAGATTGGATTAATTATCCTCCGGAATGGTTGCGAGACAAGACTAAATGGCGACCATTATGCGAGCATTGGTCGGGAGAGGCATGGCTGAAGAAGTCCGCAACAAATAAGGCAAATCGCAAAACAAGCCCTGATCAAGTGCATCACGTGGGCGGGTCGTGTTCATTTGCTGAGCATTCCAAGAGCATGGTTAATTTTTTTAATACATTAAACCCTAAATCTGAAACCATGTATATATATCACTATTATTGATATTTTATTTGCCTTTTGCAGTCCCGTGAACAACAAAAAGACCCGAGCACCATGGATTTGATGATCAAAACTAAGTGTCGTCCAGATGGTGGATGGGTTGATGATAAATCTCAGCAAGTCGCGGTATGCATCATTTGAAAAAAAAGAATCAATATTTGAGATCATATAAATATCTTAAGAATTTTTTAAATTTTGTGAAATTTCTTAGGAGGAATATAATGCAAAAATGAGCGGAAAATATGGTGATAACTGGAATACAAACTCTGAACAACCCGACGATCATCAATTGTTTGTCGAGTCGTCGGGAAAGAGATCACATGGCAGATTTTATGTCGTCAACAGTTTGTTACAAACAAAAGACGCTCGTGAAACCGAAAAGTCGCAGTCTTCATCCTCCGCAGGTGACACCATCACCGGTTGCCGTCGACGGATATATAGCGACGATGAGATCATGGAGTTACTTCGAAAAGATCGAGAAGAAACAAGGGCAGAGTTGGAGAAAAGTATGGCGAAAAAAATGAAGAGAGAGTTGAAGAAGGAAAGGAAGGAAATAGAGAAAAAGATGATGCGAAAGGTGCTCGCCGCCGCGATGAAGGCAACAAAAACTGGATCTGTAAATTTTTTAATCATATTATATTCTAGATTTATGTACATTTTTAATTTTTTTTAACTAATATCATTAAGTTTGTTATTTAGCAATCTACCGCACTTCCAGAGAGTTCCGATGACGACAACGACGATGATGATGACGATGATGATGATGATGATGGTGATCGTGATGAAGGTGATGTCAATTTGGATGATAATGTTCATGTCAATTTGGGTGAATGATGTTTAGGGTTTGGTTGCTTATGATTGGAAGTTTGGATTTAGTTTGGGGATATGACATTAGGGTTTAAGTATTTTGGATATTGAGTACTTCATGTTAGACATTTGGTGTTGTTTGGATTTTAGGGTTTGGGGATATTTTAAATATTTGTATATTTTAAGAGTAGTTCGTGTTAGATTCTTAGTGTTTGAATTTCAAATATATGTGATAATCGTTATTATGTTTTATATATTTATTTTGTTTTATTATTAATGGAATTTTTAAAAAAAAAAAACTAGTTCTGGAAATGACTTTCAGTAACGGTTTTGATAAACAACTGTTACTGAAAATAGGTTTCAGTAACGGGTTTTCATCAAATACCGTTACTGATATTATTTTCAGTACGGGTATTTACTCAAGAACCGTGACTGAAAATAATTCAAAGAAATTCTGAAAAATATTTTAGCAACGGTTCTTGTTATTTATGCCGTTACAAGAAATTAAAAACCCGTTACTGATAATACCGTGACTGATAAATAAATACCGTTACTTATAGTATACAAACCGTTACAGATATGACCGTTACTGATAATTTTCGTCAGATTTCAAAATTATCAGTAAAGGTGCACTTTACCATTACTGATATGTAAATACCGTTACTGATATGTATCAGTAACGGTACCCTACTGATAAAAACTATCAGCATGGCCGCATAAGTAACAGGCAATCAGTAACGGTTTTTCCACCCTTACTGATACTCTGTTTTCTAGTAGTGGTTGTTGGAAGATTAGGGACAATTGACACTAAATTAGGAGTAGTTGACATCATAGACAGTTTAGTCGGATCAATTGCAGGATTTTCACCTGTAGAACTTGGTATAGTAGTGGGAAGATTGGGGGCAAATGGCAATAGATTAGGAATAGTGGGCAATGTTGTAGGGAATTGAGATGGGTTAATAGGTATTGGTTCAGGTGCAACAACATCTAAAAGATGACGAGCTGCATGACCTCCAGTAATGGTCACCAAGGCCAGAAACAATGGAAGAAAGAACTTCATTCTGAATGCCATTAATTAGGAATTGAAGATTTGATAATTGGATTTGGATTTTGTTAATTGCGTTTTTTATTTGATGTGAATTATGTAAATATTGTTGGAGACGGCGAATATATAGCCTTGAATTCTTAGAGTTAATTAGATCTTTTCTTTCGGTAGTTTGTCTATGGCTAATTTAGGAAGTTATTTGTTTTTTGTTTTCCTTGAATGAATGAAAGATCTTTGAAAGAAGTCAGATTACTTCATTGAAACAAAGTAAACCTCTAATGTGTTACTTCCAAAGTTTTGTTAGTTATTATTCTTATCTCTTTTTCCAAAGTTTTGTTAGTTATTATTCTTATCTCTTTAAGTGAATGAAGGTTTTGTTTTAGAAAGGAGGATGCATTATGTGTTTCTTAAGTTTAACAGAGTTGAATGAAGGTTAGCTCAAATGTTTGTTTATTTGTTCAAATTTCAGCGTTATAGTCTTCGATCGATGGTTTATTTCTACTGTCAACTTATTTGTTCTAAATTGTTAATACGGTTGCTCCTACAACTACAATTCCTTTTGATATGGTGAGACATAGGTAATTATTTTGTTACTTATTTCTAGATTGCTTCTTATTGCTTCATCCAAAGCTTTGTTACTTATTATTCTTATTTCATTGATCTGAATGGAGGTTCTGTTCTTTCAAAAAAGTTGATGATTTTATTGATGCTTAACAGAAGTAGAATGAATTAGGTTATATCGGATGTTTGTTTAATTTATTTTCTTGGATCGTTGGTTATTTCTATTGTCAGCCTTTTCTTCTAGATTATTGTTATAGTTTTATCTCCTACAATTTCTTTTCAATGTTGAGACGCGGGTGATATTTGGTATGATTTTTTTTTATCATACACTTTTAAACTATTGTTATAAAAAAAATTGAGACCTGATAAAACACGCCGGCTTTGAGCACGTCGGCATCACGCCGACCGACATCGGCTGACGTCAGCGGACCTTAATCACACCTTAATCACGACAGCTCCCACTATCGCTTCTTAATCACCTCCCTTTGTTGTGCGGTACTCTCATCATATGCCCATAACAGTATATATAGCATTACTCAAACAATACTATAATCTAATAAAAAGAGTATATAAATATGATATAATTGTATATAATTCGACAAAATAGTATATATATAACAATACATAATTCACATATAAAACAATATATATATCAAGTATATAGATATTTGATATAACAATATATACACATGATATATAGATATGGTATATATTGATATGATATAATAATATATAATTCAGATAAAATAGTATATCTTACAATAAATAATTCACATGTAAAATAATATATATATATCGGTATACGTATATGATATAACAAAGATATACATGTGATATATTTATATGGTAGAACATTATATAAATATGATATAACAAAGGTATAGTTCAAACAAAACAATATACATATAACAATATATATATATATATATATATATATATATATATATATATATATATATATATATATATATATATATATATATATATATATATATATGATATAATAGTATATTGATGTCATATATAGATATGATATAACAAGATATACGGATCTCGCTATAACAGTATATTATAGCGGATCATATCTATATACTTTATATCATATCTATATATGACATCAATATACGATTATATCATATATATATATATATATATATATATATATATATATATATATATATATATATATATATATATATTGATGGTGTTGTGCCCTAGGCCAAAGTGTTTGTGACCTAGATGATGGATTGTAATAACAAACATAATATTTACTCTAAGATATTTCATATAATATGTGCGTATAGGTTATTTTAATATAATTAAAATAGACCATGAATATTCAATTCAGCTTTATGTCATCAAAGTGCGTGACTTTGATAGTAAAACTATAAAGTGTTATGAATGCTATTCTAAATCGTCCCTAATCATTTATAGGATATTTGTGGAGACAAATATACTTGCGGATACATATAAATATATATTTATATACAAGCTATAAATGTACACCAGTATATTAGTAGACTGATGATTATGTTTTACTGATCATGGATAAATAGTTATCAAGTCATTAACATAGGTATATGTTAGAGGCCATATATTGGACTGACCCGCCATAAGAATGCTACATGTTTTACGTCATTAGCGATTCTTGTAACATAAAGTATTTATAGTCCTTTCACCTGAGATTGTCTCGGTTCCCAACATGAGTAATTTTATACTTTAATATAATCTAACACTGCCTTTAACCGGGTGGTCATAACGGTTATGATTAGGTATACAATGAATCATGTAGAGGGATTAGTGCAATCAAGATGGGATTTGTTCCTCTCATAAATGCGAGAGATATCTTTAGGCCTCTTGATGAATTGAACTGAAAAAATGTATGGCCATACTCAAATGAATTAATAAGAGTTATTAATGTCATTTGTTCTTGTTCAGTTTAATTTAGGATCAAGAAATATTAATCGATTAATATAAGGATGGCGTATTACATGCCTTATGATCGATATAGATATCGCACGACAAAGGGACTAAATACGTGATTGTTGATTAGGTAAATCGGATCACCGATATTCACTTAAATTGGGTAGTCATGATGGATTGCTAGAGTCTGCTCATGATTTATAGACTGTTAAGTCTATTGCCAACATTAAGTGAACCTACAGGGTCACACACAAAGAACAAACTGAAACGGACACAGAAAATCCTAGCGACTTATATGATGAGTTGCATAAGAATGTCACAAAATATATTGTCATCTTATGTGATAAGATGTGATATATATGTATATAAAGACTATGAGCACAAATGATCATGTAATCTAGAAGATTCTAGATGATGTCATATGGATAATGATGAGTGATGTCATACACATCTTTTAGTGTGAAGACATGACTCTTCACCTCTATATAAGGACATAGAGGACTCTAAATTCATAATAGACCACATCATTCTTTCTCTCATTATTTCTCATTCTCTTTTGTGAGACAAAAGAGAGAAAATATACTTTCTAATTTGTATGACAAAATTATGAAAAGGTGCTTTCTTTTTGTATGACAAAAATGAAAGAGTGTGATTATATGAGAGGAATTATATACATCTTTTGTGAGATAAAATAAGAAGAGTTTTCTTATGCAAGAGGAGAACAAGCTACTAGCATATATATTGTTCTTCTTCCCGTTTTAAGAAGTTTGTTCGTGTGGACATCGGTAGAGGCGTTGGTACTTTCGGCGCTTGTGATCTATTCGGCCTAAGAAGATGAGAACAGTTTGTTGAGAGTTTTGGTGGAGACCGATTGTGTGTGCGGTAGATGACTTCCGCACGACCCGACCTAGACGGCCTAGACGGACCGAAAATCGGTTAGGATGGTAACCGGTTTAGAGGCGCATGGACAATATCCATGGTTTGAGCGTCACGGATTAAGCGTAATCCGAAAGGTATTATTAAGATTTATTTCTTTGATTTAACCGATACGCACGGATCCTCGGATTGGTTTTGGACGAAATTTTTGTTTTCCGCTGCGTTATGCACGTCCGAGATCCAACAGTGGTATCAGAGCGACGTGCGTGTTTCGGTTAAATTGAGTCGATATATATGTGATATATACTATTTAGATACTATTTATAATTATAAGGCTTGCATATAGAGTATTCAAGTGTTGAATATTCTTAATAGAAAAGATGCGATTAATGGATATGATCCAAGAGTTGCATCCAAAGAATGCGACCAATTGATATGACCAAAGGATGTGATCCAAAAGTTATGTCCAAGAGATGCGATCAAAAGATGCGATGAATAGATATGATCCAGAAGTTGTGTCCAAAAGTTGCCGCCAAGGGATACGATCCAAAGGTTGCGTCCAAGTGTTGCATCCAATAGTTGCGACCAAGAAATATGATTCAAAGGTCACGACCAAGGATTGCGTCTAAAAGGTGCGAACAAGGAATGCGATCCAAAAGTTGAGTCCAAGAGTTGCGACCAAAGGGTGTGACTAAAGGGTGTGACCAACGGATACGATCCAAATGTCACATCCATAAGGTTGCGACGAATAGGTGTGACTAAAAGGTGCGACTAACGGGTGTGACCAAGGGATGCGATTCAAATGTCACATCCAAAAGACGCAACGAAAGGTTGCAACCAATGGATGCGACCAAAGGGTGCGACCAAAAGGTGCGACTAACGGGTGTGACCAAGGGATGCGATTCAAATGCCATATCCAAAAGACGCGACGAAAGGTTGCAACCGATGGATGAGACCAAAGGGTGCGACCAAAAGGTGCGACTAACGGGTGTGACTAAGGGATGCGATTCAAATGTCACATCCAAAAGACGCGACGAAAGGTTGTGACCAACGGATGCGACCAAAAGGTGCGACTAACGAGTGTGACCAAGGGATGCGATTCAAAAAGTCACATCCAAAAGACGCGACGAAAGGTTGCGTTCAATGGATGCGACCAAAGGGTGCGACTAACGGGTGTGACTAAGGGATGCGATTCAAATGTCACATCCAAAAGACGCGACGAAAGGTTGCGACCAACGAATGCGACCAAAGGGTGCGACGAAAGGGTGCGACCAACGGATGTGATCCAAATTCACGTCCATAAGGTTGCAATGAATGGGTGCGACTAAAAGGTGCGACTAACGGGTGTGATCAAGGGATGCGATTCAAATGTCACATTCAAAAGAAGCGACGAAGGTTGCGACCAAAGGGTGCGACCAAAGGGTGTGACCAACGGATGCGATCCAAATGTCACGTCCATAAGGTTGCGACGAATGGGTGTGACCAAAGGGTACGACCAAAGGGTGTGACTAAAGGGTGTGACCAATGGATATGATCCAAATATCACGTCCAATGGGTTGCGACCAAGAGGTGCGACCAACGGGTGTAATCGACATGCGCAACTAAGAGGTACGACCGAAAAGGTGCAATCGCAAGAGTTGCGACCTCTTGAATAGTTATGTCTTCATGAAAGGGTGCATACCATGAATTGCTTTTTTTGAAATGGTGCATGTAATGTATTATTTCATGAAAAAGTTGCATGTGATGTATTGAATTCATGAAAAGATGCCTTTGATGTATCAATGTGTAGAAAAATGTGTGTTCACAAAGTTGACCAGGTGTTGACCATGTTGATCATGTTGATAGCTGACTGTTGACCCACTGTGTTGATTGTGGACTATGTTGACTACACTAATTTATCCCTTGACTGTTGACCCTTAAATTGGTCAAAAGTTGATCATGACCTGGTCAAAATATTGACCATTGACTGGTGACCTTATCAAATGTTGATCGTTGACCTAGTCAAATGTTGACCAGATCAAATATTGGTTTTTGACTTGTCAAATGTTGACAATGACGACCGTGCCCAGAATTCGCATTCGTAAGCCTTATATATATATATATATATATATATATATATATATATATAAATGGTTAAATAATCGAAACATAATATGATTATGTTTATATTTGTTGATACGTGTTGATATAATGAAAGAGTTCATTAGGCATAACACATCCATCATGGAGATGAAGGAGTTCATCGTCCATCATGAATACATCATTAAGATGACAATTTTTTTTTTTAACCACACATCATGGTGATGAAAGAGTTCATCGATTTATATACCTGGCGATAAGATTTTCATATACAATCTAAGAAAAATTTCATGGAGATGAAATATATATTAGGAAATCTCTATGTTAGTTCATAAAGATGGAGGCCATGATATATCATCGTTATTATCTTTATTCTATTGGTACATGTGATGTTCTTTGAAGATTGCATAATAACATATAATATTAAATAAAATCCCTCAAAATAATGTTAAGTCATGAAGTGCCTTCCATAAGTCTAAATCTCTCAATACTCTGATCGACCCTGCATAGGTCATGCCAAAGCTGGGTATGTAGGGACAATCTTAGGA
The DNA here is from genome assembly GCA_024447665.1 of Juncus inflexus. NCBI lineage: Eukaryota > Viridiplantae > Streptophyta > Magnoliopsida > Poales > Juncaceae > Juncus > Juncus inflexus. The sequence continues at coordinate 5,166,559 of JAJHPC010000011.1, forward strand.
GGAGAGAATGCGGGAAATGGGAGCCAACATAGGTCATGCCAAAGCTGAGTGTGTTGGGTACTATTTTGCTGATGATTAGACATGGTTTGATTTAATGGGCTATCAAGTCGGACTTGGGCTCGGGGCATACGATAGGATCTATACGTCGGGCATATGATGCTTATCCTATGTTGTTCAAGAGTTGTATGAGATACAATTGGAATTATTCCTACCAAAATAAGTTAAGTTCCGGGCGATGAGCCAAAGCTCACTTAGGACTTAATTGAAATATGGATCTTGTCTCACTATGAAACATCATGCATTGAAAGTTTCCGAATCAATGCGATTGAGGGTTATTGTTTTGATTAAAAATAGTGAGAGCCATTATATGAAATATTTAAAGAATAATAGTCTTTGAATATTATTCAATTCGAATAGTATATCTATTTATGTCTCACAATAGGTCCTTGAGAAGGACAGATAGCATAAGATGCTTATAATCTTTAAAATAAACATGGACAAATGTTGTCAATGATGTTTTCGTGCTTAAAAAAAAATCGTAAAGAGTAATCCCAAAGATAAGGGTAAGGTGTTGTCCGGGCTTCGGCCTTAAGTAAGAAGTTCGTATCTTTTGTAATGAATTGGTTCATTGAAAGAAACCATAATTTCTCAAGAAGATATGAAAAAGGGAATGAAAAGATAGTGTGACTATCACTTCAAGTATTTTGGTTATAGAAATTAACTTGTCTATTTCACATCATGTGTATTAGATACACGATGTGAATCACACATTTATGAAAATGTGCTGACAAAGTTGTAGACAATTGAGTAAATATGATGTTAACATATGAGTGACAAAGTGTTTGATGTTCATGATAATGATGTCGAACTTTATTAGATATAGTTCGATTATGATGAGTCAAATATATCTTCTATTTCTTTTGGGGTTATGCTCTTTTTGCGTTCAAGCTGAATATAATTCCATCTAAAGCAGTTATAAAAGACTCCATTTGCGATATGGAATAGTATGTGTATCAGATTATCTTTTATCAAGATTTGAGGATATGATACTTAGTTGAAGCATCATGCATCTAATCGGATTAGTGCTTATTGTGGAATATCCTATGAAAAGTAAAGGATATTACTTCTATAATTAATATGAGAACAAAGTGTTTGTTACTCAAAAATTGTATCTCTTTGGAAGAAGTGTTTCCAAAAGAATTAGTGGGAGTAAATTTGAAAAGTTCAAATTCCACATACTGACAGTAATGCTCGGATGGAAATTAATTCAGATTTCAACTAGTGATTGAGTATGCAATTAATCAACTAGACTCTCAAGATGTTGAAGAGTCTGAGTATATAACATAAGTGTATTCATGTAGATCTATTAGAATTTATCGCAGGCCCGAAAAATATAGATTTTTCGTGTCTAATGATAAAAATTTCATACTCATAGATGATGAGTCCATATTCTATTTATAGACTATAATGAGTCAAGACTCTAACGGTTAGAGACTATGAAAGTTGAGATGTAATCCATATCAGACAATCAAGTTTTGAATTTGATTGATCCATCAGATGGAAATACGGTTTTAAAAGAAAGACTGACATGGATAATGTGCAAACATATAATGCATGATTTGTGGTTAAGTTAAACTCATAGTATAGACTATGGTAATATTTTTCCAAGTCACCATGCTTATGTATTTCAGAATTTTCTTGGGCATATGTTCATAGTATGACTATAAAAGATGCCAAGTAGATGTTAAGACGTTGTTTCTTAATAGAAACATATGAAAGTATGTATATGATACAACTTGAGAGTTTTGTCTATCCTAAAATTTTTGAAAAGAGTTTGCAAGTTGCATAAATTCATTTATGAATTAAAACAAACATCTCTAGGTGAATATTTATTATTTGATGAAATAACCAAACAGTTTGGTTTTATCAAAAATTAAAGATAAATCTTATGTTGACAAGAATTTCAGTGGGAGCATAATTACTTATGATGTGAATTAAGTGTAACAAGCACACATAAGTTTAATCTTAGTGAAAGTCACTAAATAATAATCAAGAGTATGATTATATACTTAGGAAGGATAAAGTATTCTTCTTAGATTATGGTGGACATAAAAATATGCAAAGTATTTGCATATGACAATGTTTGATAATCCATTTAAGAACCCAATCCCTTAAATGATGGTGATCATGTTAGGTCAACTAGTATGCGATACCACATAGATCAATGAGTATGAGATACTTGGTTGATTTGGCCTAGTGCAAGTGGGAGATTGATGGTGTTATGCCCTAGGCCAAAATGTTTGTTACCTAGATGATGGATTGTAATAACAAACATAATATTTATTTTAAGATATTTCATATAATATGTGCGTATAGGTTATTTTAATATAATTAAAACAGACCATGAATATGCAATTCAGCTTTATGTCATCAAAGTGCGTGACTTTGATAGTAAAACTATAAAGTGTTATGAATGCTATTCTAAATCGTCCCTGGTCATTTATAGGATATTTGTGGAGACAAATATACTTGCGGATACATATAAATATATATTTATATACAATCTATAAATGTACACCAGTATATTAGTTGACTGATGATTATGTTTTACTGATCATGGATAAATAGTTATCAAGTCATTAACGTAGGTATATGTTAGAGACCATATATTGGACTGACCCGCCATAAGAATGCTACATGTTTTACGTCATTAGCGATTCTTGTAACATAAAGTATTTATAGTCCTTTGACCTGAGATTGTCTCGGTTCCCAACATGAGTAATTTTATACTTTAATATAATCTAACACTGCCTTTAACCGGGTGGTCATAACGGTTATGATTAGGTATACAATGAATCATATAGAGGGATGAGTGCAATCAAGACGGGATTTGTTCCTCTCATAAATGAGAGAGATATCTTTAGGCCTCTTGATGAATTGAACTGAAGAAATGTATGGCCATACTCAAATGAATTAATACGAGTTATTAATGTCATTTGTTCTTGTTCAGTTTAATTTGGGATTAAGAAATATTAATCGATTAATATAAGGATGGCGTATTACATGCCTTATGATCGATATAGATATCGCACGACAAAGGGACTAAATACGTGATTGTTGATTAGGTATATCGGATCACCGATATTCACTTAAATTGGGTAGTCATGATGGCTTGCTAGAGTCCGCTCATGATTTATAGACTGTTAAGTCTATTGCCAACATTAAGTGAACCTACAGGGTCACACACAAAGAACAAACTGAAACGGGCGCAGAAAATCCTAGCGACTTATATGATGAGTTGCATAAGAATGTCACAAAATATATTGTCATCTTATGTGATAAGATGTGATATATATGTATATAAAGACTATGAGCACAAATGATCATGTAATCTAGAAGAGTCTAGATGATGTCATATGGATAATGATGAGTTATGTCATACACATCTTTTAGTGTGAAGAGACATGACTCTTCACCTCTATATAAGGACATAGAGGGCTCCAAATTCATAATAGACCACATAATTCTTTCTCTCATTATTTCTCATTCTCTTTTGTGAGACAAAAGGGAGAAAATATACTTTCTAATTTGTATGACAAAATTATGAAAGGGTGCTTTCTTTTTGTATGACAACAATGAAAGAGTGCGATTATATGAGAGGAATTATATACATCTTTTGTGAGATAAAATAAGAAGTGTTTTCTTATGCAAGAGGAGAACAATCTACTAGCATATATATTGTTCTTCTTCCCGTTTTAAGAAGTTTGTTCGTGTGGACACCGGTAGAGGCGATGGTACTTTCGGCGCTTGTGATCTATTCGGCCTAAGAAGATGAAAACGGTTTGTTGAGAGTTTTGGTGGAGACCGATTGTGTGTGCGGTAGATGACTTCCGCACGACCCGACCTAGACGGCCTAGACGGACCGAAAATCGGTTAGGATGGTAACCGGTTTAGAGGCGCATGGACAATATGCATTGTTTGAGCGTCACGGATTAAGCGTAATCCGAAAGGTATTATTAAGATTTATTTCTTTGATTTAACCGATACGCACGGATCCTCGGATTGGTTTTGGACGAAATTTTTTGTTTTTCGCTGCGTTATGCACGTCCGAGACCCAACACATGTACCCAGGTGGTTGGTCCACGTATACCTCTTCTTTTAGCACGCCATTCAAAAATGCTGACTTGACGTCCATTTGAAAAAATTTCCATTTGAATTGAGCTACTTAAGCTATGAGAAGGCGAATCGTTTCCATTCTTGCAACCGGGGCAAACACTTCATCATAGTCTATCCCCGTCTTTTGTCGATAGCCCTTTGCAACTAGCCTTGCCTTGTACCGCTCTATCTCGCCTTGAACGTTCATCTTCTTTTTGTATACCCATTTTACTCTTATAGGCTGACTTTCTTTTGGCAATTCAACCAACTCCCAAGTTTGGTTTCGCTCTATTGCTTTTATTTCTTCATTCATGGCTGCTTGCCACTTCTCATTTCGTACCGATTCCTCAAATATAATTGTTTCGGCATCCACCAAAAGAAAAATTAAATGTACCTCACTTGTCGAGTCGTACAAATCTTGCATGCTTCGCATCCTTGGTTGTCTTGGTTCATCTTCAACATCATATGGTACGGGTCTAGTCGGTACAAAGGTTGATGCCGGTGATTCTCCTTTCTCAGCCTCACCTAACTCGGCCTCATCATGTGTCATCTTATCTTTGTTATTTCAATCCCACGCGCTCTCTTCATTCACATGTACGTCCCGGCTCATCACAACTTTCCTTCCAATTTGGTTGAAGAGCTTGAATGCCTTTGTTTTCTCGTCATATCCAATGAGCACGAACTTCTTGCTTTTATCGTCGAGCTTAGTCCTCCTTTGATCCGGTACGTGTGCATAGGCCACACTACTGAATACTTTGAAATGTGATACAGTCGGCTTTTCACCGCTCCAAGCCTCTTGGGGTGTTATCTCACCTAACTTTGCATGTAGGCATCGATTTTGTATATAAACGGCACATTGTACCGCCTCGGCCCAAAATTCTTTTGGCATACTCTTACTTTTCAACATCGACCGAACCATGTCGAGAATGGTCCGGTTCTTCCTCTCGGCCACACCATTTTGCTAAGGAGGGTATGGTGCAGTCAAGAATCGCTTAATCTCATACTTCTCGCAATAACTCGTGAAAGCGGTTGACATGTACTCCCCGCCTCTATCCGACCGTAGCGCCTTGATGTAAGTCCCGGTCATCTTCTCGACTAAAACCTTGAACATTTTGAACACTTTGAGAGCCTCGGATTTCTCCTCTAAAAAATAAACCCATGTCCTCCTTGTATTATCGTCAACAAATGTGATGAAATATTTTTTCTCACTGTATGATTTGGGTGTAATCATGCCACATATGTCGGTATGCACCAACTCGAGAGGTCTTTCTGCTCGGTATTTCGACTTTTTCGGAAATGAGGTCCTTGCTTGCTTGCCGAATAAACATTCTTCGCAAAACTTGGTGGTGTAGTCCATGGACCATGTTCTTCTTGGCCAACTCCTTTAGGCCACCATAATGAAGGTGACCGAGCCTTAGATGCCACAATGCCGATTTGTCCTCCATATCGACTTGTAGAAATTTTTCCTGCACATTTCGCAAGTTGAGCTTGTACATGCGATTTTTGGCCATTTCAACTCGTGCTACCAAGCGTCCTTGATTGTCTTTTAATTGTAGTATCCGATTTTTCATGAATACCGAGTATCCCTTCTCCATGAGTTGTCCCATACTCAAAATATTGCTCTTAAGATCAGGTACGTAATAAACATCCTCGATTGACCCTTCCGTACCACCTTTTTGTAAATAGTGAACCCTACCTTGACATTTTACTTGGATCTTTGACGCGTCTCCGAACAACATGTGTCCATCTTCAACCTCTCGCATCTCCTTGAACAGGTGCTTGTGCCTGCACATGTGGTTGCTTGCACCGGTATTGAGGTACCATACTGTATCGCCATCGGTGTTGATATCATTGTATGCCATCATGAGAAACCCATCTTTCATTTTATCCTCCGTGACAAGGTTGGTGTTCTCCTCCACTTTCTTCTCGGCATAGAAAATTTTTGCGTAATGCTAGACCTTGCCACAATTGTAACACTTGTCGGAGTTGCAGTCCTTCGCATAGTGACCTTATTTGCCACACTTATAGCACTCGACATTATAGTGATTTGACCAACCGCCTCTCCCACGACCAGGTCCTCTACCTCGCCAATTTTGTTGGCTTGACTGCCCCTTCTCCTCATAGTATCCACCTCGACCGTGACCTCCACCACCATGATCATTGCTGCGACCTCCACGGCCGCGCCCTCTACCACGAAAGTTTGAGTGTAGAGTGTCTTTTCGTCTTTGATAGACATCTTGGCTTGCAGCGCTTCCTCAAGCGACTCATTCTTCTTCTTCTTCTTCTTCTTCTTCTTCTTCTTCTTCTTGCGTTGCTCGTGTGCCTCTAACGACCCAGCGAGATCGTCAATAGTTAGCTCCTCTAGGTCCTTCGATTCTTCGATGGCGCACACGACATTCTTGAAATTGTCGGTTAGCGATCGCATAATTTTTTCCACGAGTCCTCGAGTCCTTGCCCGTTACCGCACTTGCTATCTTTTCAAAATCTAACTCGTCAACTGCTTGGAACATCATGTATAGCATTGTCTTGTCCTTCATTCACTTTTGTTTCAACGCCTTGATTTCACTTACTGTCATATCGTCGGTATTCTCTGGTTCGGTGTAGCCGTTCTCGACTACGTCCCATTCATCTTGGGCCCCAAGTAGTGCTCGCATCTGGATGCTCCAGTTGTCGTAGTTAGCTCTCGTCAATCGTGGCAGTGCCATACCCCCAAACGACATTCTCACGGGATTTGCCATCGGCTCTGATACCAATTTGTGGATTTACCCTCACAAACTCACTATTTTAATGGAAGAAGAACACTTTTCGTTTTCTTAATTTTTCTTAATATATTTCTTTCTTCTTATCTCTTACAAAATAAAATGGGGTCTATTTATAGGCTAAATGGTTCATGCATACATGAATCACATTAAACTCTAACATTATACTCACACAATTATCCAAGTACATGATCCATATTTCTAGATGGTGGATACATGTATTACAATTCTCTAGATGAACTTACATAGAAAAATACAAATATTATTTCTTTTGGCTTGGGCTTATCAACATTGTCTCGAATTGTATACTATTATATCATGTCTATATATTGTTATATCATATATATATATATATATATATATATATATATATATATATATATATATATATATATATATATATATATATATATATATATATATATATATATATATATTTTGTCCGAATTATATATTGTTATATCATATCTATATACTGTTATACCATATCTATATATCACTTTTATATACCGATATATAGATATGGTATAACAAGATATAGATATGATATAACAATATATAATTCGACAATATATATATATATATATATATATATATATATATATATATATATATATATATATATATATATATATATATATATATATATTATTTTTATATATAAATTATATATTGTTATATATATACAATTTTTGTCTAAATTATATATTGTTATATCATACAAATATATACTATTTTTATTAGATTATAGTATTGTTTGAGTAATTATATATACTGTTATGAGCGTGACGGAAGTGTTGCCCTATGAAGAAGGGGTGATAATGGGAGCAGTCATGATTAAGACCGACGTCAACCGGCGTGACGTCGGCGTGCTTTAAGTCGGCGTGTTTTATCATATCCCTTTTTGGAGCAAGAAGAGCATATAGATGTTTCATGCAAAATACCTATTTTGGTATTATGCATAAAAATAAATATAAAAAATTCCAAAAAAAAAATAGCTGAATTTTAATTTATCATCATAATTCACATAACATGGCGTTATTTCCCTAATTTGGGTGTCACCCACTCCCTTTCTAATCTTTTGTCATGTATCACCAAGTTGGTAAATTTTTACTTGGCCCCGTATCTGGATTTTTTGTAATTGTATATCTTTATTAATTAACAAATTGAGGAACGTGATTAAAAATCTCAATGAGATGAGATCATTGTCAAATAAATATTATGATTTGAATCATAGTCCTCCTTCGTGTCTGAAACGGTTCTATTACTACATATGTGACTGTGTGAGGTTAGATCAGATTTGTGCATATGGTTTTACAATCTTCTTACCACTTTCAAAAGGAAAAAAATTTAGTTAGATTGTTATGAGGTTACCACTTTCGATATGTAGAAAAGTATAACTGTTGAATTCAGTTCGATTTATTCGGTTACTGAATCGAACCGGCTAATTTCGATTAATTCGGTTTGGTTGTTTGGTTAACTCAGTTTGGTTCGGTTTAAAATTTTGTGTTATTCGGCTAATTCGGTCGGTTCGGTTTTGATTTCGGAAAAACCGAATAAATCAAACTGACTGAATTATATGTCAAATTACTCATTTATATTGATTTGATCTTAATTTCTTAATTATGTATATTAATATTAATTAGAATGATCATTGTTTAGTCTAAAAATATTAATTTTGATGTAGCATTGTTTAGATTTCTTGTTAATTCGGTTCAAACCGAATAAACCGAATTAAAATCTGATTTATTTGGTTTGATTCAAAATTTGGTTCTATTTTTATTCGGTTCGGTTTGGTTCAAGTCTAGTTGGGTTCAGTTAAATTTGGTTTAGTCATATATATTCGGTTACCGAACCGACCGAATGAATAGCCCATGTAAATAGAAAAAATGAGTAGACAATTAGAGCAACAGTCAATTGAATTAGCTGACTTGGTGTTAGTTTAGATATTCCTAATCATCCTGAAAATTGACAGTTTTTTAATATTTCCCCGCATATAAAAGACATCAGGCATTCCTTCCTTTCATCTATTAAAGGCAACTCCATGGATCAAATGGGTTCCTACTCTCTCCTATTCTGTATCTTACTTCACTCTATTTTCATTTTTCTCAAGAACAAAATCACCAATTCAAACCCTAAACCTAGACTCCCACCCTGCCCATGGACTTTCCCCCTTATCGGAAGTATCCACCACCTAATCGTCTCGCCCCTTCACCATGCAAATCGTGACTTGTCTCTCAAACATGGTGAAATCATGTTTCTTCAACTCGATGAGAACCATGTTGTTGTAATCATCTCCTCTAGATAGTAATGCAGCTAGAGATATCTTCAAGACCCATGACCTAACCTTCTCCACACGGCCTATTAACCCTACTACAAAAGTTTTGAACTATGGGTGTAAAGATATTGCGTATGCTCCGTATGGTGAATACTGGGGCCAAATGCGGAAGATCTGCATTCTGGAGTTATTAAGCACAAAACGGGTCCAGTCGTTCACATCCACAAGGGAAGAAGAGATTTGCAAATTAATCACCAATGTTTCAACTTCGTCGAGTGAAGGAAAACTCGTGAATATTACTGAGGGACTGGCTTCTGTGATAAATGACATGACGGTACGAGCATGTATCGGAAGCAAATGCAAGGACCAGGACTTGTTGTTGGAGGCCATAGAGAAGGGATTTGAGCTACTGGGAGGGTTTAATTTGGCCGACTTGTTTCCTTCCTCTCGTTTGTCCAGGCTAATAAGAGGGGCTGTGTGTAAGGCCAAGAGTGTAAACCGATATACAGATGGGTTATTTGATGAAATCATACGAGAGCATAGAGAGAGAATGGAAACGGAGAGGAGAAGATGTGGAGGATTTGATTGTACTTCTTTTGAGAGTTCATGATGAAGATCCACATAATATTCTACTTAAACTTTTGCTTTATTAATGAAAATCTCAGAGACCCAATGGCCTCCTCAAGCTTCAAAAAGAGAAGATCCACATAATACCTCTCTTACTAAAGACACCATAAAAGCTGTGGTCCCCGTAAGCTCTCACAACATAATTTCATTCATCTTTATCCTTTATTGTAAATTAGGGGTTTAAGCCTTAAATTGAAAAATGACTATTTGTAAGTCCATTCTGTGCCCTTATAGGATGCTTTTGGGGCGGGTAGTGAGACATTGTCGACAACTCTGGACTGGACCATGGTCGAGTTAATGAGGAATCCGAGAGTGATGAAGAAGGCACAATCGGAGGAGATACGACAACTCCTTAATGGACGTGTAAACATATTCGAGTCAGATCTTGCTGAACTAAATTATCTTCATCTCTTTATAAAGGAAACATTGAGACTGCACCCTCCTTTCCCGTTACTTCTTCCTAGAGAGATTGAAGATGCGTGTAAGGTGTGTTAGGCTACGACATCCCGAAGGGAACAACAATCATAGTAAATGCATGGGCCATAGGTGATGTTTTTTATCGAATGTTCAACACTGTATTTATGCATATTATTTGAAAATAATGAGATTCAATCTTTATAGACTCTACTATATTATTCAAGATAATTTCTAAATTCAATTAAATGTCGTTAACAAAGTAATATATAATGTTAATTGAATATTAGTTGACAACTTAAATTTATGCACTAACTATAGGAAGAAATCCTTATTATTGCAAAGATGCTCAGGAGTTCAAGCCAGAACGATTTGTAGAGGATAACAACAATATACATTTCAAAGGGACAGACTTTGAGTTCATACCGTTTGCATCCAGAAGAAGGATCTGCCCAGGCATGTCATTTGGTTTGGGCCAGCAGAGAGATCGCGTTGGTGAATTTACTGTATCATTTTGATTGGAACCTTCCTCATGGAACGAAACCTAATGAATTGGACATGAGGGAGACTCTTGGTTTGACTGCGAGAAGGAGATCTCCTCTGATGTTGCATGCAGCACCTTATTTATCCTCTTAATTAATTAAGGTTCGATCGTATTAATGAATGTTTTCTATTTGCACTTGGTCTCTATACTTTGTTTTGTTTCATGTGTTATATATTGTTGACCATCTTAATAAATATTTGATAAATAATTATGTATGTTGTATATTTGATTTAGATTTCTAGGCCGCTTTTTATAGAAAAATCTTTAAAAGTATTCAGTTGCAAATGGGGGAGCCTCTTTATAAAGGAGTGGTCCACAATTTGATTGACACAAAATAAAATATAATGAAAGCCACAGATAATATGAGGGAAAAAATTTGTTATGACTAAAGATCAGTTTATATCGTTGCTGAAAAATATGCTATTAAGTCTCAAATTTAACCCTCAATTTAACCCCATTTGTATCAATCGACTCAAATTGTTAAACAAGCAATTTAACGCTCTGACCAAAGTGCAATTAGAACTTTTTAACACGCATATGTTATTTATACATTGCTTATTTCCACTCTAGAAAGGCTAAAAAATGAAGAAACTACAAGCCCAGCACTTGAGCCCAATATGACCTTTTAAACCCTCGGGCATTACCCAACTGAAGGAAAATGAGAATGATATTGATAGCCGATGTGCATATATACACATGCAAATTTTTCGAGCCCAATTACTATGTATTGATTTATTAATCTCATAATTCCATGGGAATAGTATCTGATTCCGAACTTTTGGCATCTTTCTAAATTTATCAGTTAAATAGAAATTGAATTTATAGTGAAACCTCTGCAGTTTTAATTTTTTTAAAAGAAAATATGATATCACGATGAGACAGTATATATACTATTTTTGCATTTTTATATACTATTTTATATGTTCTACTTTTTTTACATTTGAAATTTGTATATATATTGTTCTAACATACTATTTTGATTTTATATATTATTTTTATTTTTTATGTATATACTGTTATTAGAAAATGAATTATATATATTGTTATTATACCGTAGTAAGTTGTATATATACTGTTATCGTGACTCGGCGTGATACAGTCCTGACGTGACCTATCAGGTCACTTTTTTAAATTTCAAATTGTTAAAGTATATAAGTTAATATAGGCAATATTATTTTTATGTTTCAAGACTTCAAATTAGCGGTCACCTAATGTCTCTAAAAGTACAGAGGACCGATACCGCTTATATTGAACATAATTTTTAAATATCAATAAAATAATTACTAATTAGAAATATACTAAATATACTATTAAGAAAATATTATATACAATAGACGATTTCATATTCTTTATGGTTATTGTATCATAATAAAAATATATAATAAAAGAAAAGAACTATGTAATTTGCAATACGATATTTCTTTAATAATAAACTTTAAAGTCTTATATTGAACATATATTTCTAAAAATATATAAAAATAAATATAAATATAAATTATTATTAATAAAATAGATATAATAATGTATTGTTTATTTGTTAATTATTGTATCATCACAGCCCTATATGATACAACTTATGAGGACATATGTCATTATCTTGTTGGCTCTCATTGTTCCTTCCATCTTCCAGCTGGCATTCCAAATTAGCCACATTGACTTAGACCGGTCTATCTACTCCAGTCCGGTCAAGACCATGACCATCACAAGATAAGAATTTGGGTGCCCCTGGTTCATTAGTAGTGCATTAGTGTCCATCCAGAATTTAGTTTGGTAGAATCTCAATAGAATTCACAATTTGATCAATCTTCTAAACCTCAAATAGGTAAATCTTTTTTTTTTGCGATTCAACTCATATTGAACAGGCTTGTCCCAAAAAAAAAAAAATTATCTCTTAGTTCATCTGCGATATGATCTACCAACTAAACGATGTTCATTTGCTTCAAATAGATAAACTTAAAACATTTTGGATTTTTTCTTGTATCATCTCATTTTTTGTAAACATTGTGGATTATATACCGTGAGTGGCTCAGTTTACTTTCTTCATCTAAAATTTATTTATAACGAATTTTATTTCTTAAGAAATTGCCCAAATTAATATTATTTTAGTTTTGCTTAAAAATGGAGCTACGTACTTGCATCATCTCACGATTTGATATAGTTTTTTAAAAGTTCTCATAGATTCTAACAAAACAATTGAGATAACTCGGCTATTTTTATCTTTTGTTATGCTAATTAACCCCACTTTATATTTTTTATGTAGCCTAAAAAAATAATCTCCTTGTATGAAACATCCTAATTATTTTGACTGTAGATAATAAAGTGCTTTCTAATTTGAATTGAAGGAGTATATGTCTTTCTTAAATTTTAAATTAATTATGCTAGACGAGTGATTTGAATTCCCCACTTATGGAAATGTGGAGTTAGCATTATATCATTAGACTATTCTAATTTGAATTATAAAGTTGATACTTTTGTAGACATTTATTTCGCCCAATTTTGATTGTTTCTAAAATATCAAATAATCATATATTAAGGAAATAAATTATTGATTACAAACTTTATGGATTTTTTATCGTTTCTAAAATATCACATCATCATATATTATGTAAATATATATATATATATATATATATATATATATATATATATTACTTTCTTTATATGAACTTTATTTTACTTCATTTAATGGAATTTCGGTAAGGCAATTTGCCTTTGGAAGCTTCAAAAAAAAATTATTTACTACTTTCATTTTTGATAATATGTCACATGTTCTTTTGAAGATACACAATCAAATATAAATTATTTGTGAAACACTCCTATAAATAAATAGTTAAATTTTAAAATACATTACTATGAATAATATATTTTACAAACTAATAATGAACTTTAAATACTAGAAAGTGGATTATGACTTGTGAGTGTGGTTGTGAAATTTTACTTATCCAGACAAAATGAGTGCAAGAAATGATTGCACAAATTCTTCAGCACTGCTGTTAGTGGTCTTTCTGGGCAAGGTTATGCAGACCTCTCCGTTTTCCAATACAATCGTTTCAAGTGTTGTGTCTTCTTCAAACAAGAGGATTGAGGAATACAGCTCATCACTTCCACCATATTATTCCTCACTCTCTCTCACACACACGCGCACGCGCTTAAACACAGAAGTACCCACAGCCAACAGATTTTTTTTATCGTTAAATAAAAGGATCTCTGAAAAAAGAGAAGCAAAAGGAAGCACTTTCTCAATTTGGGTCTCTTAATTATAATCCCTAAGTAGGTTAGTGACCCGCTTTTGCTTCTAAAATAGCTTTAATTGGTGGATATATATAACCTTTCTTTTGGGTCTGTTGATTTTATCCCGAATTTGGTTCTGGCACTCTGTTCATGGCTGTAATTTCAATTCTATTTCAAGAGCTTTGGATAAAGAGTTAGCAAGAGCTGAAAAAGGATAATTGAAGGTATTTTTTTTCTGTTGTATTTATTGTTTTACTATAATTGGTTGAATTTCTAACTGGTGTTAGTATTTCCTATTCCTGTTATGTTTCAGAATATGATTATTATAACTGAATTTACATATTCAACCCTTGTTTGACCAATAATTGATGTTTTATCCTCATATTAATGCTATCATCACTGCATAAACCCTCAAATCAAACTGGTACAAAATTACAGATCAAGTCAAACTGGTACAAAATTAGTATGGCAATCCTTGTTATAGTGACGTACCATGTATCATAAATGAATAGGAAAACGTTTTAATCAAGTATTTAAGCCCTTATGAATTGACCTTAAGTTCATTAAAAATTGAAAAGGCATTCTATGTTTATTTTATTATTATTTTTTTCCAATATTTTGTGCTTCTCCATGTATGCAATTGTGGTACTGGGCAATATTTTTTTACTGCAGAAATCTGTTTTAATATTTTTTTTTCTTAATTCATTTCTTTAAAGTAGAAATCGTTTATTGTTTTCCATCTCTAAATATACAATTACAAATAATTACAGGGGTGAACTGAAAAGTTGCTAAATATATTATGTGATGCTAGTAGAGATAGAAGGAATGTTCTTCCTCTGTTTTAGCTATATTTGCCCTTGCTTTTACAGCAAGAGGGATACAAGTGAAGATCCTGTTCTACCAAGAGACATGAACAAATGTAAGTTTTAATATTTGAATATTAAAATAAAGATATCATCTTATAAATTTGCTTTATTTTTGCGGCATTTCTTCGTTAATACTAACCCTCAAAGCTTCATCTTTATTGCATTTGTATCATCATTACACATTCACTAAAAATATACACCATGATACAGAGGAAAAAATAAGAATAAAATGTATAAGAAATGACAAATTGAAAGACTTTTGCAACTTTTTTGTGAACCGACTTATTATTATTATTATTTATTATTATTATTATTATTATTATTATTATTATTATTATTATTATTATTATTATTATTATTATTATTATTATTATTATTTTTTCTTTTTTCTGTGTAGTTAACTCTGATTCGGTCAACAACGGATCTAAATCATCTAGAGGATCCAGCCCACATAACGGATCCAAATCAAACAACGGATCCAATTCACGTAACGCATCCAAATCAAACAACGGATCCAGTTCACGCAACGGATCCAAATCTGCGTCCAATTCATACAAAGGATCCAACTCAAACAACGGATCCAAATCATCCAACGGATCCAAATCATCCAACGGATCCAATTCATATAAAGGATCCAGCTCTCATAACAGATCTCATAGCGGATTCAGCTTGCATAACGGGTCCAGTTCGGGCCAAGCGCCGCTAAGCACGTTTAGGTTTTCCCGCCTCGCAGAATTGAGCCAAAGCGGGCCCCTCAATCTTTCGTTGGGTCAAATTACCAAATTGACCAACAATTTCTCTTCTAACCTCAAAATCGGTGAGGGGCATTTCGGTACCGTTTATAGGGCTGAGCTGGCGGATGGCCGTCCAGCCGCAATTAAAAGGGCCAAAAAGGTATTATATTTTTTTTTCCAAAATTTATTTGTTTTGGTCAACTTTCTATGGATGTTGAGCTGACTCAACAATTGCAATATTTTTTTAATGAAATTTTGCAAAAAAAACCCTTGCATTATGCCTAAATTGCAAAAAATCCCCTGCATTATTGGAAATTGCAAAAATGCCCTGCATTATTGCCAAAATTGAAAAAACTCTGTTCCACTAAATACAAGCTAATGCAAGGGTTTTTTTTGCAATTTCGGCATAATACATGGGTTTTTTTGCAATTTCGGTATAATGCAGGGGTTTTGAAAATTTCCCCTTTCTTATTTATTTTTTTTTTGCAGCAATACTTACCGAATTTAACCGCGGAATTTAAAAACGAAGTGGCGCTTCTGACGAAAATAGAGCACAAGAATTTGGTGCAATTGCTTGGTTATCTTGAAGAACAAAATGAGAGAATTATTATCAGTGAATATGTACCAAGCGGTACGCTTAGAGAGCATTTGGACGGTACGTAACTGGACATCTCTATTTGTAAAATTGCTTTTTTAATGAATTTAGCATTTTTTTAATTTAATTCATCCGTATTACAGGAAATAGAGGGAAGATCCTTGACTTTGGTCAACGGTTAGAAATAGCAATTGATGTAGCGCATGGTTTGACCTACCTCCATCTATATGCTGGTACTTCTCATCTTTTAACCTAATTTAAATTGAAAAAATTTCTCGCAAAATATACCCTAAAAAAAATTACATAAAGGTCACTCAAAAAAGACTGAACTTTTCTCTCACCAATACTCCCAAAATGAGAATTAAAAAGGGTAATTTCACCAAAGGTCACTGAAGTTTACATTATGTTATGTTCAAAATGGTAACTGAACTTTAAATTGTCCCAATTGGGCCATTGAATTTATGATTTGTCCAAATTATGTAACGTTATGGAAATTATTTCAAGCACGATGTGAAAAAACAGTAGATAGAGACCATAAACAGTTTATAAAGTTAAACAAACAATATATAGGATTCATTTTTTTTAAACAGTATGTAGAGTTAATAAAAACTAAAAAGTATATACTTAAAACAATGAGAACTGTATATAAAAAACTAAAAGTATATTGAAAAGAGGAAAAAACAGTATATCGTCGCGTTTTCAGATTGATCTTATTTCAATTATTTGATGAAATAATAACGCAATATTGAAGTAAATAGCCAAAATCATTATATCTAACATCTCAAATTATCATGTAAGATCAATCACATCAGCATACATAACGCCCTCAATTGCCATTCAAAATTTTCATAACTAAATTAGCACATGTTTAAGATGATTTAAATGAAAATTGAATATCTAAATATGCTAACTTAACTCATAACTATGATATCATATTATTAATTTGTCAAATTACTGTCGCAATTTGGTAGCATGGCCTAATTTGGACAGACCAAAAGTTTAGTAACAATACAAGGACAATTATAGTTTGTGCGACCAATTTGAACATTTAATGACGTTCAGTAACGTTTGGTGAACTCTACCCAAATTGTAAATTCTACGCTAAAATATAAATTCTTTCATTAATTTATTTCAGAAAGGCCAATAATACACCGACTCATGAAATCGTCCAACATCCTAATTCTTACTTCCCATATTTTCAAATACACCCTAAAACATTTCCCCACACAAACACTCCCAAAATAAATAAAAAACTACGCTAATATATGCATTACAATTTCTTTCAACAATTTCAAAGAGGTCAATAGTACACCGAGACGTGAAATCCTCCAACATCCTGTGAATTCGCAAATATACCCTCAAAAAAACTTTTACCCTAATTTACCTTTAAAAAATCTTTTAACCTAATTTTCACTTCCCTAATTCTTCACATATTCCATATATACCCTCAAAAAAGGAGACCTTTCCCCACACAAACACTCCCAAAAAAGTAAAAAATAAAAAAGCTACCCTTATATATATTTATATATTTTTTTCCAGAGAGGCCGATAATACACCGCGACGTGAAGTCCTCCAACATCCTCCTAACCGAGAGTCTCCACGCAAAGGTGGCGGACTTCGGGTTCGCGCGGGCGGCGTCGACCGACCCGGATCAATCCCAAGTCGAGACCGACATCCGCGGCACCGCCGGGTATTTGGACCCGGAGTATTTGAAATCTAATCAGTTGACGGTCAAGAGCGATGTGTTTTCATTTGGGATTCTGCTTCTGGAGGTCTTGAGTGGGAGACGGCCGGTGGAGACGAAGAAGAGCTATAGTGAGAGGATTACTGTCCGATGGGTAAGTTGGTTTTCTAGTTAAGAAAGAAAATTTGGGTTTGGTGGTGCAATTGAGAGTCGATTTTGTGAGTTTGGTCGGTTAGTTTGTGTGAAGAGAAGGAAAATGTTTTTTTTTTAGTATATGGGATTTAAAAATGCTACTCAGCATGACTAAAAAGCGTGACAGCAGCCCGATAGGGTCTATAGTGCAAATATTACAACATAATGTAGCTAATTAAACAAATAATATTTGCACTATTGACCCTGTCGGGCTGACATCATCTTTCTTTTGGGTCATGCTGTGTTGCATCTTTTGGAAGGTGGCGGATTTCGGGTTCGCGCGGGCGGGCTCCGCCGATCCGGACCAGTCCCAGGTCGAGACCGACATCCGCGGTACCGCCGGGTATTTGGACCTGGATTATTTGAAATCTAGTCAACTTACGGTGAAGAACGATGTGTTCTCGTTCGGGATTTTGCTTCTGGAGGTTCTGAGCGGGAGAAGACCTGTGGAGCTGAAGAAGAGTTATAATTAGAGGATTACAGTCAGATGGGTAAGTTAAATTTTATAGAGGGGAAATTTGCCGAGAAAACCCTGTATTATGCCGAAATTGCAAAAAGTTAAGAAATTTTTTCTCAAGTTTTTATAGTAGGAAGCTAATGGTGTTAGTTTGTAATTAATAGTAAGGACTTTTTTGCAAGTTTTCCTTTTATAGAGTGGATATGAATGTCGTGTGAAAACGAACTTAGGGTTTATTAAAAATAGAGAGTATTTAAAATCTACTCAGTTGTCGGTAAAGAACGATGTTTTTCAGTTCGGGATTTTTTCTTGTTGAGGTTTTAAATAAAATACATTTAGATGGGTAAATTTGGGTTTGGTAAAGACAATTGAGGCTCGGTTTTGTAAGTTTGGTTGGTTGGTTTGTGTGAAGAAATGACAAGTATTTCCTTCAAGCGTATGGTATTTTGGTTAAAAATTATTTTTTGAGACATTGAATCTAACCCTATAATCAGTCATATAAAGCTTTATATGACAATTAAACCTAGTAATGTTTGTTTCAATTGACGACCTGAATTTTAAATATTTAGGCCCAAGTGCCACATTTATAGTTGTCTAGGTTGGTTAAAGAGTCGGATTGTTGTGTCTCTAGAATTAATTGTTTAACAGAAATTGAACTCGAGTCATTTTATTATTGTAGGCGTTTGACAAGTACAAAAAAAGACAAGTTAAAGAAATAATCGACCCAATGTTGAGAGAAGAGATAGAAGAAGTGGTGCTCGACAAATACTTGACCTTAGCATTTCGATGCGCGGCTCCGACCCGAGCGGATCGGCCGTTGATTAAAGAGGTTGTTGAACAACTTTGGAAGATAAGAAAAGAGTACGCAAGGAGTAGGAGGCAAGTGTGAGTTTTGAGGGGTTTTTTTGTGAGGTTGGGTGTTTTATGCAAGGAGTTCTAGACAAGTATTGCTTAAGAATTTTGAAGGAGTTGTTTGTAAGTTTTAAATTTCTTGGGGGTTGAAGTGACAATTTGGGGATGTTATAGTTTTGGAATGTGTAACGAGAAACAAGGTTGAAAGTTTTTGGAGGAGACAAAAGGTATGATATTGTTCAAGGGCTTTTGTGTAAGATCAGACTTTTTTTTTTATAAATTAGATCATAATCGATTTGGGATGGATTTTTGTGTTTGGTAATAAAGTGTTGAATACATATGGGCTACAAACGAGTCTAAATACTTCTGGGGCTTTGAAGTAAATTGTTGGATAAATGCTTGTCAGAAGTTTATTTTTGTTAATCCTTGTTATTACTGTATATTTTAACTCATTAATGTTTACAGACGAAAATATGACTGTAAAATATTATTTTAATTAAACTTTATTATATGGTAATAAATAAGCAAATTTTTAAAAGAATTGGATATTCATTTTTGTTCATGCACAATGTTAATATAATAAATTAGGGAAGTCCAAAAGCGGAACGGAGTTGAGCATGCCTACAATGCGACCGCATATTGTTTCTTCCGCTTTTCAATATACTTTGTTTTCTATATATTGCTTTCATTATTTTAGTTTTTAGGTATATAATATTTTAATGTCTCTAAAACTATGAATTTTATATAGTGTTTGTTTAATTTTATATACTACTTATTACTTCTATATATTGTCGTGGTGCACGATGAGAAATCCTGCCGTGCAACATTAGGTCCCGATAATTTAATACAACATAATAGATACTTAGTAGAACACAAGAAAATAGTTAAATACGACATAAGTTCAAAAATTCAACAAAATAAACCAAGTTGAGGATTAGATTCTTGATTCCATGTCGTGAAGCTTGCCTTCGAGCTTCTCATCGACACATTTCCACAGCATAATGCAAGCCGAAAATTGGGCCCCAACTCGAGCGGATAGGCCGGATAACTAATTAAGAAAATTAAACTGCATCACAAGCTACTATTTTCTTGACATTCAGCAAATGTAGGGTGAGAAAACGATTTAAGGCGGATATCATTTTATTCATTTTGTTCTTGAAGTTCACATCATTCATAAGGAGTGACCAAAACAATCAAGAAATTGTCACTTCATTCATCTTAAATGGTTTATAATCAAGAAAAGAAATCACTTTATTGGTGTGAAATAACAATAATCATGAAACTTTGACAAGGTAGAAAGTTCACACAATATGTATGAATATGAAGTATAAGGCCAGTATCAATTCAAGAATACTAACTTCTGCCAATGGATTTATAGCCTAGCATTCAGTGCAAAGTATCACAAATCATAGGTTGTGAATTCAATTTTCATTGGCACTAAAATAGAAGTGTGACAAAGAGCCCTCATATTCAATAAAAAAAATACTAACTTCCAAAAACATGTCAGAATACAACAACAAAGAACAAAAAATTCAGTAGGCAATTTGAGGAAACTAAAAAACCGCAATGCTCATTAATGTAGTTGTGTGGGGCCCGGCGTTCATCTCCATATATATCCATCCAGACATGGACGGAGATAAAGGGGGGCAAGGAAGGGCCTTGGCCCACCCAATTCTTAATGTATTTTATTTAGAGAAAAGTCCAATTTTAGCCCCTTAATTATCATATTAATTCCTTTTTGACTCCTCATCTATTTATTGGTCCGATTTTAACCTCTCAATTATTGAACTAACCCATTTTTGGCCCTTCCATCAGTTAAATACTTACATGTCTATTAAGTTGACACATAAACGATGATTCGACATGTAATTATGACGTGGCATGTGACATGACAATTATCGGAGAAAAATAAAAAAATCTTAATCCCCTCCTTTCTTCCTCTCATACTTTTTCTATCTTATATTTTTCTAAAATTTGCCCTTAAGTTTGATTCGATATAAATTTTCTTCATTGATTAAATTTTTTTAGAAAAATATAAGATAGAAAGAATATAAGAAAAAAAATGATTGAAGTAAGAATTTTTTTATTTCTTTTCAAATAATTCTCATATCACAATTGTCACTTCATAATTACACGTCAAATCATCGCTTACGTGTTAAATTAACAGACACGTAAGCACTTAAGGGATGTAAGGACCAAAAAAAGATTAGCTCAATAGTTGAAGGGTCAAAATAAGAACAATAAAAAGTGAAAGGGAAAAAAAATGACTAATTGAATAGTTGAGGGATAAAAAATAGACTAATTTTCTCTTTTATTTATTCTACTTCTTATACAATATGCTAACATAATATTATCTTCAGTAGTTAAGTTTACACAATATATTGTACTCCAAGTTTCTCATCGTTTATGCTATAAATGTGTGCTTCATGCATCGATCATACTTGAAATTTTTATTTGAATTAAATTATGTAACGAGTTACCAAAATTTCAAATTAGAAGGACCAAGTTGGCTAATATCATGTTTTTACATTCTAAATTTATTGTTGCAATAGGGTGTGTAAAAATGTATAATATTTATATTTTAGATATTATTATCTATTTAAACATAAAATATACATTTATATGTTAAAACACTTATTTTGTAAATATGCAATATTTCTTTTTCAGAGTAAAAGTTTCATTCTTAATACAATAGTTTTTAGATATAATATGTTTTTTTTTTGTAAGTGAGCACATTTTTCTTTAACACACATGTATGCAATATTTATTTTTTAGTTAGGATTGTATCCAACTTAATCACATTAATATATTAAATAAAAAAATTTGATATTTACAAGTAGGTTT
This sequence comes from Juncus inflexus, assembly GCA_024447665.1. Classification (NCBI taxonomy): domain Eukaryota; kingdom Viridiplantae; phylum Streptophyta; class Magnoliopsida; order Poales; family Juncaceae; genus Juncus; species Juncus inflexus. Next base: position 5,188,791 of record JAJHPC010000011.1, read on the forward strand.
AAAGCCTTAAAATTTTGGCCCCCTCTATCAAAAATTTCTAGTTTTGTCCTTGTATCCAGACTGATGCTCTTCTCCATAACCGGTACCTCCAATGATTTTGTCAAATCGGCGTTCAGTTGCTCACCAAGAACCAATCTTGAGCTAACTGGAGGCATATTGGGCTGTCATCAAAACTTTCAAACACCTCTCCTTCTAGTCTCAGTTTTACTATGTCTTTAGGAAATCGACTCAACTCTAGTTTCTGAAGTCCAACTGGCAAACACTCATTTGAAAGACGGCCATCTAGCATGATCATAACGTAAATTGAGGCTGAAATATGGTCTTTTTTTTATTTGATAGTCGTTTGAGCTCTGGATGCCCTAACGAGAGCCAAAGAGTCAAGTTAAAAATTAATAAATAGACATGTGGACGGATTCATTTGTTGTGAATCCCTCAATGTACTTCATACTTTACTAAAATTCGCTACTTCAAGTACATACTTTCATAAATAGAATGTACTATTACACGAGTTGCTTGTCATATGACACAACATTTTTGTATATTTTTCGATCAAAAAGTGCAAATATTTTGAATCTATGTAGCTGATTGCCTACGGAGTAGTTTCATTAAATCAAATTAAAAAAGTTGTTTTACAAGTTTATGCCCCGTGGCTGTGGCTTAACTATATAGAAGTGCAAATATTAGTAAATATAATATGCAAACTATATAATTGTGCACTACACCAGTATATAAAATCATGAAAACCCAACAACTGAAAGGATGTTTCTTTGATTCAATTTCAGAACTTGATTTCTGTCAAATAAAATCCGTAACCGGTTAGGTGGTTATTTATACTTACATACCGCTAAAATTAATAAAATAAAATCTCTTTGTCCCAACCAGGAATCCTTCGCGTGCTGGTATTAGGCTGACTTTATTTTATATACTTGATTAGAAATAATTGTACTAGGCCAGTATATTGGATTTGAACTTTGAAGAGTTGAACTTTCAAGGCTTACGCACAATTGGCACTAATTCTGTGTTCTGTCTCGTATATGATTTGCAGTGAAACGAAAATCTTAAACCCCAAAAAATTAATTCAATAAACTCAAGCCAATCCGAAGTAAAGTTAGAATAACAGATATACTGACAAACAAGAACTGAGCAACAAATAATCAAGCTAATTTTTATAATTTCATTACTGACAAACAAGAACTGAGCAACAAATAGTCAAGCTAATTTTTATAATTTCATAAAAACAATAAAATAATGAAGCTAACACATAGTAACAGCTAAATGTAAAGTCTACTACATAGCCAACAAGCTAATACAAAACTGAAATAAAATAACATAAAATATATAACAAATAAACTACGAACCAATATAAAATAACTGAATAAAGAATGAACTCAATAACAAGACTAAATACTCAATAAAATTAGACTACGAATCAACAAAAATAACCAAACAAATAGAATACAGAATGAACAAAAAAACAATAAATGAATGAAAAAGGCCTGAGGACTCAAGAGCAGGCTCGACAAGCATCAATGGAGAGGTCAAGTGCAGCAGCAAGCGCCATGTAGGCGGCTAAATCTTCCTTCGATCTGACGAACTTGGCCGCAACCTCAACATTTAATGCGGGACTCTTCCGCTTTCCTTCTCCTTTCACACTGGCCGACATCACAAATCCACGCGTCCTATCTGTCGGTAAATCAATGGAGAATCGGCCACCATCTTTTCGGCTTATCGACGAATACGAAACAGGAATTCCGTCCAGGGAATCCATCAACCTTTCGAACCTGTACGTGATGCTTCCTTCTGTTGGATCTGTCCATGCACACAACTTTCCCCATGCTGCCCATTTGCCGCTGTTTCTTGGCTGCAAGATCAGCCAAGATCCAGGTTTTGCTGAAGTTATGCTGTTGGTGTCTAGAATCGGAACGAAGGGCTCAGTCATGAGTGCAATTGCAGCAGGAGAGCCTAATTTGTCCTGCACTATTACTGAACAGCCCTGCTTCTCGGCCTTGTGATGAGCTAGGCCGAGCTTCTTCTTTATCCATGTTTTGAAGAGTTTGAGACCCCCGGTTTTCCCACGTCCCTTCATGACAGAATCGCGAGAGAAAATGTAAGAAAATACCGATCTGGACCTTTGAGAATCTTGGACGTGGCAGACTCGAGAGTTGCTTGCTGCTGGACCACTACTCGCCTCGAAAACAAATCGTTCTTCATTCTCTGTGCAAACTGAAACGTGTAGCTGAGAGAAGCAGGGCCCATCTTTCATCTCTACGTCCCTCCATCCTGAGTGATGCTCGGTGACTCGTTCTTCCATTGAATTCCTGAGATCTACCTTCATAGTCGTGCTTCCCAAGACCCAATCTTGAGAAGATGGAAGAACGGTTGGGCAGCAGTCATCAAAGCAGGCAAACACCTCAAGTGTCAGATTTACAGGCCCTTTTGCAAACCGACTCAGCTCTAGTTTTGAGAAATCAAAAGCGACAGCCGGCCCTTTTGGCGCCGCAAACCAACCCACCGCATCACAAGAGACGATGTTAAGTGGAGTCAATTTTGAGAACCGGCCATCTGCCAGCTTAATCCTGACATACAAAGAGGCTGAAGAAAGAGCCTGTTTGATCGCGGTGGCTGCTGTGGAAGTCCCCAAGGGGAGCCGAACAGCCAGGTTGAAGATCAACAGTCTCAAAAAGACTGAAGGATCCATGGCTTCTTTAAAGAGTTCTTGAATGTCTTGAAAGAAAAGAGAGTGAATGTTAAAAGCTTGAGAATTAACAGAGAATATAAAGAAATAGTGAGTGAAATATGAAGGAGAGGTCTGATATATATAGGCTACGCACACAATTGACCGTTACATTATATGGTTATCCTTATCCACATCCACTAAATAGAACCGATCCGCTACGTGGTGTTGGTGGACTCTGCCATTTACTATTTAGTTAGGGCCTTAACCATAACTATAGAATGTGTTACACATTTTGTACATTTTATCAAAGGTGCAGCAAAACATTCTATCAAAGGCTGCCGAGGTTAATTAGCTTAGTAGATATGTATTAGCTTACACTCTTTTATAATATTATTTTACATTACTTCAAAGATGGCATCTACTATCTACATACTATCTTTTGATGTGTATTATACAATCTTATAACATTCTTAAAGATCGCAATGACCATCAAGTTGTACATTCTGGAGTTCATGTATAAATCCGTCTTTAAATGTCTTTCGATATAGTATTCTTATACTTTGACATTTATATTCTTATACTCTGATGTTTATACTATTCGTATAGTTATAGTTTCGATAGTTATATACTCCTACAAGAGTTGATATTTATATACTCCTTCAAGAGTTGTTGGCATTATATATTCATTATTTTGAGATTTTATACAATTATGTTTCTGAACAACTTTTTATAACATTTATATAAAATCTTTTTTATACTCCTACAGGAGTTGATATTTATATACTCCTACAATAGTTGCTTGTATTATATATTCATTATATTTTGATATTTTATACTATTTTTTATTCTTTATATTTGTAATAGTATACTATTCTAAAAATCCAACTGAAAGAGACGATAAACGAAAAATTGAATTTTTTTTTTGACAATAAGACCCCAGATTGAACCTGGTAGTCTGTAATTAATATATAAAGAAGTTCAATTACAAGTTTTTTTGCCACGAGAATTGGCTAAAGGAAAAATTGACTTCCTTCAAAACAACTGAACCCATTAACTACAATTTCTACCAAGGAACAAACACAACATAAAATGCATCTAAAAAAAGATCTGAATTATTCTTTTTCATTGCAAAGTTCATATTCACCTTACAATTTTCCTTTTCTTTTTCTCATTTTTCTGTTACTCATTTCAAAACCTTTCCTTCCTCATATCTTACCGAAATATAAAAAACAAGCAAAAAAGAACTTTCATAATAGGAGGCAATAAAAAAGCTCCCACTTCCTTTCCCTCTAACAAAAAAAAAAAAATAATAATAAAAAAAATAAATAAACTAACAATTTCCAATGCTGGATTTTACCAAGGCCCAATGGGCACATTCACATGGCCATTTTCTTGAATTCCGGCACCTCTAGGAGGTACGAAGAGGGTTTAACTTGACGTGGGCCGGAAAACAAATCGGGTACGCGAGGATCCATAGACAAGTATCAGTTTTGAGATTTTTTTTTTAATTTTGATTCTTTTGGGGGGTTGAAGTGTGAAGTTGGGGTGTTTGTAGTTTGGTATGAGTAAGAAGAGAGGAGCTTCAAAGTTTTTGGAAGGAACAAAAGATTATGATATTGTCTTAGGACTTTTGTGTAAGATTTAGATTTTTTTTAAATTAGGTTAGAATAGCTTGTGGCTTTTGCGCTTGGTAAAGAGGATTGAAAAGTTATTTCAGGAAGTTGACGCAGTTTTCGGCTCGTTCGTCGTCACCTTGTCTGTCTCAGTTAGAAGGTCCGAGTTTACGATTGGATGCGGGGTGACAATTTTGAGCACGAGGGATCTACTGTGTCGCGAGAATACCAGAAAGCATGAGTTGTGACGATTTCGTTTGTGGCAAACGGAGGAGACTCAGCTCTAGTGTAGCCGTTCATCGCACGAAGAAAATTGACGATATCTGTTTTGATTTGTGGTTCTGACTCCCTTCTTGGTAAGCAAGGCCTTTGCTTGTTTCCACTTCCTCTAAAGGAAGGAACTCATGGCTTGAGGAAGTGCGGGATCAAGCACATTTCTTAGCAGAAGATATTAGGAGGCAGCAAGTCATGATTCAATTAGTGATGATGATGGTACATCACCTATTTCTCGCTTGGGACACCAAATGATTTGGCTGGGTTCTCGGCTTCTTTTAGGTATAAGTTATTCTTTTATAAGGATTGTTCAGCATTGCATGATTGTTAGCTCTTGACAACATAATGGGTGATATTTATTTACTCGTACAATAGTTGCTTGTATTATATATTCATTATATTTTGATATTTTATACTATTTTTTATTCTTTACCACGCTTTACAACCGTTATATATTTGTAATAGCTTAGTAGATATGTATTATTTTACACTATTTTTACACTCTTTTATTATATTATTTTACATTACTTCAAAGATGGCATCTACTATCTACATACTATCTTTTGATGTGTATTATACAATCTTATAACATTCTTAAAGATCGCAATGACCATTAAGTTGTAGATTCTGGAGTTCATGTATAAATCCTTCTTGAAATGTCTTTCGATATAGTATTCTTATACTTTGACATTTATATTCTTATACTCTGATGTTTATACTATTCGTACAGTTATAGTTTCGATAGTTATATACTCCTACAAGAGTCGATATTTATATACTCCTTCAAGAGTTGCTTGCATTATATATTCATTATTTTGAGATTTTATACAATTCTGTTTTTGAACAACTTTTTATAACATGTATATAAAATCTTTTTTATACTCCTACAGGAGTTGATATTTATATACTCCTACAATAGTTGCTTGTATTATATATTCATTATATTTTGATATTTTATACTATTTTTTATTCTTTACCACATTTTACAACATTTATATAAAATCTTTTTTTATACTTATATATTTGTAATAGTATACTATTCTAAAAATCCAACTGAAAGAGACGATAAACGAAAAACTGAATTTTTTTTTTGACAATTAGACCCCAGATTGAACCTGGTAGTCTGTAATTAATATATAAAGAAGTTCAATTACAAGTTTTTTCCCCACGAGAATTGGCTAAAGGAAAAATTGACTTCCTTCGAAACAACTGAACTCATTAACTACAATTTCTACCAAGGAACAAACACAACAGAAAATGCATGTACAAAAAAGATCTGAATAATTCTTTTTCATTGCAAAGTTCATATTCACCTTACAATTTTCCTTTTCTTTTTCTCATTTTTCTGTTACTCATTTCAAAATCTTTCCTTCCTCATATCTTACCAAAGTATAAAAAACAAGCAAAAAAGAACTTTCATAATAGGTGGCAATAAAAAACCTCCCAATTCCTTTCCCTCCAACAAAAAAAAATAATAATAAAAATAAAAAATAAACTAACAATTTCCAATGCTGGATTTTACCAAGGCCCAGTGGGCACATTCACATGACCATTTTCTTGAATTCCGGCCCCTCTAGGAGGTACGAAGAGGATTTAACTTGAGGTGGGCCGGAAAACAAATCGGGTACGCGAGGATCCATAGACAAGTATCAGTTTTGAGGTTTTTTTTTTGTAATTTTGATTCTTTTGGGGGGTTGAAGTGTGAAGTTGGGGTGTTTGTAGTTTGTTATGAGTAAGAAGAGAGGAGCTTCAAAGTTTTTGGAAGGAACAAAAGATTATGATATTGTCTGAGCACTTTTGTGTAAGATTTGGATTTTTTTTAAAAAATTAGGTTAGAATAGCTTGTGACTTTTGCTCTTGGTAAAGAGGATTGAATACGTATGAGTCAGAAATGAGTTTAAATACTTGAGGGCTTTGAAATAAATAGTTGGGTAAATTCTTCTTAGAAGTCTTGTTTTGTGAATTCTTGTTTTATTGTATCTTCTTCACTCATTTATGTTTCCAACCAAAATTATGACATTATATTTAAATCAATATTTGGATTAGAATTTTGATCATTTTTTATATAGCAGTAGTAAGCAAATTTGTTATTGAACTTCATATTCGTTTTGTCCATTTGATCTCACTAGGCGTTCTTGGAGATATCAGTTGCAAGTTCCGATGCGAAGGTGGAGTCCTCAAGGTATCTAGATGGGCTCTTACATTGATGAAGGCTAGAATATTGGTGTGTTATATTCTAGAAGTCCAGAGTACCGGAAAGTTATTTCGGGAAGTTGGCGCAGTTTTAGGCTCGTTCGTCGTCGCCTGCTCTGCCTCAGATAGAAGGTCAGAGTTTATGATTAGATGCGGGGTGCCAATTTTGAGTACGAGGGATCTACTGTGTGGCCGGAATATCGGTGTGTTATATTCTGGAAGTCCAGAGTACCGAAAAGTTAATTCAGGAAGTTGGCGCAGTTTTAGCCTCGTTCGTCGTCATCTTCTATGCCTCAGTTAGAAGGTCAGAGTTTATGATTAGATGCGGGGTGACAATTTTGAGTACGAGGGATCTACTGTGTGGCCAGAATATCGGTGTGTTATATTTTGGTAGTCCAGAGTACCGGAAAGTTATTTCGGAAAGTTGGCGCAGTTTTAGGCTCGTTCGTCGTCGCCTTCTCTACCTTAGTTAGAAGGTCAGGGTTTACGATTGGATGCGGGGTGACAATTTTGAGCACGAGGGATCTACTGTGTGGCCAGAATAGCAGAAAGCATGAGTTGTGAAGATTTCGTTTGTGGCAAACGGAGGAGACTTAGCTCTAGTGCAGCCGTTCATCGCACGAAGGAAATTTTTGACGATATCTGTTTTGATTTGTGGTTCTGACTCTCTTCTCGGTAAGCAAGGCCTTTGCTTGTTTCCACTTCCTCTAAAGGAAGGAACTCATGGCTTGAGGAAGTACAGGATCAAGCACATTTCTTAGCAGAAGATATCAGGAGGCAACAAGTCATGATTCAATCAGTGATGATGATGGTACATCACCTAATTCTCGCTTGGGACACCAAATGATTTGGCTGGGTCCTCAGCTTCTTTTAGGTATAAGTGATCCTTTTATAAGGATTGTTCAGCATTTCATGATTGATCGCTCTCAACAACATAATGGGTGGCTGATCGGAAACTACTCGAGAAGGCTTGGTGCATGTTTTTGGGGCGGACTCAGGTGAGGAGTTCTGGACATAAACCATTTTAATACTGCTTGGTGGTATTTGGATATCCCGTTTATGCACAAGTCGTTAAATGGATACTCGAGTATAGGGAGAAGAAATGTTTTCTTCTTAGATACGCTTCAGGTGGGAAGGCATGTTGTTTGCGGTGTCCAGTACTGGGACACCTTATTTTAAGAGACACAACTTTGAGTAAGTTACGTTCCAGGCAATGGAGCAAATGCCTGATCTGGCTATAAAGAAGATTGAGACGGTCAGGAAGGAGGTGGAGTGTGTAGTTCCCGATCAACTAGGTGAAGTTATTCAACGTAACTTGGAGCATTATGATTCTGTTGATGCATTAGTTAAGGAAAGTCAGGAATGTGCTTTTGTAAGGGATCGGGTTGGATCTCCTATGAGTATGGATACTCCGATTTTGTGTGTTGTTTGGCGATGACCAACGAATCTGTGTTTGGCGAGTTCTCAATTTGCAAGGAGGCAGTAGCCTCATGTGGAGCGGCAAAGTGGATTGCTGCATTAAAGAGGAGCTCGTTTTGGATATGTTGTTATTGCGACTTTGAGTCATGAGTGAGATGTACAGTCAAGGTGGAGATTGTTATGTATGACTCTAAATCTCTCAATAATCTCTTTCCTTTTTGGTATTATTATTTAGGAAATATTTAGGCTATAGAAATAAATATTTAGGGAATATTTAGGCAATAGAAGGAGGTGGATTGTTTCCATCCTTACATTGTATATTAGGTAATTATATCTTTAATTTAGGCAATTTATTTTGGTAATTAGTCATGGTTCTCTCTTATATAAAGAGTCATTTAGCTATTGTAATAGTATCCAAATTCTTACAATTTAGCCTCCAATTGAATAAACGATTTCTCTCATCTTCTCTAGCTATTATTTTTCTCATGAGTTCTCTTTCTCTACATCAATATTCTCCCCATTACCCTAACATATACGAATAATATAAACATCAGAGTAAGAGAATATAAATGTCAAAGTATAAGAATACTATATCGAAAGACATTTCAAGACGGATTTATACACGAACTCCAGAATCTACAACTTGATGGTCATTGCGATCTTTAAGAATGTTATAAGATTGTATAATACACATCAAAAGATAGTATATAGATAGTAGATGCCATCTTTGAAGTAATGTAAAATAATATAATAAAAGAGTGTAAAAATAGTGTAAAATAATACATATCTACTAAGCTAATCAACCCCGGCAGCCTTCGATAAAATGTTTGCTGCACCTTTGATAAAATGTACAAAATGTGTAACAACACATTCTGTAGTTATGGTCAAGGCCCTAACTAAATAGTAAGTGGCAGTGTCCACCAACACCACGTAGCGGATCGGTTCTATTTAGTGGATGTGGATAAGGATAACCATATAATGTAACGGTCAATTGTGTGCGTAGCCTATGGCTGTTTGATATGGATGACATACTAGGACATACCCAGACATACTAGGACAGTGGAATGAAGGTAGGATAGATGAAGGATCTATGTTTTTATATGCGTTGTTTGATGTGGTAGATTCTTAGATAATGGAAAGTGAAAATTTTTGTTTGATGTGAAGGAAAGTTGAAAAGTAGTTGCAAATGATTTATGTTTAGTTTTATATCTTTTTTTAGGAAATATATATGAATTAGTTACAAATATTATGTTTAAAAGAATTTAAACATAAATCGCAACAATAAAAAATACAAAACATCTCATGCTATGTCATACAAAACATAAAAATTACACTAAATAAACATATTAAAGATATAAGTTATCGTATTCTCAGTATACACATATTTTGAGAAATATGTGTATATTATTAGTTAACTAATTCATAACATAATTCTAACAAAAATTATCAACTCAAAATAAAACTCTACACCGAGAAATAAATAAAACAAAAGATAATATTTACATATAAATTAATAAAAGTGACACTAATCATATTAAGAGATAAGCATAAATATTTTCATAAATAACAAAATAAAAACACCAAAATGACATAGTTCCACTAAAACTAAACCCTAATATTACACAAAATAAAACCATCAAATTAACACAAGTTATACTAAATTTAAAATGGTCCAAAAAATAGAAAGTATTAGATGAAGATACAAGAAAATTAACCACGACCATTATGCTCCCACATTTGCCTCGTTATATTATCTCTAATAGCAACCCACTCTCTCGCATCTTGTTGTTGTTCTCTAGTTGTCCTTTGTTGTCTATAAGTTGATGTTGGAGCTTCTCCTATATCGTTTTCATCCGCATTTTCAATTTCCTCAATAGTAGGTACAAAACTATCTGGTCCATTTGTATGAGTGATTATAAAATTGTGAATTATGCAACATGCCATAATAATCTCTACTTGTTTGGGATATGGAAAGAAAGGTCGAAAGGTTAAAATTTTGAAACGGTTCTTTAATGCACCAAATGCTCGCTCATTGGTTGTGCGTAATGACGAGTGTCTATGATTGAAAAGCTCCTTATCCGTCAACGGTGGATTTTTTTGAGAACTCTTTCAAATGGTACCGTACACCACGAAATGGGGAAATAAATCCTGGACGTGTCGAGTACCCCGCATCGGCCAAATAGTACTTCCCCTCCGGTAAGGGAATGCCGTCTTCACGCTCGATTGCGTCTTTTAACACGAGGGCATCATGCGCCGAACCCTCCCAACCAGCTAGAATATAAAGAAAACGAAGCTTGAAATCTACCGCAGCCAACACGTTTTGAGTCGGATAGCCTTTACGGCCCCGAAATGCCGCAGATTCATTTGTTGGAGGAGAAGCATGAATATGAGTTCCATCAATAGCCCCTATGCAATTATCAAAGAATGGGGAAAATCTGGGATTTCTTTTTATTACGTTAGATGTTTCGGCCTTTGGCGGTTTAATGTACTCTCTTTGCAACTCGCCAATTGCATGAAGTACCTCATAAAAATATCTATTAATGGTTTGGGTAGATCGAAAAAAATGGGTCCTAATAACCCTACTCCGAACATTATGGCCAATGATATGTAAAAACATTGCTACTTGCTCCTCAACACTAACATCCGATCTATTCCGCAATAATCCCTTATTTTGTAATTTCTCACACAAAAGAAAAAATAGATCCCTTTTCATGCGGAACATATCAAGGCATACCACATCCGAATCGTATATCAACCTTTTGAGGTACTTATTTCTTTCCAAAATTTTCATACGTGATGGTACTCGACAAAGCATCATTGCCTTTTGCTTTTGCCTATGATGTATTAATAGAATAGTGGTGAGAGCCGCAATAAAACAAACAATTTTTTTTCGCTTAAGGTCTTCATCACTTTCGTTTTCCTCGCCACCACTTCCGACTCCTTCACCGTCATATGGATCCATTTAAAAAACCTACAAAAGAAAAACAAATTAAAACATTATAAACAAATAAAAACATGATTACAATAAAAGATTAGAGTGCATCAATATGAGTGTTGTGACTTATTGTTAAATTATTTCTAAATCTCACTTAGTCATTTCATCGAATATCTTAGCCGCAACAAATTATTATTAGATTAGAGTGCAATAGATTCCATAAACTTTTCATCCAAATCAAGATTACAAACAAAAATGAGAATCAAACTTTTGCTTAGAAGAAGCATAATTGGGGGGAAGGGGGGAGGGGGAGAGAGAGAGAGAGAGAGAGAGAGAGAGGGTACCTCGTTGATGGAGGGGAGCAGCAGCACAGCGAAGCTACACACAAGAGAGAGGAGCACGGCAAAGCTACGCACAAGAGAAAGTTCGATAAGCTTGGAGAGGAGCACGGCAAAGCTACGCACAAGAGGCGAGTTTCAGGAGGGAAACGAAAAAAAGAACAGAGGGGAAGAAAGCTTCTTGGCGCGGAAATGAATAAAGAAGGGAAGAGAGAGCGGGACATGAGTGATGTCTCTCATCTCTAGCGAGACATCAGAAGAGGGATAAATGACCCAAACGAGACCTCATAATCCTTCACGGTCTATTAAATCAAACACAGAATATTAAGCTCATTCGGTATATGTTTATCATGTCTCTCTTTGCTCCGCACATCAAACAGCCCAGCTTCATATTTCACTCACTATTTCTCTATATTCACTGTTAATTCTCAAGCTTTTAACATTCACTCTCTTTTCTTTCAAGACATTCAAGAACTCTTCAAAGAAGCCATGCATCCTTCAGTCTTCTTGAGACTGTTGATCTTCAACCTGGCTGTTCGGCTCCCCTTGGGGACTTCCACAGCAGCCACCGCGATCAAACAGGCTCTTTCTTCAGCCTCTTTGTATGTCAGGATTAAGCTGGCGGATGGCCGGTTCTCAAAATGCACTCCACTTAACATCGTCTCTTGTGATGCAGTGGGCTGGTTTGCGGTGCCAAAAGGGCCGGCTGTCGCTTTTGATTTCTCAAAACTAGAGCTGAGTCGGTTTGCAAAAGGGCCTGTAAATCTGACACTTGAGGTGTTTGCCTGCTTTGATGACTGCTGCCTAACCGTTCTTCCATCTTCTCAGGAATTCAATGGAAGAACGAGTCACCGAGCATCACTCAGGATGGAGGGACGTAGAGATGAAAGATGGGCCCTGCTTCTCTCAGCTACACGTTTCAGTTTGCACAGAGAAAGAAGAACGATTTGTTTTCAAGGCGAGGAGAGGTCCAGCAGCAAGCAACTCTCGAGTCTGCCACGTCCAAGATTCTCATAGATCCAGATCGGTATTTTCTTACATTTTCTCTCGAGATTCTGTCATGAACGGACGTGGGAAAACCGGGGGTCTCAAACTATTCAAAACATTGGTAAAGAAGAAGCTCGGCCTAGCTCATCACAAGGCCGAGAAGCAGGACTGTTCAGTAATAGTGCAGGACAAATTAGGCTCGCCCGCTGCAACTGCACTCATGACTGAGCCCTTCGTTCCGATTCTAGACACCAACAGCACAACTTCAGCAAAACCTGGATCTTGGCTGATCTTGCAGCCAAGAAACAGCGGCAAATGGGCAGCATGGGGAAAGTTGTGTGCATGGACAGATCCAACAGAAGGAAGCATCACGTACAGGTTCGAAAGGTTGATGGATTCCTTGGACGGAATTCCTATTTCGAATTCGTCGATAAGCCGAAAAGACGGTGGCCGATTCTCCATTGATTTACCGACAGATAGGACGCGTGGATTTGTGATGTCGGCCAGTGTGAAAGGAGAAGGAAAGCGGAAGAGTCCCGCATTAAATGTTGAGGTGGCGGCCAAGTTCGTCAGATCGAAGGAAGATTTAGCCGCCTACATGGCGCTTGCTGCTGCACTTGACCTCTCTATTGATGCTTGTCGTGCCTGCTCTTAAGTCCTCAGGCCTTGTTCATTTACTTACTATCCTTGGTTCATTATCTACTCTATTTGTTTCGTTAGTTTTATTTTCTTTAGTCTGGTTATTAGTTCATTCATTATTCCGTAGTTATTTTATATTAATTCGTTGTTTATTTGTTATATATTTTGTGTTGTTTTATTTCGGTTTTGTATTAGTTTGTTTGTTGAGTTGAGTATTAGTTTATCTTTAGCTGTCTGTAGGTATTAGCTTGATTTATTTTATTGTTTAATGAAAATTATTTGTTGTTCAGTTCTTGCTTGTCAGTATATTTGTTATTCTAACTTTACTTCAGATTAGCTTGACTTTATTGAATTAATGTTTTGTGGATTGATGATTCAGTGTTTAGAGTTAGACCACTGCAAAGCATACACAAGACAATTAGTTCCAGTTGTGCTTGCAAGTTACAATTCTTCAAATCCAATATATATACTGGTCTAGTACAATTGTCTATTGTTCTTAAAAGTTTATTTCTTCAAATCCATCTAATATACTGGTCTAGAGCAAATGTTTCTGATCAATCATAAAACAACACTAGCTCAATTCCAGCACACGAAGGCTTCCTGGTTCGGGCCTGGGAATTTGATTTTATTATTTTCATAATTTTAGGGCTAAGTAAAACTAACTAACTGGGTTCTATATTTTATTTGAAAGAAATCAAGTACTGCAATCGAATCAAGGAAAGATCACTACAGTTCGGGTTTTCGTGCACAATTATTTCAACCTAAATATGTAAAAGAGCCTTTATCTCTATCCGGGACTTGAAGCCAATGACTTAGGGATATTGGATTAACAATTCTGAGTTTTTTTTTTCAAATTTAATGAAACAAAGTTTGTATGCAAAAATAACGGGTTAACCAGCCTGAATTTTATATGATTTTTTTAGAAAAAAATGGGTTTAGGAAGGTTTATTCTTAAAACAGCTGAATTGTAAATGTTTTTGCTTTGCATGAGCAAAAAAGCAGCGCTAATCGAACCAGAACTAATCACTGAAAATTGAAAAAACTTGTGTAATTTGAGAAGAGTACTGATCATGATTTAAGGCTCAGATAAAAAATTTTGGTTTTATTAATTTAAAAAATGTCGGGGCATGCAAGTAAAAACAACCGACATACCAGGTTTCAGATTTTAATTGACTTTGGTGTAGAAAAGTTGTAGGAATAAAGAATTTGAAAACACGTCTCAAGCTCGCATTTGAAAACACAGGATTGTCGAGATTTCTGCACTGCAAAATGTAAGGGTGAATGACAGTATTAATATGAAAGAATTGAAGCGTTCGGTTTTATCCGTACCAGTACATCATACTTTGCTCTTGGTAACATCGCTCCCTGATTTTGAACATGTTAAAATTGTAGTAAAACAGACATAAAATTCCAATTTTAGCATAATAGTTTGTTTAAGTAAAATGTAGTCTCTAATCCAAATAGTATCATTTATATAAATGGCGCAGCTTAAGCAAGCAAATGTAGTTAAAGATGCAAATTCAGAGAAAAAGGGAGGCTTAAGTGAGAATGGTTTCCAAATTGTGCAATTTATATACCACTTTTTTTATTTAAATAAAAAATATACACTTTATAAGTATTATGTTGAGATTGTTCATTTTAACCTGGTCCTACATCTTGATCAAATGGACAACCCCGTCCTGCATCTTGATCTCAAGCGTGCCAATTCCGGCAACGCAACATAGATGATCGTCTCCCAAAAGAACATCTCCACTAGACGCCTCATATGTGGTGAACCACTCTCGATTCGGGATCATCTGATTTGAATTACCCGAACCCACCCAATTCTTCTCAAATCTCTCCTTCTCATTCGCCACAAGAAGTACCTCAACCTTACCGGATCTAGTCTCGTAGACTTCTTCCGATAGAACACCGTTATCTGCCTCCTGCTTCTTTTTGAGATTGTACCAATCGGCCTTAATGTGTCCCGTCTTCTTGCAATAGTTGCTCATCAGGTTCTTGTACTTGAATTGCGAATGAGTCTTCTCTAAACTTGAATTTCTCTTTTTACGTCTTCCCCTCTCCACAAACAATCCAATCTCTTGATGACTACTTTTCAGCCAAGGACAAGTCATAGTCGATACATGACTTGACTAATAAGTTAGTGTCGACATCCTGATCGATAAATAACTCTCTAGAATGAAGCATGGTTTCCTTAAACCGGTTATATGACTTTGGCGGCGTGCACAACAACATCACGGCTCTGTCCTCTTTGTCCATCTTAATACCGATTCTCTCCATACCGTTAAAGAAACAGATATACACCAAAATATGGACCTTAACATACATACCGTCTGCAATATTCAAAGAGTCGAATTGCCGCTTCAAACATAACTGGTTTGTAACCGATTTATGCATGTAGATTTCTTCTAACTTTTCCATGTGAAATTTGATGTAGTGCCCGTGAGAATTTCTTGAAGAGTCGAGTTACCCAAATATAGCTGAATTGTCGAGAGGGCTCTATCATCCATCATCTCCCCAACATCGCCCTTCATCTCCTTCGGTCGCCCAAAATTCGTCATGCTATCATATTTCTCAGTATCAGATTTAGTCGACATAACCACACTTGAATTCATGATAGAACAAGACGGTATACTTGACTTACGGAAGCACAAAGATTGCCGTAACATAGCTCTGGTATCAATTTGTTAGGGTAATGGGGAGAATATTGATGTAGAGAAAGAGAACTCATGAGAGAAATAATAACTAGAGAAGAAGAGAGAAATCGTTTATTCAATTGGAGACTACATTGTAAGAATTGGGATACTATTACAATAGCTAAATGACTTTTTATATAGGAGAGAACCAAGACTAATTACCAAAATAAATTGCCTAAATTAAAGATATAATTACCTAATATACAATGTAAGGATGAAAACAATCCACCTCCTTTCATTGCCTAAATATTCCCTAAATATTTATCTCTATAGCCTAAATATTTCCTAAATAATAATACCAAAAAGGAAAGAGATTATTGAGAGATTTAGAGTCATAAATAACAGTATAGTTATAGTTTCGATAGTTATATACTCCTACAAGAGTTGATATTTATATACTCCTTGAAGAGTTGCTTGCATTATATATTCATTATTTTGAGATTTTATACAATTCCGTTTCTGAACAACTTTTTATAACATTTATATAAAATCTTTTTTATACTCCTACAAGAGTTGATATTTATATACTCCTAAAATAGTTGCTTGTATTATATATTCATTATATTTTGATATTTTAAACTATTTTTTATTCTTTACGACGCTTTACAATGTTTATATAAAATCATTTTTTATACTTATATATTTGTAATAGTATACTATTCTAAAAATCCAACTAAAAGAGACGATAAACGAAAAATTGAATATTTTTTTTTTACAATTAAACGCCAGATTGAACCTGGTAGTCTGTAATTAATATATAAAGAAGTTCGATTACAAGTTTTGTTGCCACGAGAATTGGCTAAAGGAAAAATTGACTTCCTTCGAAACAACTGAACTCATTAAATACAATTTCTACCAAGGAACAAACACAACAGAAAATGCATCCACAAAAAAGATCTGAATAATTCTTTTTAATTGCAAAGTTCATATTCACCTTATAATTTTCGTTTTCTTTTTCTCATTTCTCCGTTACTCATTTCAAAACCTTTCCTTCCTCATATCTTACCGAACTATAAAAAAAAAAAAAAAAAAAAAAGAATTTTCATAATAAGAGGCAATAAAAAACCTCCCACTTCCTTTCCTCCAACAATAAAAAATAATAATAATAAAACAAAAATAAACTAACAATTTCCAATGATGGATTTTACCAAGGTCCAATGGCCCATTCACATGACCATTTTCTTGAATTCCGTCCCCTCTAGGAGGTACGAAGAGGGTTTAACTTGAGGGGGGCCGGAAAACAAATTGAGTACGCAAGGATCCAAGACAAGTATCAGTTTTGAGGTTTTTTTTTTGTAATTTTGATTCTTTTGGGGGGTTGAAGTGTGAAGTTGGGGTGTTTGTAGTTTGGTATGAATAAGAAGAGAGGAGCTTCAAAGTTTTTGGAAGGGACAAAAGATTATGATATTGTCTTAGGACTTTTGTGTAAGATTTAGATTTTTTTTTTTAAATTAGGTTAGAATAACTTGTGACTTTTGCGCTTGGTAAACGTGATTGAATACATATGAGTTAGAAATGAGTTTAAGTACTTGAGGGCTTTGAAATAAATCGTTGGCTAAATTCTTCTTAGAAGTCCTGTTTTGTGAATTCTTGTTTTATTGTATCTTCTTAACTCATTTATGTTTCCAACCAAAATTATGACATTATATTTAAATCAATATTTGGATTAGAATTTTGATAAGTTTTTATATAGCAGTAATAAGCAAATTTATTATTGAACTTCATATTCGTTTTGCTAAAAAATGAACAATCTCAACATAATACTTATAAAGTGTATATTTTTTATTTAAATATAAAAAGCGGTATATAAATTGCACAATTTGGAAACCATTCTCACTTGAGCCTCCCTTTTTCTCTGAATTTGCATCTTTAACTCAATTTGCACACTTAAGTTGCGCCATTTATATAAACTACAACTGTAAATGATACTATTTGGATTAGAGACTACATTTTCTTTAAACAAACTAGAAACAAAGTGACATAAATCAGAAATCAAACTCAGATGCTAGCTTACTACATTCTGGTTTCACTCGACCCAATTGATTCTTTTTTTTTTTCTAATTAGACATACTGAAACTACCCTACAATATTTCAAAATTACTATTTTACTGAATCTCAAATTTCCCAAATTTCCCTTTTATTTAAACAACCCTATAAAATTAAAATTACTTTTTTTTTGACTAAATCTCAAGTTAGCATGACCTGTGTTCTTAACTTAACTATGGCCGGTTTAGTTATCAACAAAGTACCAGAATTCTGGATGGGATCAAGTTTGGCAATATAATCTTGGTCTTGGCTCAGCCATTATTCTAATATTGGAATTTTATGTCTGTTTTACTACAATTTTAACATGTTCAAAATCAGGGAGCGATGTTACCAAGAGCAAAGTATCGCATTACTCTCTGATTGGTTGAAACTTATTTGACTGGGTCAAAGGTTGACTTTGACCAAGGTTGACCAAATCTTGTATCGCATTTTCTAGGAGTTCTAGAAGGTCTTGTTCTGCAAGGTTTGTACCGCTGGATTCGTATCGTCGCTCTCTACGATTTGATACCCAGTTTGACCCCTTTTGGAAGAGTTCACTTTTGGTCAACTCGGCGATTTCTTGGGTTTGACTTTTCATCTTTTTGTGGATTTTGTAGGTCTCGGCTTGGATAGTCGGCTGATAAGGGTTATAAGAATTTTTGGGGAAACGTGTGAAGGGTTTTCGCGGAAATTTATCGAAAATTCGGCCAGCTTTGGCCCATGATTTTCAGATAGGCTCGTCATTTGAAGTTGACATTTCACCAAGTCGTCCAAATATCGTTTTCTCAGTCTTTTTACCTGAAAAATCACACAAAAGTGTATTAAGAGTTTCACAAATAATTTTTATTAATTTTAGACATTTTTCATACATTTTATGTGATTTAATGGTGAATTTTACATGATAAAACCCTAAAAATGTGTATAAAAATACACATTACAAATCTCACCACACTTAAATCAAGCTTGCCCTCAAGCGTAAATTTAAATCAAGTTTTGGGTTTTTAGAATCAGTTTAAATTCATTTGAAAAGAGATTAAATTATTGCCTTATTATTAGTCGATTGTTATTATAATACACGAATGTCGGTGAATGTCCATTAATAACTTTAAAACTTCAAGGTTGTTTCAACTCATCAATCTTTTATCCCAATTATCCGTTTTCCATAAACTAGTACCCTAAGAAAATATTTCTACTTTAACCCCCTAAATTTCGCAAAAAAGGTTCAGCTAAATTTTACTTCGCCCTTTTAAACAAATTGAAAGTTTTAGACACACAATTTCAAGCACAAAATCTGTGTCTAATGACACTAAAAATTATTTATTTCTTTATTAAAAAGTTTGTACATTATTATTATTATTATTATTATTATTATTATTATTATTATTATTATTATTATTATTATTATTATTATTATTATTATTATTATTATTATTATTATTATTATTATTATTATTATTATTATTATTATTATTATTATTTTATTTATTTTATTTTATTTTTTTCTTATTTTATTTTTTTAATAATTTTTTTTATTTATATATTTATATTTAATAATCTGCTACCCCAGCCTTTGCCTCTCCGCGGCGGATCATCTCCCTCTGGTCACTTCTAGCATACTCGGATTCCAGGCCATGCAGCCGGCCCTTCCGCGTGAATACCAGTGATTCACCATCACCGATACCCAGCTACTTGGTACCATGCAAGTTGGATTGCCTGTAACTGAGCGTTAAGAACTATCTCTCGCGACGTACACCCCTGAGGGTCACCATAAGACGAGGTATAGCAGATTATTTAAAAATCATATGAAAATAATACATTTTTGTACTAGAAAATGGGCGGTAGTTCTTCAACAAGTTTCAAAGGGCTAATAAAATCACACATTTCATGAAGCCACAGTTTGAAAAATAGGGATAATTCCGAAAAATTTAATTACGGCACTAAAGGATGAAAACATTATATTTTGTCGTAAAATATTGAGGAGATGAACACGTTATGTAATTTTTAAACCATTAATGGACTTTATATGGATAGTATAGATGGAATGAGGTGGAATGGAAAATATTATGGCAAATAATTTAATAACCTTTAAAAGTTTTTCAAAAATTATTCTTCATTTTCCAAAACCCTAAACTTTTCAAAAACTTGTTGCTTGAAGGACTTGATTTCAAAACTCTTCTTTTCCAAAACCCTTTTTTCACTTTTCTTTTAAAAGTCTTTTTATTTATTTACAAATCCAAGCAAGATAGTGTATTTACAAAAATTTTACAAAAATAAGGAAGATGAAATAAAAACAAAATTTTAAATTTTATGAGTGTTTTTTTTTTTGGACACAAAAAAGGTTACAAAACTAGGATTTGTGCAAAATCACCATCACCACACTTAAACTTTTGCAAGTTTAAGTGTAAATGAAGAAGTTTTGTGAAAAGAAAAATGAAAAATATGACCTGACATGACGAGTTGCCTCTCGCCAAGCGCTCCCGTTTAACGTCTCGAGCCCGACGCGCTTTCGCTCATCCTTCCTGTTCCTTTGCGCCATTTGGCGCTTCTACCAATTCTTGCTCATCAAACCACCGCGCGTCGTGATTTTCGTAATATGCCTTCAAGCGGTGGCCATTGACTTTGAATGCGACCCCTCCTTCCCTAGAGATTTCAAACACTCCAAAGGGAAAAATGTTGGTTATAGTAAATGGCCATGTCCATCTGCTCTTCAACTTCACGGGATGCAATCTCAACTGAGAGTTGAACAACAAAACCTTATCGCCAACCTTGTACTCTTTTTTGCGAATAAGTTTGTCATGAGCGATGTTTAGTTTTTCTTTGTAAATTCTCGAATTGTCATAAGCTTCAAGACGAAGCTCTTCCAATTCTTGAATTTGCATTTTCCTTAATACCGAATCTTTTGGGTAATCTTGATTTACTTTTTTAATCGCCCAAAAAGCCTTGTGTTCAATTTCGACCGGTAAATGACAACTCTTTCCATACACAAGTTTGAAAGGAGTCATCCCTATCGGTGTCTTGTATGCGGTACGATAGGCCCATAATGCATCCCCAAGCCTTTGACTCCAATCCTTGCGAGAGGGATTAACCACTTTCTCAAGGATTGTTGTAATTTCACGATTAGAGATTTCAGCTTGGCCATTAGTTTGGGGATGGTATGCAGTCGACATGCGATGTTGAAAATGGTAATTTTTCAAAAGTGATTCGAGGTATTTGTTGTTGAAATGAGAGCCCCTATCACTAATGATAGCTTTAGGTACTCCAAAGCGCTGAAAGATGTTCTTTTTAAGGAACTCGATCACCGTTTTGGAGTTGGCATCTCTTGTTGGAACTGCCTCGACCCACTTAGACACATAGTCGACACATCATTTGATTGAGGAACCGGGCCCATAAAATCTATCCCCCATACGTCAAAAAGCTCAGAAAACAATAAAGTTTTAATAGGCATTTCGCTTTTGCGGGTTAGATTTCTCGTTCTTTGGCAGTTCTCACAACTCTTTACAAAGGAATGAGCATCTTTTTAAAGAGTTGGCCAATATAATCCGCTTTGGAGCACCTTGTGACTCGTGCGTTGGGCTCCAAAGTGGCCCCCACATTCTAAAGAGTGACAAAAAGATAGTACCGACTTGAAGTCACAATCAGGCACGCACTTGCGCACCATTTGATTGGAGCAGATCTTGTAAAGGAGTGGATCTTCCCAAAAATAGTAGCGCGAGTCATTCCTGAGTTTGTCCTTCTGAGCGCGAGAGAGTGTGTTTGGCACCTGTCCCGTCTCCAGAAGGTTGACGATGTCTGTATACCAAGGTGTACTCGCCTGGATTGCATAAAGATGCTCGTCAGGAAACAGCTCGTTGATCGGGAGAATGTCGCCTTCATTCATCGGGAGTCAACTAAGATGATCGGCCACGAGGTTCTCTGCACCTTTTTTGTCTCGGACCTCCACATTGAATTCTTGAAGAAGGAGAAGCCATCGTAAGAGTCGCGGTTTCCACTCCTTTTTCTTCATCAAGTACTTCAGTGCTGCATGATCTGAAAACACAACCACTTTTGTTCCGACCAAATATGATCGGAACTTTTCCAATGCAAACACAATAGCCAATAATTCTTTTTCTGTGGTCGTGTAATTTCGTTGTGCATCGTCAAGTGTCCTAGAAGCATAATAAATAATGTGGGGATCCTTATCGACTAGTTGGCCCAGAACGGCACCAACGCTTAATCCACTTGCGTCGCACATGATCTCGAATGGGAGGTTCCATCGGGTGGTTTGATTATCGGGGCGGTGCATAGCTTCTCCTTCAGGACGTCGAAAGCCTCCTTACACGCGTCGTCAAAGTCGAATTTGGCGTCCTTTTGGAGAAGGCGACACATTGGTTGTGCAATCTTGGAAAAGTCGCGGATGAAATGCCTGTAAAAGCCCGCATGTCCCAAGAATGAGCTTACGTCTTTCACATTTCGAGGGTAAGGTAACGTCCTGATTACATCCACCTTCGCCTTGTCCACCTCCAAACCTTTCTCTGAAACAAGGTGACCTAATACAATCCCTTGGCTCACCATGAAGTGGCACTTTTCAAAATTCAAGACAAGGTTAGATTCGACACACTTCTCCATTATTAGCCCCAAATTGATTAAACACTCATAAAATGAGTTGCCGTAAATGGAGAAGTCATCCATAAAAACTTCTATAAATTTTGAAATGTATTCAGAGAAAATGGAAATCATGCACCTTTGAAATGTACCTGGAGCATTACACAATCCGAAAGGCATCCTTCGATACGCGAAAGTACCAAAGGGACAAGTAAATGTCGTCTTCTGTTGATCGGCAGGATCTATCGCGATTTGAAAATACCCTGAGTATCCATCCAGAAAATAGTAATATGGTCGGCCTGCCAATCGCTCTAACATTTGATCAATAAAAGGGAGAGGGAAGTGATCCTTCTTTATCGCCGCATTGAGTTTACAGTAATCAATACACAGACGCCATCCATTTTGTATTCGTGTAGGCACCTTCTCACCTTCCGAGTTCTCAACAATTGTAATTCCCGTCTTTTTAGGTACCATATGGATGGGTGACACCCACTCGGAGTCGGCTACATCATATATTATGCCTGCGTCGAGGAGCTTAAGCAACTCCTTCTTAACCACCTCCATCATCACAGGATTTAGCCGCCTTTGAGCTTCCCTTGAGGGCTTCGCTCCGTCTTCAAGGGTAATCTTGTGCATACAAGTGGCGGGACTAATGCCTGGTATGTCGGCTAATATCCAGCCTATCGCCTTCTTGTGTTTTATCAAGACTTCCACCAGTCGCCACTCCTGGTCGGATGTGAGGTTGGAGGCAATAATCACAGGTAGGGTTTCTTTTGGCCCGAGGTATGTGTATTTGAGGTGATTTGGAAGAGGTTTAAGCTCGAGTTTGGGCGCCTTCTCAGTGGACGGTGGCATTCGTTCTCCCGAAATCTTGAGCTCCGTCGTCATTGGTCCTGAAAACAAAAAAACTTCTTCCATCATGCACTTTTCAGAGTTAGGCAAATTTTCATTTTCAATTCCTTGTATTAATGTGTCATTTTTATTGCCTAACAAGTAATCATCCTTTGGGGTTTCATTTTCTAATTCTTCCCAAAACTCATCAAAAGAATCATTTAAAGAATTTAGAGAATGAGAAGACTCCCCTATCAGATGCTCATCGACGAGCTCATCAATTTCGTCGATGATAGAGATGCTCGACACGCTGTTGTCGTCTGGGAATTTTATCGCGTCGAAGATATTAAAGGAGATCTTCTCATTGTCGAACTCCATCGACAAGGTTCCCGAATGGCAATCGATTCGAGTTTTTGCTGTCCTAAGAAATGGTCTTCCCAAGAGAATGGAAGACGAATCTGCAGTGCTTCCCATTTCGATGATGTAAAAGTCGGCTGGGAAAACTAGTCCGTTTACCCTGACCAACACATCTTCCACCACTCCTAAAGGTTGGATTGCAGATCGGTCTGCAAGGGTCACCATGACTCGGGTGTACTTCAGACTACCCAGGTCAAGGGTCTCATAAACAGACCTGGGCATGACATTAATCGCAGCCCCTAAGTCAAGCATGCATCTAGCAAACTGATGATGCCCAATTGTACACGGAATGGCGAAGATTCCAGGATCTTTTTCTTTTAGGGGCAATCTGGCGTCTAGGCTTAAAATAGCCGAGAGGTTCACCTTCTCATTCCCTTTCAATCTTCTCTTGTTGGTGCACAATTCTTTTAAGAACTTTGCAACATTGGGGAATTTTTTCATTTTCACCTTTTTAAAAATCGCAAGCATGTCCTTCTCGGCCTCTGCCTTTTTGTTCACCGCCAAACGGGATCGGAATGGTGCCTTTGGCACGTAAGTTGTCTCCTCCTTTTTTCCCTTTCCTTGTACATTTACATCCTCATCCTCATCCTTATTCTCATTCAGAACTACATTTCCATCCTCTAACCCTAATTCTTCGTCTTTCTCCCCTTGTTCGTCACGCCTTTTCACAACAATCTCTTTTTCATCTCTAGGTAATTCAACCTTTTTCCCGCTTCTCAAATTAATAGCAAGGACCGGTTTGGTGTCAGGTCCCCTTCCTTGAGATGGGGGTTTATTATCAACCTAGCCCTTCAACACATTAACCTCTCCTGCAATTTGTTTTACTTGCATCTCAAGGTTTTGCATTTGTCGGCCTTGGATTGCTTGATCTTGGGAAAGGTTTGCTTGGCCTTGCGAGATAACTGAGATTTGACCAGCGAGTTTGTTCTCCACACTTGAGAGTTGGTTCTGAAAATCAGAAAACTGTCCGTAAGGCCTTGCATCATAGCCATTAGCTGGGCCATGTCTGAGTTTGAAGATGAAGGTTCAGAAGAAGACAGTTGTGTGTTTTGAGGTGGAGTTGGAGTAGGTTGAGAGTGTTGGGGTTGCGCGTTTGGGTGAGTGTAGAGTCCTTGCCTTTGGGGTTGTTGGTTCTCCTTAGTTCTCCAACGAAGGTTAGGGTGTTTTCTTCCAGGGTCGTAAGAGTATTGAGCTTTTTGGTACCCATAACCCCCTTGGTTTCCCCCATAACTTCCCATTGCATTCACATCTTGTTGAAGCATTTCGCATTCATCGGTTAAATGCGTTGTACTCCCACAAAACTCGCACTTCTTGGGTTCAATTTTCCCCCCTACTGCATTGAGCATTTGGCTGAATCTCGTCTCGAAATTGGCGGTAATTCGCGATTCCATCGCCTTGAGATCCACCGTATTGGTAGCATTGACTTGACCACCACGTCCACTTCGGCCTCTCATGCCTTCTTGCATTCGTCACAATGAGTTCTCGCACTGGAGAGGGTGTTAAGTGATTAATGTTTCCTCCCGCTGAGCATTGAAGAAAACGGGCATCGAGGTCGTTCATGCCTTCGAGGAATTGAGCAATGAGAGAGGTTTCCTCCAAATTGTGGTTGGGGCAAGATGCGCATAACCGGATGAAGCGTTCGTAATACTCCTTTAGGTTTTCTTCACTCCTTTGCTTGATCCCTGTAATTTCGGATCGCAGCTTGGCAGTGAGTGAATCAGGTAGTAGCGCTTGAGGAAGCGTTGTGCTACTTCCTCAAAGGTCCTGAATGGCCCGCCTTGAAGGTGATTGAGCCAATCTCTTGGAGCATCTCCTAAGATATGAGAAAAAAGAGTGAGTTTAATATTATCCAGTTCATTTGTTTTATCAAAGAGAGCTGTGCATTTCCTATCTAATTCACCCAAATGTATATAAGAATTGTCATTTCTATGCCCTTCAAAAATAGGTAATATATTTAATATAGCAGGGTGGGTATCACAATGTTTCCTGGATTTTGTTGAAGATTGTGTGCCAAGAGTTCTCCTAATATTCTTTCTTCAGCTATTTTCACTTTATTTTAATTTTCTAAATGTTTTTCTTCGACTTTTAGATCTTGATATGATGATGAGTTTAAACTCCCTAATGAT
Source organism: Juncus inflexus (assembly GCA_024447665.1). NCBI lineage: Eukaryota > Viridiplantae > Streptophyta > Magnoliopsida > Poales > Juncaceae > Juncus > Juncus inflexus. Next base: position 5,214,541 of record JAJHPC010000011.1, read on the forward strand.
GAAGATCGGATGTAGGGATGGTTCGGATGATTTTGAGCTTGATCTTGTGGCTCTTCCACTCGTGGTGGATCTATCTTTGGATCTAGAGGCCCTAAGGTAGGAGAAGTCTCCACTTCTCGATTTCGCTTCGAAAAAGTTGAAACGCCTGGCGCTCCCTTCTTCTTGTTCTTCCTGATGTCTCTCAACGTCTGATTCAAGTCGGGACTTTGAGAGACCTGAGGATTGTCTTTTTTCATACACCTTCAAAAAAAATAAAACACTAGAAAAAACGTGAGATCGGTTAGTCAAAAATTTAATGCAAGCCGCTTCCCCGGCAACGGCGCCATTTGTAACAACGCGAAAACTTGTCGTTTGAGTAATCACGTGTTAACAAAGATATTTGTATTTTCCCTAATTTTAATATTTAGTTTATATGTGGTATTGAGTTTTGGGGTGTCGAACTCAAGGAAGCAAGGCCTTAAATGTTTTAACATTCGATATTCACTTTTATTTTAGTGTTGTGTTTTGGAAAGGTTGTTGATGTTATTTAAAATAAGAAAAATTGCAATACAAAGATAAAAACAAATTTCCTTTTTTTTAAAAGTTTAAAAGAGAAATAGTAGGGAAATGATGACGATTTGTGTAACTTGAGAATCACTAATCACAAAAGATAGAAAATTAATTATTTGGTATTTATAAGCAAGGTTTAATTAATTCATTTCCAAAAATCAATTAATAAACACATCAAATATCAGATCCACTCAAAAACTTCCACTTTTAAGTTGTTCTTATATTTGATTTAACCCTTATTTGAATAAAAGAAAGACTCTTCCAAGTCAATATTACTCAAACAAATCTCATAAATATTTAACGTTAAATCATTCTTCTAAATAACTCAACTTTAAATCTCATAAAAAAATGTCAAGATTTAATCTTAAAATACCATGATAAATGCAAAGTTCACTTAAGATTTCATCAACAAAAGCTACACAAAAAATCTTTTCCCTACTTTTAAAACTATTCACTCATGTCCACAAAAACCATACTCACATCAAATAAAATACAATAAAGAGAAAAATAAATCAAACCGCCTCTTGTCCAAAAAACCATGTGACCCTGCCCATTGGTCCCAAGTGGGGAAAAATTTGGATTGGTATGACGATGGCCGAAAGTGTATGAATATTTTAGCTACCAGTTACAATGACTTGCCATATTATCTTAAATCTTGTTTTTGTTACCTGACCTGCTTTCCCGAAGACCATACATTTGAAGCAGAATCCTTGCTGAGGACGTGGATCGCTGAAGGATTTATGGATCATAACAAGAAAGGAACGCTCGAGGAGAAAGCCGAGCTTTGCTTAGAGGAGCTAGCTCAAAGGTATGATTTTCTTAAAGTTTAGTGTTAAGCTGGACATTGTCATTTTTTGGCACTAGATACCTTTTACCTAAACACATTTTATCTAAAGATGCGAATCGTTCTCGATCTCTCCCCTTATTGGTCGATTTAATACTTGCTCCTTCTAGATCAAGCACTTCTCTCTTTTCTAAAATTTTATTCTCTCTTTTTACTCTCAAGAAATGAAGATTTGAAACTTGTGGACATTACTGGTGGAAAAGAGAAGAGATGAAAAATGGTGGAAGAGATGAAAGAAAAATGGATGTATGAATTGAAGTAAGAATGGATGTGTGTAATGGTAATCCATAGAGAGAGAAAAAGGGGGTATTTTTATAGAGATGAATGACCTAGAAAATATTTGGAAATAAGCTTGTGGGACTAAAGATTTAACTTGGTCCGGATTTTGAGTTGGGTAGCAATTTGGGGGATCTTTAACACTATTTTTCCTTTATTTCTATTCAAATTCTGTTTGGGTGCAATTTTCTGGGTACATTTATCATTTCCCTTCATTCTCATCCAACTCAACAGACGTGACACGTGACACCCTCTCATTGGACACACTAAATTCCAGCATCTAATCTGACCGCTCAGAGCGTGACACGCGTTCCATTCCAGATAATTAGTTTACTGGAAAGCCACGTGTCAAAATCCCATTGGTTGCAGCTGAACCTCGTACTGCCACCGTTCAGACTCTGCAGAAACCGTGTGTTGGTTCCTCTCCATTTCTTTCTCATTTGCATGTTAATGTGGAACTGGAGGCGTAGGGCCGCGCGTGCATGAGAGATGACCAACGCACTTCAGCTGGAGAAAACGCGTGAAACCACGTGTCATGCTGTGATTGGCTGAAATTCGATCCTCGTACTGCCACCATTGTCAGTCTGTTAAGTGTGTCCCCCATTCACCGTCTGCCACGTGTCCTCGACGCAACTAAGCCACCACGTGTCGCCGCCTGATTTGCTGAATTCCGAATAGAATATGTTACGTGTCATCTCTTGATTTGCTTATCTCCAACGGAATCTGCCACGCGTTGCTCTCTGATTGGTTGAAACTTATTTGACTGGGTCAAAGGTTGATTTTGACTAAGGTTGACCAAATTATTTTACACAAAAGTGTATTAAGAGTTTCACAAATAATTTTTATTAATTTTAGACATTTTTCATACATTTTATGTGATTTAATGGTGAATTTTACATGATAAAAATCCTAAAAATATATATAAAAATACACATTACATCAATCCACAAAACATTAATTCAATAAAGTCAAGCAAATCTGAAGTAAAGTTAGAATAACAGATATACTGACAAACAAGAACTGAACAACAAATAATTTTCATTAAACAATAAAATAAATCAAGCTAATACATACAGACAGCTAAAGGTAAACTAATACTCAACTCAACAAACAAACTAATACAAAACCGAAATAAAACAACATAAAATATATAACAAATAAACTAGGAATTAATATAAAATAACTACGGAATAATGAATGAACTAATAACCAGACTAAAGAAAATAAAACTAACGAAACAAATAGAGTAAATAATGAACTAAGGACAGGACAGTAAGTAAATGAACAAGGCCTGAGGACTCAAGAGCAGGCTCGACAAGCATCAATAGAGAGGTCAAGTGCAGCAGCAAGCGCCATGTAGGCGGCTAAATCTTCCTTCGATCTGACGAACTTGGCCGCCACCTCAACATTTAATGCGGGACTCTTCCGCTTTCCTTCTCCTTTCACACTGGCCAACATCACAAATCCACGCGTCCTATCTGTCGGTAAATCATTGGAGAATCGGCCACCGTCTTTTCGGCTTATCGACGAATACGAAATAGCAATTCCGTCCAAGGAATCCATCAACCTTTCGAACCTGTACGTGATGCTTCCTTCTGTTGGATCTGTCCATGCACACAACTTTCCCCACGCTGCCCATTTGCCGCTGTTTCTTGGCTGCAAGATCAGCCAAGATCCAGGTTTTGCTGAAGTTATGCTGTTGGTGTCTATAATCGGAACGAAGGGCTCAGTCATGAGTGCAATTGCAGCGGGCGAGCCTAATTTGTCCTGCACTATTACTGAACAGTCCTGCTTCTCGGCCTTGTGATGAGCTAGGCCGAGCTTCTTCTTTATCCATGTTTTGAAGAGTTTGAGACCCCCGGTTTTCCCACGTCCCTTCATGACAGAATCGCGAGAGAAAATGTAAAAAAATACCGATTGGGATCTTTGAGAATCTTGGACGTGGCAGACTCGAGAGTTGATTGCTGCTGGACCTCTACTCGCCTTGAAAACAAGTCGTTCTTCTTTCTCTGTGCAAACTGAAACGTGTAGCTGAGAGAAGCAGGGCCCATCTTTCATCTCTACGTCCCTCCATCCTGAGTGATGCTCGGTGACTCGTTCTTCCATTGAATTCCTGAGATCTACCTTCATAGTCGTGCTTCCCAAGACCCAATCTTGAGAAGATGGAAGAACGGTTGGGCAGCAGTCGTCAAAGCAGGCAAACACCTCAAGTGTCGGATTTGCAGGCCCTTTTCCAAACCGACTCAGCTCTAGTTTTGAGAAATCAATAGCGACAGCCGGCCCTTTTGGCGCCCCAAACCAACCCACTGCATCACAAGAGACGATGTTAAGTGGAGTGCATTTTGAGAACCGGCCATCTGCCAGCTTAATCCTGACATATAAAGAGGCTGAAGAACGAGCCTGTTTGATCGCGGTGGCTGCTGTGGAAGTCCCCAAGGGGAGCCGAACAGCCAGGTTGAAGATCAACAGTCTCAAGAAGACTGAAGGATCCATGGCTTCTTTGAAGAGTTCTTCAATGTCTTGAAAGAAAAGAGAGTGAATGTTAAAAGCTTAGAATTAGCAGAGAATATAGAGAAATAGCGAGTGAAATATGAAGGAGAGGTCTGATATATATAGGCTACGCACACAATTGACCGTTACAGTATATGGTTTTCCTTATCCACATCCAATAAATAGAACCGATCGACTCTGCCACTTACTCTTTTGTTAGGTCCTTAACCGTAATTATAGAATGTATTGTTATAATTTTTTTACATTTTATCAAAGGTGCAGCAAACATTTTTTTAAAGGCTGCAGGAGTTAATTAGCTTAGTAGATATGTATTATTTTACACTATTTTTACACTCTTTTATTATATTATTTTACATTACTTCAAAGATGACATCTACTATCTACATACTATCTTTTGATGTGTATTATACAATCTTATAACATTCTTAAAGATCGCAATGACCATCAAATGTTAGATTATGGAGTTCATGTATAAATCCGTCTTTAGATGTCTTTCGATATAGTATTCTTATACTTTGACATTTATATTCTTATACTCTGATGGTTATACTATTCGTATAGTTATAGTTTCGATAGTTATATACTCCTACAAGAGTAGATATTTATATACTCCTTCAAGAGTTGCTTGCATTATATATTCATTATTTTGAGATTTTATACAATTTTGTTTCGACCAACTTTTTATAACATTTATATAAAATCTTTTTTATACTCCTGCAAGAGTTGATATCTATATACTCGTACAATAGTTGCATGTATTATATATTCATTATATTTTGATATTTTATACTATTTTTTATTCTTTACCACGTTTTACAACATTTATATAAAATCTTTTTTTATACTTATATATTTGTAATAGTATACCATTCTAAAAATCCAACTGAAAGAGACGATAAACGAAAAATTGAATTTTTTTTTTTTTTTTTAACAATTAGACCCTAGATTGAACCTAGCAGTCTGTAATTAATATATAAAGAAGTTCGATTACAAGTTTTGTTGCGACGAGAATTGGCTAAAGGAAAAATTGACTTCGTTCGAAACAACTGAACTCATTAACTACAATTTCTACAAAGGAACAAACACAATAGAAAATGCATACAAAAAAGATCTGAATAATTCTTTTTAATTGCAAAGTTCATATTCACCTTATAATTTTCTTTTTCTTTTTTTCATTTCTCTATTACTCATTTCAAAATCTTTCCTTCCTCATATCTAACCCAACTATAAAAAACAAAAAAAAAAGAATTTTCATAATAGGAGGCAATAAAAAACCTCCCACTTCCTTCGGCTCCAACAATAAAAAAAAATAATAATAATAAAACAAAAATAAACTAACAATTTCCAATTCTCGATTTTACCAAGGCCCAATGGGCCCATTCACATGACCATTTTCTTGAATTAGGTTAGAATAACTTGTGACTTTTGCGCTTGGTAAACAGGATTGAATACATATGAGTCAGAAATGAGTTTAAATACTTGAGGGCTTTGAAATAAATCGTTGGCTAAATTCTTCTTAGAAGTCCTGTTTTGTGAATTCTTGTTATTGTATCTTCTTAACCCATTTATGTTTCCACACAAAATTATGACACTATATTTAAATCAGTATTTGGATTAGAATTTTGATCAGTTTTTATATAGCAGTAATAAGCAAATTTGTTATTGAACTTCATATTCGTTTTGTTAAAAAATGAACAATCTCAACATAATACTTATAAAGTGTATATTTTTTATTTAAATAAAAAAAGTGGTATATAAATTGCACAATTTGGAAACCATTCTCACTTAAGCCTCCCTTTTTCTCTGAATTTGCATCTTTAATTCAATTTGCACGCTTAAGCTGCCCCATTTATATAAACTACAACTGTAAATGATACTATTTGGATTAGAGACTACATTTTCTTTAAACAAACTAGAAACAAAATGACATAAATCAGAAATCAAATTCAGATGCTAGCTTACTACATTCTGGTTTCACTCGACCCAATTCTTTCTTTCTTTTTTTCTAATTAAACATACTGAAACTACGCTACAATATTTCAAAATTACTATTTTACTAAATCTCAAATTTTCCAAATTTCACTTTTACTTAAACAACCCTAGAAAATTAAAATCACTTTTTTTTTACTAAATCTCAAGTTAGCATGACCTGTGTTCTTAACTTAACTATGGCCGGTTTAGTTATCAACAAAGTATCAGAATTCTAGAATGGATCAAGTTTGGCAATATAATCATGGTCTTGGCACAGCCATTATGCTAATATTGGAATTTTATGTCTGTTTTACTACAATTTTAACATGTTCAAAATTCAGGGAGCGATGTTACCAAGACCAAAGTATGTCCTGGTACGGATAAAACCGAACGCTTCAATTCTTCCATATTAATACTGCCATTCCCCCTTACATTTTGCAGTGCAGGAATCTCGACAATCCTGTGTTTTCAAATCCTTTTTTTTAATGCGAGCTTGAGACGGGTTTTCAAATCCTTTATTCCTACAACTTTTCTACACCAAAGTCAATTAAAATCTGAAACCTGGTCTGTCGGTTGTTTTTACTTGCATGCCCCGACATTTTTTAAAATTAGTAAAACTAAATTTTTTTTATCTGAGCCTTAAGTCATGATCAGTACACTTCTCAAATTACACAAGTTTTTTACAATTTTCAGTGATTAGTTCTGGTTCTATTAGCGCTGCTTTTTTGCTCACGCCAAGAAAGAACATTTAAAATTCAGCTGTTTTAAGAATAAACCTTCATAAACACATTTTTGTCTAAAAAAAACATATAAAATTCAGGCCGGTTAACCCGTTATTTTTGCATACAAACTTTGTTTCATTAAATTTGAATAAAAAAATTCAGAATTGTTAATCCAAAATACCTAAGTCATCGGCTTCAAGTCCCGGATAGAGATAAATGTTGTTTTACATATTTAGGTTGAAATAATTGTGTATGAAAACCCGAACTGTGGCGATCTTTCTTTGATTCGAATTCCGTTCTTGATTTCTTTCGAATAAAATCTGGAACCCAGTTAGTTATTTTTTACTTAGCCCTAAAATTATGAAAATAATAAAATCAAATTCCTGGGCCCGAACCAGGAAGCCTTCGTGTGCTGGAATTGAGCTACTGTTGATTTATGATTGATCAGAAACATTTGCAATACACCAGTGTATTAGATTGATTTGAAGAATTAAACTTTTAAGAACAATAGACAATTGTACTAGACCAGTATATATATTGGATTTGAAGAATTGTAACTTGCAAGCACAACTGGAACTAATTGTCTTCTGTATGCTTTGCAGTGGTCTAACTCTAAACACTGAATCGTCAATCCACAAAACATTAATTCAATAAAGTCAAGCTAATCTGAAGGAAAGTTAGAATAACATATATACTGACAAGCAAGAACTCAACAACAAATAATTTGCATTAAACAATAAAATAAATCAAGCTAATACATACAGACAGCTAAAGGTAAACTAATACTCAACTCAACAAACAAACTAATACAAAACCGAAATAAAACAACATAAAATATATAACAAATAAACTACGAATTAATATAAAATAACTGCGGAATAATGAATGAACTAATAAGCAGACAAAAGAAAATAAAACTAACGAAACAAATAGAGTAAATAATGAACTAAGGACGGTAAGTAAATGAACAACGCCTGAGGGCTCAAGAGCTGGCTCGACAAGCATCAATGGAGAGGTCAAGTGCAGCAGCAAGCGCCATGTAGGCAGCTAAATCTTCCTTCGATCTGACGAACTTGGCCGCCACCTCAACATTTAATGCGGGACTCTTCCGCTTTCCTTCTCCTTTCACACTGGCCGACATCACAAATCCACGCATCCTATCTGTCGGTAAATCAATGGAGAATCGGCCACCATCTTTTCGGCTTATCGACGAATAGGAAACAGGAATTCCGTCCAGGGAATCCATCAACCTTTCGAACCTGTACGTGATGCTTCCTTCTGTTGGATCTGTCCATGCACAAATCTTTCCCCATGCTGCCCATTTGCCGCTGTTTCTTGGCTGCAAGATCAGCCAAGATCCAGGTTTTGCTGAAGTTATGCTGTTGGTGTCTAGAATCGGAACGAAGGGCTCAGTCATGAGTGCAATTGCAGCGGGCGAGCCTAATTTGTCCTGCACTATTACTGAACAGTCCTGCTTCTCGGCCTTGTGATGAGCTAGGCCGAGCTTCTTCTTTATCCATGTTTTGAAGAGTTTGAGACCCCCGGTTTTCCCACGTCCCTTCATGACCGAATCTCGAGGGAAAATGTAAGAAAATACCGATCGGGATCTTTGAGAATCTTGGATGTGGCAGACTCGAGAGTTGCTTGCTGCTGGACCTCTACTCGCCTTGAAAACAAATCGTTCTTCTTTCTCTGTGCAAACTGAAACGTGTAGCTGAGAGAAGCAGGGCCCATCTTTCATCTCTACGTCCCTCCATCCTGAGTGATGCTCGGTGACTCGTTCTTCCATTGAATTCCTGAGATCTACCTTCATAGTCGTGCTTCCCAAGACCCAATCTTGAGAAGATGGAAGAACGGTTGGGCAGCAGTCATCAAAGCAGGCAAACACCTCAAGTGTCAGATTTACAGGCCCTTTTGCAAACTGACTCAGCTCTAGTTTTGAGAAATCAAAAGCGACAGCCGGCCCTTTTGGCGCCGCAAACCAACCCACTGCATCACAAGAGACGATGTTAAGTGGAGTGCATTTTGAGAACCGGCCATCTGCCAGCTTAATCCTGACATACAAAGAGGCTGAAGAAAGAGCCTGTTTGATCGCGGTGGCTGCTGTGGAAGTCCCCAAGGGGAGCCGAACAGCCAGGTTGAAGATCAACAGTCTCAAGAAGACTGAAGGATCCATGGCTTCTTTGAAGAGTTCTTGAATGTCTTGAAAGAAAAGAGAGTGAATGTTAAAAGCTTGAGAATTAACAGAGAATATAGAGAAATAGCGAGTGAAATATGAAGGAGAGGTCTGATATATATAGGCTACGCACACAATTGACCGTTACAGTATATGGTTTTCCTTATCCACATCCAATAAATAGAACCGATCGACTCTGCCACTTACTATTTTGTTAGGTCCTTAACCGTAATTATAGAATGTATTGTTACAATTTTTTTACATTTTATCAAAGGTGCAGCAAACATTTTTTTAAAGGCTGCAGGAGTTAATTAGCTTAGTAGATATGTATTATTTTACACTATTTTTACACTCTTTTATTATATTATTTTACATTACTTCAAAGATGGCATCTACTATCTACATACTATCTTTTGATGTGTATTATACAATCTTATAACATTCTTAAAGATCGCAATGACCATCAAGTGTTAGATTTTGGAGTTCATGTATAAATCCGTCTTGAAATGTCTTTCGATATAGTATTCTTATACTTTGACATTTATATTCTTATACTCGATGTTTATACTATTCGTATAGTTATAGTTTCGATAGTTATATACTCCTACAAGAGTTGATATTTATATAATCCTTCAAGAGTTGCTTGCATTATATATTCATTATTTTGAGATTTTATACAATTCTGTTTCTGAACAACTTTTTATAACATTTATATAAAATCTCTTTTATACTCCTACAAGAGTTGATATTTATATACTCCTACAATAGTTGCTTCTATTATATATTCATTATATTTTGATATTTTATACTATCTTTTATTCTTTACCATAATTTACAACATTTATATAAAATCTTTTTGTATACTTATATATTTGTAATAGTATACTATTCCAAAAATCCAACTGAAAGAGACGATAAAAGAAAAATTGAATTTATTTTTTTTTTTTTTTTGACAATTAGACCCCGATTGAACCTAGCAGTCGTAATCAATATATAAAGAAATTCTATTACAAGTTTTGTTGCCACGAGAATTGGCTAAAGGAAAAATTGACTTCTTTCGAAACAACTTAACTCATTAACTACAATTTCTACCAAGGAACAAACACAATAGAAAATGCATCTACAAAAAGATCCGAATAATTCTTTTTAATTGCAAAGTTCATATTCACCTTATAATTTTCCTTTTCTTTTTATCATTTCTCTGTTACTCATTTCAAAACATTTCCTTCCTCATATCTTACCCAACTATAAAAAACAAAAAAAAAAAGAATTTTCATAATAGGAGGCAATAAAAAACCTCCCACTTCCTTCCCCACCAACAATAAAAAATAATAATAATAAAACAAACATAAACTAAAAATTTCAAATGCTCGATTTTACCAAGGCCCAATGGGCCCATTCACATGACCATTTTCTTGAATTCCCGCCAGTCTAGGAGGTAAGAAGAGGGTTTAACATGAGGTGGGCCGGAAAACAAATCGGGTACATGAGGATCCATAGACAAGTATCGGTTTTGAGGTTTTTTTTTGTAATTTTGATTCTTTTGGGGGGTTCAAGTGTGAAGTTGGGGTGTTTGTAGTTTTGTATAGAGTAAGGAGAGAGGAGCTTCAAAGTTTTTGGAAGGGACAAAAGATTATGATATTGTCTTAGGACTTTTGTGTAAGATTTAGATTTTTTTTTTTTTAATTAGGTTAGAATAGCTTGTGACTTTTGCGCTTGGTAAACAGGATTGAATACTTATGAGTCAGAAATGAGTTTAAATACTTGAGGGCTTTGAAATAAATCGTTGGCTAAATTCTTCTTAGAAGTCCTGTTTTGTGAATTCTTGTTTTATTGTATCTTCTTAACCCATTTATGTTTCCAAACAAAATTATGACATTATATTTAAATCAATATTTGGATTAGAATTTTGATCAGTATTTATATAGCATTAATAAGCAAATTTGTTATTGAAATTCATATTTGTTTTGTTAAAAAATGAACAATCTCAACATAATACTTATAAAGTGTATATTTTTTATTTAAATAAAAAAGTGGTATATAAATTGCACAATTTGGAAACCATTCTCACTTAAGCCTCCCTTTTTCTCTGAATTTGCATCTTTAATTCAATTTGCACGCTTAAGCTGCCCCATTTATATAAACTACAACTGTAAATGATACTATTTGGATTAGAGACTACATTTTCTTTAAACAAACTAGAAACAAAATGACATAAATCAGAAATCAAACTCAGATGCTAGCTTACTACATTCTGGTTTCACTCGACCCAATTCTTTCTTTCTTTTTTTCTAATTAAACATACTGAAACTACGCTACAATATTTCAAAATTACTATTTTACTAAATCTCAAATTTTCCAAATTTCACTTTTACTTAAACAACCCTAGAAAATTAAAATCACTTTTTTTTTACTAAATCTCAAGTTAGCATGACCTGTGTTCTTAACTTAACTATGGCCGGTTTAGTTATCAACAAAGTATCAGAATTCTAGAATGGATCAAGTTTGGCAATATAATCATGGTCTTGGCACAGCCATTATGCTAATATTGGAATTTTATGTCTGTTTTACTACAATTTTAACATGTTCAAAATTCAGGGAGCGATGTTACCAAGACCAAAGTATGTCCTGGTACGGATAAAACCGAACGCTTCAATTCTTCCATATTAATACTGCCATTCCCCCTTACATTTTGCAGTGCAGGAATCTCGACAATCCTGTGTTTTCAAATCCTTTATTCCTACAACTTTTCTACACCAAAGTCAATTAAAATCTGAAACCTGGTCTGTCGGTTGTTTTTACTTGCATGCCCCGACATTTTTTAAAATTAGTAAAACTAAATTTTTTTTATCTGAGCCTTAAGTCATGATCAGTACACTTCTCAAATTACCCAAGTTTTTTACAATTTTCAGTGATTAGTTCTGGTTCGATTAGCGCTGCTTTTTTGCTCACGCCAAGAAAGAACATTTAAAATTCAGCTGTTTTAAGAATAAACCTTCCTAAACACATTTTTGTCTAAAAAAATCATTTAAAATTCAGGCTGGTTAACCCGTTATTTTTGCATACAAACTTTGTTTCATTAAATATGAATAAAAAAACTCAGAATTGTAAATCCAAAATCCCTAAGTCATCGGCTTCAAGTCCCGGATAGAGATAAATGCTATTTTACATATTTAGGTTGAAATAATTGTGTATGAAAACCCGAACTATAGCGATCTTTCTTTGATTCGATTTCCGTACTTGATTTCTTTCAAATAAAATCTGGAACCCATTTAGTTATTCTTTACTTAGCCCTAAAATTATGAAAATAATAAAATCAAATTCCCGGGCCCGAACCAGGAAGCCTTCGTGTGCTGGAATTGAGCTAGTGTTGATTTATGATTGATAAGAAACATTTGCACTACACCAGTGTATTAGATTGATTTGAAGAATTAAACTTTTAAGAACAATAGACAATTGTACTAGACCAGTATATATATTGGATTTGAAGAATTGTAACTTGCAAGCACAACTGGAACTAATTGTCTTCTGTATGCTTTGCAGTGGTCTAACTCTAAACACTGAATCGTCAATCCACAAAACATTAATTCAATAAAGTCAAGCTAATCTGAAGGAAAGTTAGAATAACATATATACTGACAAGCAAGAACTGAACAACAAATAATTTTCATTAAACAATAAAATAAATCAAGCTAATACATACAGACAGCTAAAGGTAAACTAATACTCAACTCAACAAACAAACTAATACAAAACCGAAATAAAACAACATAAAATATATAACAAATAAACTACGAATTAATATAAAATAACTGCGGAATAATGAATGAACTAATAACCAGACAAAAGAAAATAAAACTAACGAAACAAATAGAGTAAATAATGAACTAAGGACGGTAAGTAAATGAACAAGGCCTGAGGGCTCAAGAGCTGGCTCGACAAGCATCAATGGAGAGGTCAAGTGCAGCAGCATGCGCCATGTAGGCAGCTAAATCTTCCTTCGATCTGACGAACTTGGCCGCCACCTCAACATTTAATGCGGGACTCTTCCGCTTTCCTTCTCCTTTCACACTGGTCGACATCACAAATCCACGCATCCTATCTGTCGGTAAATCAATGGAGAATCGGCCACCATCTTTTCGGCATATCGACGAATAGGAAACAGGAATTCCGTCCAGGGAATCCATCAACCTTTCGAACCTGTACATGATGCTTCCTTCTGTTGGATCTGTCCATGCACACAACTTTCCCCATGCTGCCCATTTGCCGCTGTTTCTTGGCTGCAAGATCAGCCAAGATCCAGGTTTTGCTGAAGTTATGCTGTTGGTGTCTAGAATCGGAACGAAGGGCTCAGTCATGAGTGCAATTGCAGCGGGTGAGCCTAATTTGTCCTGCACTATTACTGAACAGTCCTGCTTCTCGGCCTTGTGATGAGCTAGGCCGAGCTTCTTCTTTATCCATGTTTTGAAGAGTTTGAGACCCCCGGTTTTCCCACGTCCCTTCATGACAGAATCTCGAGAGAAAATGTAAGAAAATACCGATCTGGATCTTTGAGAATCTTGGATGTGGCAGACTCGAGAGTTGCTTGCTGCTGGACCTCTACTCGCCTTGAAAACAAATCGTTCTTCTTTCTCTGTGCAAACTGAAACGTGTAGCTGAGAGAAGCAGGGCCCATCTTTCATCTCTACGTCCCTCCATCCTGAGTGATGCTCGGTGACTCGTTCTTCCATTGAATTCCTGAGATCTACCTTCATAGTCGTGCTTCCCAAGACCCAATCTTGAGAAGATGGAAGAACGGTTGGGCAGCAGTCATCAAAGCAGGCAAACACCTCAAGTGTCAGATTTACAGGCCCTTTTGCAAACTGACTCAGCTCTAGTTTTGAGAAATCAAAAGCGACAGCCGGCCCTTTTGGCGCCGCAAACCAACCCACTGCATCACAAGAGACGATGTTAAGTGGAGTGCATTTTGAGAACCGGCCATCTGCCAGCTTAATCCTGACATACAAAGAGGCTGAAGAAAGAGCCTGTTTGATCGCGGTGGCTGCTGTGGAAGTCCCCAAGGGGAGCCGAACAGCCAGGTTGAAGATCAACAGTCTCAAGAAGACTGAAGGATCCATGGCTTCTTTGAAGAGTTCTTGAATGTCTTGAAAGAAAAGAGAGTGAATGTTAAAAGCTTGAGAATTAACAGAGAATATAGAGAAATAGCGAGTGAAATATGAAGGAGAGGTCTGATATATATAGGCTACGCACACAATTGACCGTTACAGTATATGGTTTTCCTTATCCACATCCAATAAATAGAACCGATCGACTCTGCCACTTACTATTTTGTTAGGTCCTTAACCGTAATTATAGAATGTATTGTTACAATTTTTTTACATTTTATCAAAGGTGCAGCAAACATTTTTTTAAAGGCTGCAGGAGTTAATTAGCTTAGTAGATATGTATTATTTTACACTATTTTTACACTCTTTTATTATATTATTTTACATTACTTCAAAGATGGCATCTACTATCTACATACTATCTTTTGATGTGTATTATACAATCTTAAAACATTCTTAAAGATCGCAATGACCATCAAGTGTTAGATTTTGGAGTTCATGTATAAATCCGTCTTGAAATGTCTTTCGATATAGTATTCTTATACTTTGACATTTATATTCTTATACTCTGATGTTTATACTATTCGTATAGTTATAGTTTCGATAGTTATATACTCCTACAAGAGTTGATATTTATATAATCCTTCAAGAGTTGCTTGCATTATATATTCATTATTTTGAGATTTTATACAATTCCGTTTCGAACAACTTTTTATAACATTTATATAAAATCTCTTTTATACTCCTACAAGAGTTGATATTTATATACTCCTACAATAGTTGCTTCTATTATATATTCATTATATTTTGATATTTTATACTATCTTTTATTCTTTACCATAATTTACAACATTTATATAAAATCTTTTTGTAGACTTATATATTTGTAATAGTATACTATTCCAAAAATCCAACTGAAAGAGACGATAAAAGAAAAATTGTATTTATTTTTTTTTTATTATATTTTTTTTTTTTTTTGACAATTAGACCCCAGATTGAACCTAGCAGTCTGTAATTAATATATAAAGAAATTCTATTACAAGTTTTGTTGCCACGAGAATTGGCTAAAGGAAAAATTGACTTCTTTCGAAACAACTTAACTCATTAACTACAATTTCTACCAAGGAACAAACACAATAGAAAATGCATCTACAAAAAAGATCTGAATAATTCTTTTTAATTGCAAAGTTCATATTCACCTTATAATTTTCCTTTTCTTTTTATCATTTCTCTGTTACTCATTTCAAAACATTTCCTTCCTCATATCTTACCCAACTATAAAAAACAAAAAAAAAAGAATTTTCATAATAGGAGGCAATAAAAAACCTCCCACTTCCTTCCCCACCAACAATAAAAAATAATAATAATAAAACAAACATAAACTAAAAATTTCAAATGCTCGATTTTACCAAGGCCCAATGGGCCCATTCACATGACCATTTTCTTGAATTCCCGCCAGTCTAGGAGGTAAGAAGAGGGTTTAACATGAGGTGGGCCGGAAAACAAATCGGGTACATGAGGATCCATAGACAAGTATCGGTTTTGAGGTTTTTTTTTGTAATTTTGATTCTTTTGGGGGGTTCAAGTGTGAAGTTGGGGTGTTTGTAGTTTTGTATAGAGTAAGGAGAGAGGAGCTTCAAAGTTTTTGGAAGGGACAAAAGATTATGATATTGTCTTAGGACTTTTGTGTAAGATTTAGATTTTTTTTTTTTTAATTAGGTTAGAATAGCTTGTGACTTTTGCGCTTGGTAAACAGGATTGAATACTTATGAGTCAGAAATGAGTTTAAATACTTGAGGGCTTTGAAATAAATCGTTGGCTAAATTCTTCTTAGAAGTCCTGTTTTGTGAATTCTTGTTTTATTGTATCTTCTTAACCCATTTATGTTTCCAAACAAAATTATGACATTATATTTAAATCAATATTTGGATTAGAATTTTGATCCGTATTTATATAGCATTAATAAGCAAATTTGTTATTGAACTTCATATTTGTTTTGTTAAAAAATGAACAATCTCAACATAATACTTATAAAGTGTATATTTTTTATTTAAATAAAAAAGTGGTATATAAATTGCACAATTTGGAAACCATTCTCACTTAAGCCTCCCTTTTTCTCTGAATTTGCATCTTTAATTCAATTTGCACGCTTAAGCTGCCCCATTTATATAAACTACAACTGTAAATGATACTATTTGGATTAGAGACTACATTTTCTTTAAACAAACTAGAAACAAAATGACATAAATCAGAAATCAAATTCAGATGCTAGCTTACTACATTCTGGTTTCACTCGACCCAATTCTTTCTTTCTTTTTTTCTAATTAAACATACTGAAACTACGCTACAATATTTCAAAATTACTATTTTACTAAATCTCAAATTTTCCAAATTTCACTTTTACTTAAACAACCTTAGAAAATTAAAATCACTTTTTTTTTACTAAATCTCAAGTTAGCATGACCTGTGTTCTTAACTTAACTATGGCCGGTTTAGTTATCAACAAAGTATCAGAATTCTAGAATGGATCAAGTTTGGCAATATAATCATGGTCTTGGCACAGCCATTATGCTAATATTGGAATTTTATGTCTGTTTTACAACAATTTTAACATGTTCAAAATTCAGGGAGCGATGTTACCAAGACCAAAGTATGTCCTGGTACGGATAAAACCGAACGCTTCAATTCTTCCATATTAATACTGCCATTCCCCCTTACATTTTGCAGTGCAGGAATCTCGACAATCCTGTGTTTTCAAATCCTTTTTTTTAATGCGAGCTTGAGACGGGTTTTCAAATCCTTTATTCCTACAACTTTTCTACACCAAAGTCAATTAAAATCTGAAACCTGGTCTGTCGGTTGTTTTTACTTGCATGCCCCGACATTTTTTAAAATTAGTAAAACTAAATTTTTTTTATCTGAGCCTTAAGTCATGATCAGTACACTTCTCAAATTACCCAAGTTTTTTACAATTTTCAGTGATTAGTTCTGGTTCGATTAGCGCTGCTTTTTGCTCACGCCAAGAAAGAACATTTAAAATTCAGCTGTTTTAAGAATAAACCTTCCTAAACACATTTTTGTCTAAAAAAATCATTTAAAATTCAGGCTGGTTAACCCGTTATTTTTGCATACAAACTTTGTTTCATTAAATATGAATAAAAAAACTCAGAATTGTAAATCCAAAATCCCTAAGTCATCGGCTTCAAGTCCCGGATAGAGATAAATGCTATTTTACATATTTAGGTTGAAATAATTGTGTATGAAAACCCGAACTATAGCGATCTTTCTTTGATTCGATTTCCGTACTTGATTTCTTTCAAATAAAATCTGGAACCCATTTAGTTATTCTTTACTTAGCCCTAAAATTATGAAAATAATAAAATCAAATTCCCGGGCCCGAACCAGGAAGCCTTCGTGTGCTGGAATTGAGCTAGTGTTGATTTATGATTGATAAGAAACATTTGCACTACACCAGTGTATTAGATTGATTTGAAGAATTAAACTTTTAAGAACAATAGACAATTGTACTAGACCAGTATATATATTGGATTTGAAGAATTGTAACTTGCAAGCACAACTGGAACTAATTGTCTTCTGTATGCTTTGCAGTGGTCTAACTCTAAACACTGAATCGTCAATCCACAAAACATTAATTCAATAAAGTCAAGCTAATCTGAAGGAAAGTTAGAATAACATATATACTGACAAGCAAGAACTCAACAACAAATAATTTGCATTAAACAATAAAATAAATCAAGCTAATACATACAGACAGCTAAAGGTAAACTAATACTCAACTCAACAAACAAACTAATACAAAACCGAAATAAAACAACATAAAATATATAACAAATAAACTACGAATTAATATAAAATAACTGCGGAATAATGAATGAACTAATAACCAGACAAAAGAAAATAAAACTAACGAAACAAATAGAGTAAATAATGAACTAAGGACGGTAAGTAAATGAACAACGCCTGAGGGCTCAAGAGCTGGCTCGACAAGCATCAATGGAGAGGTCAAGTGCAGCAGCAAGCGCCATGTAGGCAGCTAAATCTTCCTTCGATCTGACGAACTTGGCCGCCACCTCAACATTTAATGCGGGACTCTTCCGCTTTCCTTCTCCTTTCACACTGGCCGACATCACAAATCCACGCATCCTATCTGTCGGTAAATCAATGGAGAATCGGCCACCATCTTTTCGGCTTATCGACGAATAGGAAACAGGAATTCCGTCCAGGGAATCCATCAACCTTTCGAACCTGTACGTGATGCTTCCTTCTGTTGGATCTGTCCATGCACAAATCTTTCCCCATGCTGCCCATTTGCCGCTGTTTCTTGGCTGCAAGATCAGCCAAGATCCAGGTTTTGCTGAAGTTATGCTGTTGGTGTCTAGAATCGGAACGAAGGGCTCAGTCATGAGTGCAATTGCAGCGGGCGAGCCTAATTTGTCCTGCACTATTACTGAACAGTCCTGCTTCTCGGCCTTGTGATGAGCTAGGCCGAGCTTCTTCTTTATCCATGTTTTGAAGAGTTTGAGACCCCCGGTTTTCCCACGTCCCTTCATGACCGAATCTCGAGGGAAAATGTAAGAAAATACCGATCGGGATCTTTGAGAATCTTGGATGTGGCAGACTCGAGAGTTGCTTGCTGCTGGACCTCTACTCGCCTTGAAAACAAATCGTTCTTCTTTCTCTGTGCAAACTGAAACGTGTAGCTGAGAGAAGCAGGGCCCATCTTTCATCTCTACGTCCCTCCATCCTGAGTGATGCTCGGTGACTCGTTCTTCCATTGAATTCCTGAGATCTACCTTCATAGTCGTGCTTCCCAAGACCCAATCTTGAGAAGATGGAAGAACGGTTGGGCAGCAGTCATCAAAGCAGGCAAACACCTCAAGTGTCAGATTTACAGGCCCTTTTGCAAACTGACTCAGCTCTAGTTTTGAGAAATCAAAAGCGACAGCCGGCCCTTTTGGCGCCGCAAACCAACCCACTGCATCACAAGAGACGATGTTAAGTGGAGTGCATTTTGAGAACCGGCCATCTGCCAGCTTAATCCTGACATACAAAGAGGCTGAAGAAAGAGCCTGTTTGATCGCGGTGGCTGCTGTGGAAGTCCCCAAGGGGAGCCGAACAGCCAGGTTGAAGATCAACAGTCTCAAGAAGACTGAAGGATCCATGGCTTCTTTGAAGAGTTCTTGAATGTCTTGAAAGAAAAGAGAGTGAATGTTAAAAGCTTGAGAATTAACAGAGAATATAGAGAAATAGCGAGTGAAATATGAAGGAGAGGTCTGATATATATAGGCTACGCACACAATTGACCGTTACAGTATATGGTTTTCCTTATCCACATCCAATAAATAGAACCGATCGACTCTGCCACTTACTATTTTGTTAGGTCCTTAACCGTAATTATAGAATGTATTGTTACAATTTTTTTACATTTTATCAAAGGTGCAGCAAACATTTTTTTAAAGGCTGCAGGAGTTAATTAGCTTAGTAGATATGTATTATTTTACACTATTTTTACACTCTTTTATTATATTATTTTACATTACTTCAAAGATGGCATCTACTATCTACATACTATCTTTTGATGTGTATTATACAATCTTATAACATTCTTAAAGATCGCAATGACCATCAAGTGTTAGATTTTGGAGTTCATGTATAAATCCGTCTTGAAATGTCTTTCGATATAGTATTCTTATACTTTGACATTTATATTCTTATACTCGATGTTTATACTATTCGTATAGTTATAGTTTCGATAGTTATATACTCCTACAAGAGTTGATATTTATATAATCCTTCAAGAGTTGCTTGCATTATATATTCATTATTTTGAGATTTTATACAATTCCGTTTCGAACAACTTTTTATAACATTTATATAAAATCTCTTTTATACTCCTACAAGAGTTGATATTTATATACTCCTACAATAGTTGCTTCTATTATATATTCATTATATTTTGATATTTTATACTATCTTTTATTCTTTACCATAATTTACAACATTTATATAAAATCTTTTTGTATACTTATATATTTGTAATAGTATACTATTCCAAAAATCCAACTGAAAGAGACGATAAAAGAAAAATTGAATTTATTTTTTTTTTTTTTTTTTTTATTTTTGACAATTAGACCCCAGATTGAACCTAGCAGTCTGTAATCAATATATAAAGAAATTCTATTACAAGTTTTGTTGCCACGAGAATTGGCTAAAGGAAAAATTGACTTCTTTCGAAACAACTTAACTCATTAACTACAATTTCTACCAAGGAACAAACACAATAGAAAATGCATCTACAAAAAAGATCTGAATAATTCTTTTTAATTGCAAAGTTCATATTCACCTTATAATTTTCCTTTTCTTTTTATCATTTCTCTGTTACTCATTTCAAAACATTTCCTTCCTCATATCTTACCCAACTATAAAAAACAAAAAAAAAAAAGAATTTTCATAATAGGAGGCAATAAAAAACCTCCCACTTCCTTCCCCACCAACAATAAAAAATAATAATAATAAAACAAACATAAACTAAAAATTTCAAATGCTCGATTTTACCAAGGCCCAATGGGCCCATTCACATGACCATTTTCTTGAATTCCCGCCAGTCTAGGAGGTAAGAAGAGGGTTTAACATGAGGTGGGCCGGAAAACAAATCGGGTACATGAGGATCCATAGACAAGTATCAGTTTTGAGGTTTTTTTTTGTAATTTTGATTCTTTTGGGGGGTTCAAGTGTGAAGTTGGGGTGTTTGTAGTTTTGTATAGAGTAAGGAGAGAGGAGCTTCAAAGTTTTTGGAAGGGACAAAAGATTATGATATTGTCTTAGGACTTTTGTGTAAGATTTAGATTTTTTTTTTTTTAATTAGGTTAGAATAGCTTGTGACTTTTGCGCTTGGTAAACAGGATTGAATACTTATGAGTCAGAAATGAGTTTAAATACTTGAGGGCTTTGAAATAAATCGTTGGCTAAATTCTTCTTAGAAGTCCTGTTTTGTGAATTCTTGTTTTATTGTATCTTCTTAACCCATTTATGTTTCCAAACAAAATTATGACATTATATTTAAATCAATATTTGGATTAGAATTTTGATCAGTATTTATATAGCATTAATAAGCAAATTTGTTATTGAAATTCATATTTGTTTTGTTAAAAAATGAACAATCTCAACATAATACTTATAAAGTGTATATTTTTTATTTAAATAAAAAAGTGGTATATAAATTGCACAATTTGAAAACCATTCTCACTTAAGCCTCCCTTTTTCTCTCGAATTTGCATCTTTAATTCAATTTGCACGCTTAAGCTGCCCCATTTATATAAACTACAACTGTAAATGATACTATTTGGATTAGAGACTACATTTTCTTTAAACAAACTAGAAACAAAATGACATAAATCAGAAATCAAACTCAGATGCTAGCTTACTACATTCTGGTTTCACTCGACCCAATTCTTTCTTTCTTTTTTTCTAATTAAACATACTGAAACTACGCTACAATATTTCAAAATTACTATTTTACTAAATCTCAAATTTTCCAAATTTCACTTTTACTTAAACAACCTTAGAAAAGTAAAATCACTTTTTTTTTACTAAATCTCAAGTTAGCATGACCTGTGTTCTTAACTTAACTATGGCCGGTTTAGTTATCAACAAAGTATCAGAATTCTAGAATGGATCAAGTTTGGCAATATAATCATGGTCTTGGCACAGCCATTATGCTAATATTGGAATTTTATGTCTGTTTTACAACAATTTTAACATGTTCAAAATTCAGGGAGCGATGTTACCAAGACCAAAGTATGTCCCGGTACGGATAAAACCGAACGCTTCAATTCTTCCATATTAATACTGCCATTCCCCCTTACATTTTGCAGTGCAGGAATCTCGACAATCCTGTGTTTTCAAATCCTTTTTTTTAATGCGAGCTTGAGACGGGTTTTCAAATCCTTTATTCCTACAACTTTTCTACACCAAAGTCAATTAAAATCTGAAACCTGGTCTGTCGGTTGTTTTTACTTGCATGCCCCGACATTTTTTAAAATTAGTAAAACTAAATTTTTTTTATCCCGAGCCTTAAGTCATGATCAGTACACTTCTCAAATTACCCAAGTTTTTTACAATTTTCAGTGATTAGTTCTGGTTCGATTAGCGCTGCTTTTTTGCTCACGCCAAGAAAGAACATTTAAAATTCAGCTGTTTTAAGAATAAACCTTCCTAAACACATTTTTGTCTAAAAAAATCATTTAAAATTCAGGCTGGTTAACCCGTTATTTTTGCATACAAACTTTGTTTCATTAAATTTGAATAAAAAAACTCAGAATTGTAAATCCAAAATCCCTAAGTCATCGGCTTCAAGTCCCGGATAGAGATAAATGCTATTTTACATATTTAGGTTGAAATAATTGTGTATGAAAACCCGAACTATAGCGATCTTTCTTTGATTCGATTTCCGTACTTGATTTCTTTCAAATAAAATCTGGAACCCATTTAGTTATTCTTTACTTAGCCCTAAAATTATGAAAATAATAAAATCAAATTCCCGGGCCCGAACCAGGAAGCCTTCGTGTGCTGGAATTGAGCTAGTGTTGATTTATGATTGATAAGAAACATTTGCACTACACCAGTGTATTAGATTGATTTGAAGAATTAAACTTTTAAGAACAATAGACAATTGTACTAGACCAGTATATATATTTGGATTTGAAGAATTGTAACTTGCAAGCACAACTGGAACTAATTGTCTTCTGTATGCTTTGCAGTGGTCTAACTCTAAACACTGAATCGTCAATCCACAAAACATTAATTCAATAAAGTCAAGCTAATCTGAAGGAAAGTTAGAATAACATATATACTGACAAGCAAGAACTCAACAACAAATAATTTTCATTAAACAATAAAATAAATCAAGCTAATACATACAGACAGCTAAAGGTAAACTAATACGCAACTCAACAAACAAACTAATACAAAACCGAAATAAAACAACATAAAATATATAACAAATAAACTACGAATTAATATAAAATAACTGCGGAATAATGAATGAACTAATAATCAGACAAAAGAAAATAAAACTAACGAAACAAATAGAGTAAATAATGAACTAAGGACGGTAAGTAAATGAACAAGGCCTGAGGGCTCAAGAGCAGGCTCGACAAGCATCAATGGAGAGGTCAAGTGCAGCAGCAAGCGCCATGTAGGCAGCTAAATCTTCCTTCGATCTGACGAACTTGGCCGCCACCTCAACATTTAATGCGGGACTCTTCCGCTTTCCTTCTCCTTTCACACTGGCCGACATCACAAATCCACGCATCCTATCTGTCGGTAAATCAATGGAGAATCGGCCACCATCTTTTCGGCTTATCGACGAATAGGAAACAGGAATTCCGTCCAGGGAATCCATCAACCTTTCGAACCTGTACATGATGCTTCCTTCTGTTGGATCTGTCCATGCACACAACTTTCCCCATGCTGCCCATTTGCCGCTGTTTCTTGGCTGCAAGATCAGCCAAGATCCAGGTTTTGCTGAAGTTATGCTGTTGGTGTCTAGAATCGGAACGAAGGGCTCAGTCATGAGTGCAATTGCAGCGGGCGAGCCTAATTTGTCCTGCACTATTACTGAACAGTCCTGCTTCTCGGCCTTGTGATGAGCTAGGCCGAGCTTCTTCTTTATCCATGTTTTGAAGAGTTTGAGACCCCCGGTTTTCCCACGTCCCTTCATGACCGAATCTCGAGGGAAAATGTAAGAAAATACCGATCGGGATCTTTGAGAATCTTGGATGTGGCAGACTCGAGAGTTGCTTGCTGCTGGACCTCTACTCGCCTTGAAAACAAATCGTTCTTCTTTCTCTGTGCAAACTGAAACGTGTAGCTGAGAGAAGCAGGGCCCATCTTTCATCTCTACGTCCCTCCATCCTGAGTGATGCTCGGTGACTCGTTCTTCCATTGAATTCCTGAGATCTACCTTCATAGTCGTGCTTCCCAAGACCCAATCTTGAGAAGATGGAAGAACGGTTGGGCAGCAGTCATCAAAGCAGGCAAACACCTCAAGTGTCAGATTTACAGGCCCTTTTGCAAACTGACTCAGCTCTAGTTTTGAGAAATCAAAAGCGACAGCCGGCCCTTTTGGCGCCGCAAACCAACCCACTGCATCACAAGAGACGATGTTAAGTGGAGTGCATTTTGAGAACCGGCCATCTGCCAGCTTAATCCTGACATACAAAGAGGCTGAAGAAAGAGCCTGTTTGATCGCGGTGGCTGCTGTGGAAGTCCCCAAGGGGAGCCGAACAGCCAGGTTGAAGATCAACAGTCTCAAGAAGACTGAAGGATCCATGGCTTCTTTGAAGAGTTCTTGAATGTCTTGAAAGAAAAGAGAGTGAATGTTAAAAGCTTGAGAATTAACAGAGAATATAGAGAAATAGCGAGTGAAATATGAAGGAGAGGTCTGATATATATAGGCTACGCACACAATTGACCGTTACAGTATATGGTTTTCCTTATCCACATCCAATAAATAGAACCGATGGACTCTGCCACTTACTATTTTGTTAGGTCCTTAACCGTAATTATAGAATGTATTGTTACAATTTTTTTACATTTTATCAAAGGTGCAGCAAACATTTTTTTAAAGGCTGCAGGAGTTAATTAGCTTAGTAGATATGTATTATTTTACACTATTTTTACACTCTTTTATTATATTATTTTACATTACTTCAAAGATGGCATCTACTATCTACATACTATCTTTTGATGTGTATTATACAATCTTATAACATTCTTAAAGATCGCAATGACCATCAAGTGTTAGATTTTGGAGTTCATGTATAAATCCGTCTTGAAATGTCTTTCGATATAGTATTCTTATACTTTGACATTTATATTCTTATACTCGATGTTTATACTATTCGTATAGTTATAGTTTCGATAGTTATATACTCCTACAAGAGTTGATATTTATATAATCCTTCCAGAGTTGCTTGCATTATATATTCATTATTTTGAGATTTTATACAATTCTGTTTCGAACAACTTTTTATAACATTTATATAAAATCTCTTTTATACTCCTACAAGAGTTGATATTTATATACTCCTACAATAGTTGCTTCTATTATATATTCATTATATTTTGATATTTTATACTATCTTTTATTCTTTACCATAATTTACAACATTTATATAAAATCTTTTTGTATACTTATATATTTGTAATAGTATACTATTCCAAAAATCCAACTTAAAGAGACGATAAAAGAAAAATTGAATTTATTTTTTTTTTTTTTTTTTTTTTTTTGACAATTAGACCCAAGATTGAACCTAGCAGTCTGTAATTAATATATAAAGAAATTCTATTACAAGTTTTGTTGCCACGAGAATTGGCTAAAGGAAAAATTGACTTCTTTCGAAACAACTTAACTCATTAACTACAATTTCTACCAAGGAACAAACACAATAGAAAATGCATCTACAAAAAGATCCGAATAATTCTTTTTAATTGCAAAGTTCATATTCACCTTATAATTTTCCTTTTCTTTTTATCATTTCTTTGTTACTCATTTCAAAACATTTCCTTCCTCATATCTTACCCAACTATAAAAAACAAAAAAAAAAGAATTTGCATAATAGGAGGCAATAAAAAACCTCCCACTTCCTTCCCCACCAACAATAAAAAATAATAATAATAAAACAAACATAAACTAAAAATTTCAAATGCACGATTTTACCAAGGCCCAATGGGCCCATTCACATGACCATTTTCTTGAATTCCCGCCAGTCTAGGAGGTAAGAAGAGGGTTTAACATGAGGTGGGCCGGAAAACAAATCGGGTACATGAGGATCCATAGACAAGTATGAGTTTTGAGGTTTTTTTTTGTAATTTTGATTCTTTTGGGGGGTTCAAGTGTGAAGTTGTGGTGTTTGTAGTTTTGTATGAGTAACGAGAGAGGAGCTTCAAAGTTTTTGGAAGGGACAAAAGATTATGATATTGTCTTAGGACTTTTGTGTAAGATTTAGATTTTTTTTTTTTTTAATTAGGTTAGAATAGCTTGTGACTTTTGCGCTTGGTAAACAGGATTGAATACTTATGAGTCAGAAATGAGTTTAAATACTTGAGGGCTTTGAAATAAATCGTTGGCTAAATTCTTCTTAGAAGTCCTGTTTTGTGAATTCTTGTTTTATTGTATCTTCTTAACCCATTTATGTTTCCAAACAAAATTATGACATTATATTTAAATCAATATTTGGATTAGAATTTTGATCCGTATTTATATAGCATTAATAAGCAAATTTGTTATTGAACTTCATATTTGTTTTGTTAAAAAATGAACAATCTCAACATAATACTTATAAAGTGTATATTTTTTATTTAAATAAAAAAGTGGTATATAAATTGCACAATTTGGAAACCATTCTCACTTAAGCCTCCCTTTTTCTCCCGAATTTGCATCTTTAATTCAATTTGCACGCTTAAGCTGCCCCATTTATATAAACTACAACTGTAAATGATACTATTTGGATTAGAGACTACATTTTCTTTAAACAAACTAGAAACAAAATGACATAAATCGAAATCAAACTCGGATGCTAGCTTACTACATTCGGTTTCACTCGACCCAATTCTTTCTTTCTTTTTTTCTAATTAAACATACCGAAACTACGCTACAATATTTCAAAATTACTATTTTACTAAATCTCAAATTTTCCAAATTTCACTTTTACTTAAACAACCCTAGGAAATTAAAATCACTTTTTTTTTACTAAATCTCAAGTTAGCATGACCTGTGTTCTTAACTTAACTATGGCCGGTTTAGTTATCAACAAAGTATCGAAATTCTAGAATGGATCAAGTTTGGCAATATAATCATGGTCTTGGCACAGCCATTATGCTAATATTGGAATTTTATGTCTGTTTTACTACAATTTTAACATGTTCAAAATTCAGGGAGCGATGTTACCAAGACCAAAGTATGTCCTGGTACGGATAAAACCGAACGCTTCAATTCTTCCATATTAATACTGCCATTCCCCCTTACATTTTGCAGTGCAGGAATCTCGACAATCCTGTGTTTTCAAATCCTTTTTTTTAATGCGAGCTTGAGACGGGTTTTCAAATCCTTTATTCCTACAACTTTTCTAAACCAAAGTCAATTAAAATCTGAAACCTTGTCTGTCGGTTGTTTTTACTTGCATGCCCCGACATTTTTTAAAATTAGTAAAACTAAATTTTTTTTATCCCGAGCCTTAAGTCATGATCAGTACACTTCTCAAATTACCCAAGTTTTTTACAATTTTCAGTGATTAGTTCTGGTTCGATTAGCGCTGCTTTTTGCTCACGCCAAGAAAGAACATTTAAAATTCAGCTGTTTTAAGAATAAACCTTCCTAAACACATTTTTGTCTTAAAAAATCATATAAAATTCAGGCTGGTTAACCCGTTATTTTTGCATACAAACTTTGTTTCATTAAATTTGAATAAAAAAACTCAGAATTGTAAATCCAAAATCCCTAAGTCATCGGCTTCAAGTCCCGGATAGAGATAAATGCTATTTTACATATTTAGGTTGAAATAATTGTGTATGAAAACCCGAACTGTAGCGATCTTTCTTTGATTCGATTTCCGTACTTGATTTCTTTCAAATAAAATCTGGAACCCATTTAGTTATTTTTTACTTAGCCCTAAAATTATGAAAATAATAAAATCAAATTCCCGGGCCCGAACCAGGAAGCCTTCGTGTGCTGGAATTGAGCTAGTGTTGATTTATGATTGATAAGAAACATTTGCACTACACCAGTGTATTAGATTGATTTGAAGAATTAAATTTTTAAGAACAATAGACAATTGTACTAGACCAGTATATATATTGGATTTGAAGAATTGTAACTTGCAAGCACAACTGGAACTAATTGTCTTCTGTATGCTTTGCAGTGGTCTAACTCTAAACACTGAATCGTCAATCCACAAAACATTAATTCAATAAAGTCAAGCTAATCTGAAGGAAAGTTAGAATAACATATATACTGACAAGCAAGAACTCAACAACAAATAATTTTCATTAAACAATAAAATAAATCAAGCTAATACATACAGACAGCTAAAGGTAAACTAATACGCAACTCAACAAACAAACTAATACAAAACCGAAATAAAACAACATAAAATATATAACAAATAAACTACGAATTAATATAAAATAACTGCGGAATAATGAATGAACTAATAATCAGACAAAAGAAAATAAAACTAACGAAACAAATAGAGTAAATAATGAACTAAGGACGGTAAGTAAATGAACAAGGCCTGAGGGCTCAAGAGCTGGCTCGACAAGCATCAATGGAGAGGTCAAGTGCAGCAGCAAGCGCCATGTAGGCAGCTAAATCTTCCTTCGATCTGACGAACTTGGCCGCCACCTCAACATTTAATGCGGGACTCTTCCGCTTTCCTTCTCCTTTCACACTGGCCGACATCACAAATCCACGCATCCTATCTGTCGGTAAATCAATGGAGAATCGGCCACCATCTTTTCGGCTTATCGACGAATAGGAAACAGGAATTCCGTCCAGGGAATCCATCAACCTTTCGAACCTGTACATGATGCTTCCTTCTGTTGGATCTGTCCATGCACACAACTTTCCCCATGCTGCCCATTTGCCGCTGTTTCTTGGCTGCAAGATCAGCCAAGATCCAGGTTTTGCTGAAGTTATGCTGTTGGTGTCTAGAATCGGAACGAAGGGCTCAGTCATGAGTGCAATTGCAGCGGGCGAGCCTAATTTGTCCTGCACTATTACTGAACAGTCCTGCTTCTCGGCCTTGTGATGAGCTAGGCCGAGCTTCTTCTTTATCCATGTTTTGAAGAGTTTGAGACCCCCCGGTTTTCCCACGTCCCTTCATGACCGAATCTCGAGGGAAAATGTAAGAAAATACCGATCGGGATCTTTGAGAATCTTGGATGTGGCAGACTCGAGAGTTGCTTGCTGCTGGACCTCTACTCGCCTTGAAAACAAATCGTTCTTCTTTCTCTGTGCAAACTGAAACGTGTAGCTGAGAGAAGCAGGGCCCATCTTTCATCTCTACGTCCCTCCATCTTGAGTGATGCTCGGTGACTCGTTCTTCCATTGAATTCCTGAGATCTACCTTCATAGTCGTGCTTCCCAAGACCCAATCTTGAGAAGATGGAAGAACGGTTGGGCAGCAGTCATCAAAGCAGGCAAACACCTCAAGTGTCAGATTTACAGGCCCTTTTGCAAACTGACTCAGCTCTAGTTTTGAGAAATCAAAAGCGACAGCCGGCCCTTTTGGCGCCGCAAACCAACCCACTGCATCACAAGAGACGATGTTAAGTGGAGTGCATTTTGAGAACCGGCCATCTGCCAGCTTAATCCTGACATACAAAGAGGCTGAAGAAAGAGCCTGTTTGATCGCGGTGGCTGCTGTGGAAGTCCCCAAGGGGAGCCGAACAGCCAGGTTGAAGATCAACAGTCTCAAGAAGACTGAAGGATCCATGGCTTCTTTGAAGAGTTCTTGAATGTCTTGAAAGAAAAGAGAGTGAATGTTAAAAGCTTGAGAATTAACAGAGAATATAGAGAAATAGCGAGTGAAATATGAAGGAGAGGTCTGATATATATAGGCTACGCACACAATTGACCGTTACAGTATATGGTTTTCCTTATCCACATCCAATAAATAGAACCGATGGACTCTGCCACTTACTATTTTGTTAGGTCCTTAACCGTAATTATAGAATGTATTGTTACAATTTTTTTACATTTTATCAAAGGTGCAGCAAACATTTTTTTAAAGGCTGCAGGAGTTAATTAGCTTAGTAGATATGTATTATTTTACACTATTTTTACACTCTTTTATTATATTATTTTACATTACTTCAAAGATGGCATCTACTATCTACATACTATCTTTTGATGTGTATTATACAATCTTATAACATTCTTAAAGATCGCAATGACCATCAAGTGTTAGATTTTGGAGTTCATGTATAAATCCGTCTTGAAATGTCTTTCGATATAGTATTCTTATACTTTGACATTTATATTCTTATACTCGATGTTTATACTATTCGTATAGTTATAGTTTCGATAGTTATATACTCCTACAAGAGTTGATATTTATATAATCCTTCAAGAGTTGCTTGCATTATATATTCATTATTTTGAGATTTTATACAATTCTGTTTCGAACAACTTTTTATAACATTTATATAAAATCTCTTTTATACTCCTACAAGAGTTGATATTTATATACTCCTACAATAGTTGCTTCTATTATATATTCATTATATTTTGATATTTTATACTATCTTTTATTCTTTACCATAATTTACAACATTTATATAAAATCTTTTTGTATACTTATATATTTGTAATAGTATACTATTCCAAAAATCCAACTGAAAGAGACGATAAAAGAAAAATTGAATTTATTTTTTTTTTATTTTTTTTTTTTTTTTGACAATTAGACCCCAGATTGAACCTAGCAGTCTGTAATCAATATATAAAGAAATTCTATTACAAGTTTTGTTGCCACGAGAATTGGCTAAAGGAAAAATTGACTTCTTTCGAAACAACTGAACTCATTAACTACAATTTCTACCAAGGAACAAACACAATAGAAAATGCATCTACAAAAAGATCCGAATAATTCTTTTTAATTGCAAAGTTCATATTCACCTTATAATTTTCCTTTTCTTTTTATCATTTCTCTGTTACTCATTTCAAAACATTTCCTTCCTCATATCTTACCCAACTATAAAAAACAAAAAAAAAAAGAATTTTCATAATAGGAGGCAATAAAAAACCTCCCACTTCCTTCCCCACCAACAATAAAAAATAATAATAATAAAACAAACATAAACTAAAAATTTCAAATGCTCGATTTTACCAAGGCCCAATGGGCCCATTCACATGACCATTTTCTTGAATTCCCGCCAGTCTAGGAGGTAAGAAGAGGGATTAACATGAGGTGGGCCGGAAAACAAATCGGGTACATGAGGATCCATAGACAAGTATCAGTTTTGAGGTTTTTTTTTGTAATTTTGATTCTTTTGGGGGGTTCAAGTGTGAAGTTGTGGTGTTTGTAGTTTTGTATGAGTAAGGAGAGAGGAGCTTCAAAGTTTTTGGAAGGGACAAAAGATTATGATATTGTCTTAGGACTTTTGTGTAAGATTTAGATTTTTTTTTTTTTTAATTAGGTTAGAATAGCTTGTGACTTTTGCGCTTGGTAAACAGGATTGAATACTTATGAGTCAGAAATGAGTTTAAATACTTGAGGGCTTTGAAATAAATCGTTGGCTAAATTCTTCTTAGAAGTCCTGTTTTGTGAATTCTTGTTTTATTGTATCTTCTTAACCCATTTATGTTTCCAAACAAAATTATGACATTATATTTAAATCAATATTTGGATTAGAATTTTGATCCGTATTTATATAGCATTAATAAGCAAATTTGTTATTGAACTTCATATTTGTTTTGTTAAAAAATGAACAATCTCAACATAATACTTATAAAGTGTATATTTTTTATTTAAATAAAAAAGTGGTATATAAATTGCACAATTTGGAAACCATTCTCACTTAAGCCTCCCTTTCTCTCTGAATTTGCATCTTTAATTCAATTTGCACGCTTAAGCTGCCCCATTTATATAAACTACAACTGTAAATGATACTATTTGGATTAGAGACTACATTTTCTTTAAACAAACTAGAAACAAAATGACATAAATCAGAAATCAAACTCAGATGCTAGCTTACTACATTCTGGTTTCACTCGACCCAATTCTTTCTTTCTTTTTTTCTAATTAAACATACTGAAACTACGCTACAATATTTCAAAATTACTATTTTACTAAATCTCAAATTTTCCAAATTTCACTTTTACTTAAACAACCCTAGGAAATTAAAATCACTTTTTTTTTACTAAATCTCAAGTTAGCATGACCTGTGTTCTTAACTTAACTATGGCCGGTTTAGTTATCAACAAAGTATCAGAATTCTAGAATGGATCAAGTTTGGCAATATAATCATGGTCTTGGCACAGCCATTATGCTAATATTGGAATTTTATGTCTGTTTTACTACAATTTTAACATGTTCAAAATTCAGGGAGCGATGTTACCAAGACCAAAGTATGTCCTGGTACGGATAAAACCGAACGCTTCAATTCTTCCATATTAATACTGCCATTCCCCCTTACATTTTGCAGTGCAGGAATCTCGACAATCCTGTGTTTTCAAATCCTTTTTTTTAATGCGAGCTTGAGACGGGTTTTCAAATCCTTTATTCCTACAACTTTTCTAAACCAAAGTCAATTAAAATCTGAAACCTTGTCTGTCGGTTGTTTTTACTTGCATGCCCCGACATTTTTTAAAATTAGTAAAACTAAATTTTTTTTATCTGAGCCTTAAGTCATGATCAGTACACTTCTCAAATTACCCAAGTTTTTTACAATTTTCAGTGATTAGTTCTGGTTCGATTAGCGCTGCTTTTTTGCTCACGCCAAGAAAGAACATTTAAAATTCAGCTGTTTTAAGAATAAACCTTCCTAAACACATTTTTGTCTTAAAAAATCATATAAAATTCAGGCTGGTTAACCCGTTATTTTTGCATACAAACTTTGTTTCATTAAATTTGAATAAAAAAACTCAGAATTGTAAATCCAAAATCCCTAAGTCATCGGCTTCAAGTCCCGGATAGAGATAAATGCTATTTTACATATTTAGGTTGAAATAATTGTGTATGAAAACCCGAACTGTAGCGATCTTTCTTTGATTCGATTTCCGTACTTGATTTCTTTCAAATAAAATCTGGAACCCATTTAGTTATTTTTTACTTAGCCCTAAAATTATGAAAATAATAAAATCAAATTCCCGGGCCCGAACCAGGAAGCCTTCGTGTGCTGGAATTGAGCTAGTGTTGATTTATGATTGATAAGAAACATTTGCACTACACCAGTGTATTAGATTGATTTGAAGAATTAAATTTTTAAGAACAATAGACAATTGTACTAGACCAGTATATATATTGGATTTGAAGAATTGTAACTTGCAAGCACAACTGGAACTAATTGTCTTCTGTATGCTTTGCAGTGGTCTAACTCTAAACACTGAATCGTCAATCCACAAAACATTAATTCAATAAAGTCAAGCTAATCTGAAGGAAAGTTAGAATAACATATATACTGACAAGCAAGAACTCAACAACAAATAATTTTCATTAAACAATAAAATAAATCAAGCTAATACATACAGACAGCTAAAGGTAAACTAATACTCAACTCAACAAACAAACTAATACAAAACCGAAATAAAACAACATAAAATATATAACAAATAAACTACGAATTAATATAAAATAACTGCGGAATAATGAATGAACTAATAAGCAGACAAAAGAAAATAAAACTAACGAAACAAATAGAGTAAATAATGAACTAAGGACGGTAAGTAAATGAACAAGGCCTGAGGGCTCAAGAGCTGGCTCGACAAGCATCAATGGAGAGGTCAAGTGCAGCAGCAAGCGCCATGTAGGCAGCTAAATCTTCCTTCGATCTGACGAACTTGGCCGCCACCTCAACATTTAATGCGGGACTCTTCCGCTTTCCTTCTCCTTTCACACTGGCCGACATCACAAATCCACGCATCCTATCTGTCGGTAAATCAATGGAGAATCGGCCACCATCTTTTCGGCTTATCGACGAATAGGAAACAGGAATTCCGTCCAGGGAATCCATCAACCTTTCGAACCTGTACGTGATGCTTCCTTCTGTTGGATCTGTCCATGCACACAACTTTCCCCATGCTGCCCATTTGCCGCTGTTTCTTGGCTGCAAGATCAGCCAAGATCCAGGTTTTGCTGAAGTTATGCTGTTGGTGTCTAGAATCGGAACGAAGGGCTCAGTCATGAGTGCAATTGCAGCGGGCGAGCCTAATTTGTCCTGCACTATTACTGAACAGTCCTGCTTCTCGGCCTTGTGATGAGCTAGGCCGAGCTTCTTCTTTATCCATGTTTTGAAGAGTTTGAGACCCCCGGTTTTCCCACGTCCCTTCATGACCGAATCTCGAGGGAAAATGTAAGAAAATACCGATCGGGATCTTTGAGAATCTTGGATGTGGCAGACTCGAGAGTTGCTTGCTGCTGGACCTCTACTCGCCTTGAAAACAAATCGTTCTTCTTTCTCTGTGCAAACTGAAACGTGTAGCTGAGAGAAGCAGGGCCCATCTTTCATCTCTACGTCCCTCCATCCTGAGTGATGCTCGGTGACTCGTTCTTCCATTGAATTCCTGAGATCTACCTTCATAGTCGTGCTTCCCAAGACCCAATCTTGAGAAGATGGAAGAACGGTTGGGCAGCAGTCATCAAAGCAGGCAAACACCTCAAGTGTCAGATTTACAGGCCCTTTTGCAAACTGACTCAGCTCTAGTTTTGAGAAATCAAAAGCGACAGCCGGCCCTTTTGGCGCCGCAAACCAACCCACTGCATCACAAGAGACGATGTTAAGTGGAGTGCATTTTGAGAACCGGCCATCTGCCAGCTTAATCCTGACATACAAAGAGGCTGAAGAAAGAGCCTGTTTGATCGCGGTGGCTGCTGTGGAAGTCCCCAAGGGGAGCCGAACAGCCAGGTTGAAGATCAACAGTCTCAAGAAGACTGAAGGATCCATGGCTTCTTTGAAGAGTTCTTGAATGTCTTGAAAGAAAAGAGAGTGAATGTTAAAAGCTTGAGAATTAACAGAGAATATAGAGAAATAGCGAGTGAAATATGAAGGAGAGGTCTGATATATATAGGCTACGCACACAATTGACCGTTACAGTATATGGTTTTCCTTATCCACATCCAATAAATAGAACCGATGGACTCTGCCACTTACTATTTTGTTAGGTCCTTAACCGTAATTATAGAATGTATTGTTACAATTTTTTTACATTTTATCAAAGGTGCAGCAAACATTTTTTTAAAGGCTGCAGGAGTTAATTAGCTTAGTAGATATGTATTATTTTACACTATTTTTACACTCTTTTATTATATTATTTTACATTACTTCAAAGATGGCATCTACTATCTACATACTATCTTTTGATGTGTATTATACAATCTTATAACATTCTTAAAGATCGCAATGACCATCAAGTGTTAGATTTTGGAGTTCATGTATAAATCCGTCTTGAAATGTCTTTCGATATAGTATTCTTATACTTTGACATTTATATTCTTATACTCGATGTTTATACTATTCGTATAGTTATAGTTTCGATAGTTATATACTCCTACAAGAGTTGATATTTATATAATCCTTCAAGAGTTGCTTGCATTATATATTCATTATTTTGAGATTTTATACAATTCCGTTTCTGAACAACTTTTTATAACATTTATATAAAATCTCTTTTATACTCCTACAAGAGTTGATATTTATATACTCCTACAATAGTTGCTTCTATTATATATTCATTATATTTTGATATTTTATACTATCTTTTATTCTTTACCATAATTTACAACATTTATATAAAATCTTTTTGTATACTTATATATTTGTAATAGTATACTATTCCAAAAATCCAACTTAAAGAGACGATAAAAGAAAAATTGAATTTATTTTTTTTTTTTTTTTTTTTTTGACAATTAGACCCAAGATTGAACCTAGCAGTCTGTAATCGATATATAAAGAAATTCTATTACAAGTTTTGTTGCCACGAGAATTGGCTAAAGGAAAAATTGACTTCTTTCGAAACAACTTAACTCATTAACTACAATTTCTACCAAGGAACAAACACAATAGAAAATGCATCTACAAAAAAGATCTGAATAATTCTTTTTAATTGCAAAGTTCATATTCACCTTATAATTTTCCTTTTCTTTTTATCATTTCTCTGTTACTCATTTCAAAACATTTCCTTCCTCATATCTTACCCAACTATAAAAAACAAAAAAAAAAAGAATTTTCATAATAGGAGGCAATAAAAAACCTCCCACTTCCTTCCCCACCAACAATAAAAAATAATAATAATAAAACAAACATAAACTAAAAATTTCAAATGCTCGATTTTACCAAGGCCCAATGGGCCCATTCACATGACCATTTTCTTGAATTCCCGCCAGTCTAGGAGGTAAGAAGAGGGATTAACATGAGGTGGGCCGGAAAACAAATCGGGTACATGAGGATCCATAGACAAGTATCAGTTTTGAGGTTTTTTTTTGTAATTTTGATTCTTTTGGGGGGTTCAAGTGTGAAGTTGTGGTGTTTGTAGTTTTGTATGAGTAAGGAGAGAGGAGCTTCAAAGTTTTTGGAAGGGACAAAAGATTATGATATTGTCTTAGGACTTTTGTGTAAGATTTAGATTTTTTTTTTTTTTAATTAGGTTAGAATAGCTTGTGACTTTTGCGCTTGGTAAACAGGATTGAATACTTATGAGTCGAAAATGAGTTTAAATACTTGAGGGCTTTGAAATAAATCGTTGGCTAAATTCTTCTTAGAAGTCCTGTTTTGTGAATTCTTGTTTTATTGTATCTTCTTAACCCATTTATGTTTCCAAACAAAATTATGACATTATATTTAAATCAATATTTGGATTAGAATTTTGATCCGTATTTATATAGCATTAATAAGCAAATTTGTTATTGAACTTCATATTTGTTTTGTTAAAAAATGAACAATCTCAACATAATACTTATAAAGTGTATATTTTTTATTTAAATAAAAAAGTGGTATATAAATTGCACAATTTGGAAACCATTCTCACTTAAGCCTCCCTTTCTCTCTGAATTTGCATCTTTAATTCAATTTGCACGCTTAAGCTGCCCCATTTATATAAACTACAACTGTAAATGATACTATTTGGATTAGAGACTACATTTTCTTTAAACAAACTAGAAACAAAATGACATAAATCAGAAATCAAACTCGGATGCTAGCTTACTACATTCCGGTTTCACTCGACCCAATTCTTTCTTTCTTTTTTTCTAATTAAACATACCGAAACTACGCTACAATATTTCAAAATTACTATTTTACTAAATCTCAAATTTTCCAAATTTCACTTTTACTTAAACAACCCTAGGAAATTAAAATCACTTTTTTTTTACTAAATCTCAAGTTAGCATGACCTGTGTTCTTAACTTAACTATGGCCGGTTTAGTTATCAACAAAGTATCAGAATTCTAGAATGGATCAAGTTTGGCAATATAATCATGGTCTTGGCACAGCCATTATGCTAATATTGGAATTTTATGTCTGTTTTACTACAATTTTAACATGTTCAAAATTCAGGGAGCGATGTTACCAAGACCAAAGTATGTCCCGGGTACGGATAAAACCGAACGCTTCAATTCTTCCATATTAATACTGCCATTCCCCCTTACATTTTGCAGTGCAGGAATCTCGACAATCCTGTGTTTTCAAATCCTTTTTTTTAATGCGAGCTTGAGACGGGTTTTCAAATCCTTTATTCCTACAACTTTTCTAAACCAAAGTCAATTAAAATCTGAAACCTTGTCTGTCGGTTGTTTTTACTTGCATGCCCCGACATTTTTTAAAATTAGTAAAACTAAATTTTTTTATATCGAGCCTTAAGTCATGATCAGTACACTTCTCAAATTACCCAAGTTTTTTACAATTTTCAGTGATTAGTTCTGGTTCGATTAGCGCTGCTTTTTTGCTCACGCCAAGAAAGAACATTTAAAATTCAGCTGTTTTAAGAATAAACCTTCCTAAACACATTTTTGTCTTAAAAAATCATATAAAATTCAGGCTGGTTAACCCGTTATTTTTGCATACAAACTTTGTTTCATTAAATTTGAATAAAAAAACTCAGAATTGTAAATCCAAAATCCCTAAGTCATCGGCTTCAAGTCCCGGATAGAGATAAATGCTATTTTACATATTTAGGTTGAAATAATTGTGTATGAAAACCCGAACTGTAGCGATCTTTCTTTGATTCGATTTCCGTACTTGATTTCTTTCAAATAAAATCTGGAACCCATTTAGTTATTTTTTACTTAGCCCTAAAATTATGAAAATAATAAAATCAAATTCCCGGGCCCGAACCAGGAAGCCTTCGTGTGCTGGAATTGAGCTAGTGTTGATTTATGATTGATAAGAAACATTTGCACTACACCAGTGTATTAGATTGATTTGAAGAATTAAATTTTTAAGAACAATAGACAATTGTACTAGACCAGTATATATATTTGGATTTGAAGAATTGTAACTTGCAAGCACAACTGGAACTAATTGTCTTCTGTATGCTTTGCAGTGGTCTAACTCTAAACACTGAATCGTCAATCCACAAAACATTAATTCAATAAAGTCAAGCTAATCTGAAGGAAAGTTAGAATAACATATATACTGACAAGCAAGAACTCAACAACAAATAATTTTCATTAAACAATAAAATAAATCAAGCTAATACATACAGACAGCTAAAGGTAAACTAATACTCAACTCAACAAACAAACTAATACAAAACCGAAATAAAACAACATAAAATATATAACAAATAAACTACGAATTAATATAAAATAACTGCGGAATAATGAATGAACTAATAAGCAGACAAAAGAAAATAAAACTAACGAAACAAATAGAGTAAATAATGAACTAAGGACGGTAAGTAAATGAACAAGGCCTGAGGGCTCAAGAGCTGGCTCGACAAGCATCAATGGAGAGGTCAAGTGCAGCAGCAAGCGCCATGTAGGCAGCTAAATCTTCCTTCGATCTGACGAACTTGGCCGCCACCTCAACATTTAATGCGGGACTCTTCCGCTTTCCTTCTCCTTTCACACTGGCCGACATCACAAATCCACGCATCCTATCTGTCGGTAAATCAATGGAGAATCGGCCACCATCTTTTCGGCTTATCGACGAATAGGAAACAGGAATTCCGTCCAGGGAATCCATCAACCTTTCGAACCTGTACGTGATGCTTCCTTCTGTTGGATCTGTCCATGCACACAACTTTCCCCATGCTGCCCATTTGCCGCTGTTTCTTGGCTGCAAGATCAGCCAAGATCCAGGTTTTGCTGAAGTTATGCTGTTGGTGTCTAGAATCGGAACGAAGGGCTCAGTCATGAGTGCAATTGCAGCGGGCGAGCCTAATTTGTCCTGCACTATTACTGAACAGTCCTGCTTCTCGGCCTTGTGATGAGCTAGGCCGAGCTTCTTCTTTATCCATGTTTTGAAGAGTTTGAGACCCCCGGTTTTCCCACGTCCCTTCATGACCGAATCTCGAGGGAAAATGTAAGAAAATACCGATCGGGATCTTTGAGAATCTTGGATGTGGCAGACTCGAGAGTTGCTTGCTGCTGGACCTCTACTCGCCTTGAAAACAAATCGTTCTTCTTTCTCTGTGCAAACTGAAACGTGTAGCTGAGAGAAGCAGGGCCCATCTTTCATCTCTACGTCCCTCCATCCTGAGTGATGCTCGGTGACTCGTTCTTCCATTGAATTCCTGAGATCTACCTTCATAGTCGTGCTTCCCAAGACCCAATCTTGAGAAGATGGAAGAACGGTTGGGCAGCAGTCATCAAAGCAGGCAAACACCTCAAGTGTCAGATTTACAGGCCCTTTTGCAAACTGACTCAGCTCTAGTTTTGAGAAATCAAAAGCGACAGCCGGCCCTTTTGGCGCCGCAAACCAACCCACTGCATCACAAGAGACGATGTTAAGTGGAGTGCATTTTGAGAACCGGCCATCTGCCAGCTTAATCCTGACATACAAAGAGGCTGAAGAAAGAGCCTGTTTGATCGCGGTGGCTGCTGTGGAAGTCCCCAAGGGGAGCCGAACAGCCAGGTTGAAGATCAACAGTCTCAAGAAGACTGAAGGATCCATGGCTTCTTTGAAGAGTTCTTGAATGTCTTGAAAGAAAAGAGAGTGAATGTTAAAAGCTTGAGAATTAACAGAGAATATAGAGAAATAGCGAGTGAAATATGAAGGAGAGGTCTGATATATATAGGCTACGCACACAATTGACCGTTACAGTATATGGTTTTCCTTATCCACATCCAATAAATAGAACCGATGGACTCTGCCACTTACTATTTTGTTAGGTCCTTAACCGTAATTATAGAATGTATTGTTACAATTTTTTTACATTTTATCAAAGGTGCAGCAAACATTTTTTTAAAGGCTGCAGGAGTTAATTAGCTTAGTAGATATGTATTATTTTACACTATTTTTACACTCTTTTATTATATTATTTTACATTACTTCAAAGATGGCATCTACTATCTACATACTATCTTTTGATGTGTATTATACAATCTTATAACATTCTTAAAGATCGCAATGACCATCAAGTGTTAGATTTTGGAGTTCATGTATAAATCCGTCTTGAAATGTCTTTCGATATAGTATTCTTATACTTTGACATTTATATTCTTATACTCGATGTTTATACTATTCGTATAGTTATAGTTTCGATAGTTATATACTCCTACAAGAGTTGATATTTATATAATCCTTCAAGAGTTGCTTGCATTATATATTCATTATTTTGAGATTTTATACAATTCTGTTTCTGAACAACTTTTTATAACATTTATATAAAATCTCTTTTATACTCCTACAAGAGTTGATATTTATATACTCCTACAATAGTTGCTTCTATTATATATTCATTATATTTTGATATTTTATACTATCTTTTATTCTTTACCATAATTTACAACATTTATATAAAATCTTTTTGTATACTTATATATTTGTAATAGTATACTATTCCAAAAATCCAACTTAAAGAGACGATAAAAGAAAAATTGAATTTATTTTTTTTTTTTTTTTTTTTTTTTTGACAATTAGACCCAAGATTGAACCTAGCAATTGTAATTAATATATAAAGAAATTCTATTACAAGTTTTGTTGCCACGAGAATTGGCTAAAGGAAAAATTGATTTCTTTCGAAACAACTTAACTCATTAACTACAATTTCTACCAAGGAACAAACACAATAGAAAATGCATCTACAAAAAGATCTGAATAATTCTTTTTAATTGCAAAGTTCATATTCACCTTATAATTTTCCTTTTCTTTTTATCATTTCTTTGTTACTCATTTCAAAACATTTCCTTCCTCATATCTTACCCAACTATAAAAAACAAAAAAAAAAGAATTTTCATAATAGGAGGCAATAAAAAACCTCCCACTTCCTTCCCCACCAACAATAAAAAATAATAATAATAAAACAAACATAAACTAAAAATTTCAAACGCTCGATTTTACCAAGGCCCAATGGGCCCATTCACATGACCATTTTCTTGAATTCCCGCCAGTCTAGGAGGTAAGAAGAGGGTTTAACATGAGGTGGGCCGGAAAACAAATCGGGTACATGAGGATCCATAGACAAGTATGAGTTTTGAGGTTTTTTTTTGTAATTTTGATTCTTTTGGGGGGTTCAAGTGTGAAGTTGTGGTGTTTGTAGTTTTGTATGAGTAAGGAGAGAGGAGCTTCAAAGTTTTTGGAAGGGACAAAAGATTATGATATTGTCTTAGGACTTTTGTGTAAGATTTAGATTTTTTTTTTTTTAATTAGGTTAGAATAGCTTGTGACTTTTGCGCTTGGTAAACAGGATTGAATACTTATGAGTCAGAAATGAGTTTAAATACTTGAGGGCTTTGAAATAAATCGTTGGCTAAATTCTTCTTAGAAGTCATGTTTTGTGAATTCTTGTTTTATTGTATCTTCTTAACCCATTTATGTTTCCAAACAAAATTATGACATTATATTTAAATCAATATTTGGATTAGAATTTTGATCCGTATTTATATAGCATTAATAAGCAAATTTGTTATTGAACTTCATATTTGTTTTGTTAAAAAATGAACAATCTCAACATAATACTTATAAAGTGTATATTTTTTATTTAAATAAAAAAGTGGTATATAAATTGCACAATTTGGAAACCATTCTCACTTAAGCCTCCCTTTCTCTCCGAATTTGCATCTTTAATTCAATTTGCACGCTTAAGCTGCCCCATTTATATAAACTACAACTGTAAATGATACTATTTGGATTAGAGACTACATTTTCTTTAAACAAACTAGAAACAAAATGACATAAATCAGAAATCAAACTCAGATGCTAGCTTACTACATTCCGGTTTCACTCGACCCAATTCTTTCTTTCTTTTTTTCTAATTAAACATACCGAAACTACGCTACAATATTTCAAAATTACTATTTTACTAAATCTCAAATTTTCCAAATTTCACTTTTACTTAAACAACCCTAGGAAATTAAAATCACTTTTTTTTTACTAAATCTCAAGTTAGCATGACCTGTGTTCTTAACTTAACTATGGCCGGTTTAGTTATCAACAAAGTATCAGAATTCTAGAATGGATCAAGTTTGGCAATATAATCATGGTCTTGGCACAGCCATTATGCTAATATTGGAATTTTATGTCTGTTTTACTACAATTTTAACATGTTCAAAATTCAGGGAGCGATGTTACCAAGACCAAAGTATGTCCTGGTACGGATAAAACCGAACGCTTCAATTCTTCCATATTAATACTGCCATTCCCCCTTACATTTTGCAGTGCAGGAATCTCGACAATCCTGTGTTTTCAAATCCTTTTTTTTAATGCGAGCTTGAGACGGGTTTTCAAATCCTTTATTCCTACAACTTTTCTAAACCAAAGTCAATTAAAATCTGAAACCTTGTCTGTCGGTTGTTTTTACTTGCATGCCCCGACATTTTTTAAAATTAGTAAAACTAAATTTTTTTTATCTGAGCCTTAAGTCATGATCAGTACACTTCTCAAATTACCCAAGTTTTTTACAATTTTCAGTGATTAGTTCTGGTTCGATTAGCGCTGCTTTTTTGCTCACGCCAAGAAAGAACATTTAAAATTCAGCTGTTTTAAGAATAAACCTTCCTAAACACATTTTTGTCTTAAAAAATCATATAAAATTCAGGCTGGTTAACCCGTTATTTTTGCATACAAACTTTGTTTCATTAAATTTGAATAAAAAAACTCAGAATTGTAAATCCAAAATCCCTAAGTCATCGGCTTCAAGTCCCGGATAGAGATAAATGCTATTTTACATATTTAGGTTG
Source organism: Juncus inflexus (assembly GCA_024447665.1). Classification (NCBI taxonomy): domain Eukaryota; kingdom Viridiplantae; phylum Streptophyta; class Magnoliopsida; order Poales; family Juncaceae; genus Juncus; species Juncus inflexus. The sequence goes on from JAJHPC010000011.1 coordinate 5,257,773, forward strand.
AAATAATTGTGTATGAAAACCCGAACTGTAGCGATCTTTCTTTGATTCGATTTCCGTACTTGATTTCTTTCAAATAAAATCTGGAACCCATTTAGTTATTTTTTACTTAGCCCTAAAATTATGAAAATAATAAAATCAAATTCCCGGGCCCGAACCAGGAAGCCTTCGTGTGCTGGAATTGAGCTAGTGTTGATTTATGATTGATAAGAAACATTTGCACTACACCAGTGTATTAGATTGATTTGAAGAATTAAATTTTTAAGAACAATAGACAATTGTACTAGACCAGTATATATATTTGGATTTGAAGAATTGTAACTTGCAAGCACAACTGGAACTAATTGTCTTCTGTATGCTTTGCAGTGGTCTAACTCTAAACACTGAATCGTCAATCCACAAAACATTAATTCAATAAAGTCAAGCTAATCTGAAGGAAAGTTAGAATAACATATATACTGACAAGCAAGAACTCAACAACAAATAATTTTCATTAAACAATAAAATAAATCAAGCTAATACATACAGACAGCTAAAGGTAAACTAATACTCAACTCAACAAACAAACTAATACAAAACCGAAATAAAACAACATAAAATATATAACAAATAAACTACGAATTAATATAAAATAACTGCGGAATAATGAATGAACTAATAAGCAGACAAAAGAAAATAAAACTAACGAAACAAATAGAGTAAATAATGAACTAAGGACGGTAAGTAAATGAACAAGGCCTGAGGGCTCAAGAGCTGGCTCGACAAGCATCAATGGAGAGGTCAAGTGCAGCAGCAAGCGCCATGTAGGCAGCTAAATCTTCCTTCGATCTGACGAACTTGGCCGCCACCTCAACATTTAATGCGGGACTCTTCCGCTTTCCTTCTCCTTTCACACTGGCCGACATCACAAATCCACGCATCCTATCTGTCGGTAAATCAATGGAGAATCGGCCACCATCTTTTCGGCTTATCGACGAATAGGAAACAGGAATTCCGTCCAGGGAATCCATCAACCTTTCGAACCTGTACGTGATGCTTCCTTCTGTTGGATCTGTCCATGCACACAACTTTCCCCATGCTGCCCATTTGCCGCTGTTTCTTGGCTGCAAGATCAGCCAAGATCCAGGTTTTGCTGAAGTTATGCTGTTGGTGTCTAGAATCGGAACGAAGGGCTCAGTCATGAGTGCAATTGCAGCGGGCGAGCCTAATTTGTCCTGCACTATTACTGAACAGTCCTGCTTCTCGGCCTTGTGATGAGCTAGGCCGAGCTTCTTCTTTATCCATGTTTTGAAGAGTTTGAGACCCCCGGTTTTCCCACGTCCCTTCATGACCGAATCTCGAGGGAAAATGTAAGAAAATACCGATCGGGATCTTTGAGAATCTTGGATGTGGCAGACTCGAGAGTTGCTTGCTGCTGGACCTCTACTCGCCTTGAAAACAAATCGTTCTTCTTTCTCTGTGCAAACTGAAACGTGTAGCTGAGAGAAGCAGGGCCCATCTTTCATCTCTACGTCCCTCCATCCTGAGTGATGCTCGGTGACTCGTTCTTCCATTGAATTCCTGAGATCTACCTTCATAGTCGTGCTTCCCAAGACCCAATCTTGAGAAGATGGAAGAACGGTTGGGCAGCAGTCATCAAAGCAGGCAAACACCTCAAGTGTCAGATTTACAGGCCCTTTTGCAAACTGACTCAGCTCTAGTTTTGAGAAATCAAAAGCGACAGCCGGCCCTTTTGGCGCCGCAAACCAACCCACTGCATCACAAGAGACGATGTTAAGTGGAGTGCATTTTGAGAACCGGCCATCTGCCAGCTTAATCCTGACATACAAAGAGGCTGAAGAAAGAGCCTGTTTGATCGCGGTGGCTGCTGTGGAAGTCCCCAAGGGGAGCCGAACAGCCAGGTTGAAGATCAACAGTCTCAAGAAGACTGAAGGATCCATGGCTTCTTTGAAGAGTTCTTGAATGTCTTGAAAGAAAAGAGAGTGAATGTTAAAAGCTTGAGAATTAACAGAGAATATAGAGAAATAGCGAGTGAAATATGAAGGAGAGGTCTGATATATATAGGCTACGCACACAATTGACCGTTACAGTATATGGTTTTCCTTATCCACATCCAATAAATAGAACCGATGGACTCTGCCACTTACTATTTTGTTAGGTCCTTAACCGTAATTATAGAATGTATTGTTACAATTTTTTTACATTTTATCAAAGGTGCAGCAAACATTTTTTTAAAGGCTGCAGGAGTTAATTAGCTTAGTAGATATGTATTATTTTACACTATTTTTACACTCTTTTATTATATTATTTTACATTACTTCAAAGATGGCATCTACTATCTACATACTATCTTTTGATGTGTATTATACAATCTTATAACATTCTTAAAGATCGCAATGACCATCAAGTGTTAGATTTTGGAGTTCATGTATAAATCCGTCTTGAAATGTCTTTCGATATAGTATTCTTATACTTTGACATTTATATTCTTATACTCGATGTTTATACTATTCGTATAGTTATAGTTTCGATAGTTATATACTCCTACAAGAGTTGATATTTATATAATCCTTCAAGAGTTGCTTGCATTATATATTCATTATTTTGAGATTTTATACAATTCCGTTTCTGAACAACTTTTTATAACATTTATATAAAATCTCTTTTATACTCCTACAAGAGTTGATATTTATATACTCCTACAATAGTTGCTTCTATTATATATTCATTATATTTTGATATTTTATACTATCTTTTATTCTTTACCATAATTTACAACATTTATATAAAATCTTTTTGTATACTTATATATTTGTAATAGTATACTATTCCAAAAATCCAACTTAAAGAGACGATAAAAGAAAAATTGAATTTATTTTTTTTTTTTTTTTTTTTTTTTTTGACAATTAGACCCAAGATTGAACCTAGCAGTCTGTAATCGATATATAAAGAAATTCTATTACAAGTTTTGTTGCCACGAGAATTGGCTAAAGGAAAAATTGACTTCTTTCGAAACAACTTAACTCATTAACTACAATTTCTACCAAGGAACAAACACAATAGAAAATGCATCTACAAAAAAGATCTGAATAATTCTTTTTAATTGCAAAGTTCATATTCACCTTATAATTTTCCTTTTCTTTTTATCATTTCTCTGTTACTCATTTCAAAACATTTCCTTCCTCATATCTTACCCAACTATAAAAAACAAAAAAAAAAAAGATTTTCATAATAGGAGGCAATAAAAAACCTCCCACTTCCTTCCCCACCAACAATAAAAAATAATAATAATAAAACAAACATAAACTAAAAATTTCAAATGCTCGATTTTACCAAGGCCCAATGGGCCCATTCACATGACCATTTTCTTGAATTCCCGCCAGTCTAGGAGGTAAGAAGAGGGATTAACATGAGGTGGGCCGGAAAACAAATCGGGTACATGAGGATCCATAGACAAGTATCGAGTTTTGAGGTTTTTTTTTGTAATTTTGATTCTTTTGGGGGGTTCAAGTGTGAAGTTGTGGTGTTTGTAGTTTTGTATGAGTAAGGAGAGAGGAGCTTCAAAGTTTTTGGAAGGGACAAAAGATTATGATATTGTCTTAGGACTTTTGTGTAAGATTTAGATTTTTTTTTTTTTTAATTAGGTTAGAATAGCTTGTGACTTTTGCGCTTGGTAAACAGGATTGAATACTTATGAGTCAGAAATGAGTTTAAATACTTGAGGGCTTTGAAATAAATCGTTGGCTAAATTCTTCTTAGAAGTCCTGTTTTGTGAATTCTTGTTTTATTGTATCTTCTTAACCCATTTATGTTTCCAAACAAAATTATGACATTATATTTAAATCAATATTTGGATTAGAATTTTGATCCGTATTTATATAGCATTAATAAGCAAATTTGTTATTGAACTTCATATTTGTTTTGTTAAAAAATGAACAATCTCAACATAATACTTATAAAGTGTATATTTTTTATTTAAATAAAAAAGTGGTATATAAATTGCACAATTTGGAAACCATTCTCACTTAAGCCTCCCTTTCTCTCTGAATTTGCATCTTTAATTCAATTTGCACGCTTAAGCTGCCCCATTTATATAAACTACAACTGTAAATGATACTATTTGGATTAGAGACTACATTTTCTTTAAACAAACTAGAAACAAAATGACATAAATCAGAAATCAAACTCAGATGCTAGCTTACTACATTCTGGTTTCACTCGACCCAATTCTTTCTTTCTTTTTTTCTAATTAAACATACCGAAACTACGCTACAATATTTCAAAATTACTATTTTACTAAATCTCAAATTTTCCAAATTTCACTTTTACTTAAACAACCCTAGGAAATTAAAATCACTTTTTTTTTACTAAATCTCAAGTTAGCATGACCTGTGTTCTTAACTTAACTATGGCCGGTTTAGTTATCAACAAAGTATCGAAATTCTAGAATGGATCAAGTTTGGCAATATAATCATGGTCTTGGCACAGCCATTATGCTAATATTGGAATTTTATGTCTGTTTTACTACAATTTTAACATGTTCAAAATTCAGGGAGCGATGTTACCAAGACCAAAGTATGTCCCGGTACGGATAAAACCGAACGCTTCAATTCTTCCATATTAATACTGCCATTCCCCCTTACATTTTGCAGGTGCAGGAATCTCGACAATCCTGTGTTTTCAAATCCTTTTTTTTAATGCGAGCTTGAGACGGGTTTTCAAATCCTTTATTCCTACAACTTTTCTAAACCAAAGTCAATTAAAATCTGAAACCTTGTCTCGTCGGTTGTTTTTACTTGCATGCCCCGACATTTTTTAAAATTAGTAAAACTAAATTTTTTTTATCTGAGCCTTAAGTCATGATCAGTACACTTCTCAAATTACCCAAGTTTTTTACAATTTTCAGTGATTAGTTCTGGTTCGATTAGCGCTGCTTTTTTGCTCACGCCAAGAAAGAACATTTAAAATTCAGCTGTTTTAAGAATAAACCTTCCTAAACACATTTTTGTCTTAAAAAATCATATAAAATTCAGGCTGGTTAACCCGTTATTTTTGCATACAAACTTTGTTTCATTAAATTTGAATAAAAAAACTCAGAATTGTAAATCCAAAATCCCTAAGTCATCGGCTTCAAGTCCCGGATAGAGATAAATGCTATTTTACATATTTAGGTTGAAATAATTGTGTATGAAAACCCGAACTGTAGCGATCTTTCTTTGATTCGATTTCCGTACTTGATTTCTTTCAAATAAAATCTGGAACCCATTTAGTTATTTTTTACTTAGCCCTAAAATTATGAAAATAATAAAATCAAATTCCCGGGCCCGAACCAGGAAGCCTTCGTGTGCTGGAATTGAGCTAGTGTTGATTTATGATTGATAAGAAACATTTGCACTACACCAGTGTATTAGATTGATTTGAAGAATTAAATTTTTAAGAACAATAGACAATTGTACTAGACCAGTATATATATTTGGATTTGAAGAATTGTAACTTGCAAGCACAACTGGAACTAATTGTCTTCTGTATGCTTTGCAGTGGTCTAACTCTAAACACTGAATCGTCAATCCACAAAACATTAATTCAATAAAGTCAAGCTAATCTGAAGGAAAGTTAGAATAACATATATACTGACAAGCAAGAACTCAACAACAAATAATTTTCATTAAACAATAAAATAAATCAAGCTAATACATACAGACAGCTAAAGGTAAACTAATACTCAACTCAACAAACAAACTAATACAAAACCGAAATAAAACAACATAAAATATATAACAAATAAACTACGAATTAATATAAAATAACTGCGGAATAATGAATGAACTAATAAGCAGACAAAAGAAAATAAAACTAACGAAACAAATAGAGTAAATAATGAACTAAGGACGGTAAGTAAATGAACAAGGCCTGAGGGCTCAAGAGCTGGCTCGACAAGCATCAATGGAGAGGTCAAGTGCAGCAGCAAGCGCCATGTAGGCAGCTAAATCTTCCTTCGATCTGACGAACTTGGCCGCCACCTCAACATTTAATGCGGGACTCTTCCGCTTTCCTTCTCCTTTCACACTGGCCGACATCACAAATCCACGCATCCTATCTGTCGGTAAATCAATGGAGAATCGGCCACCATCTTTTCGGCTTATCGACGAATAGGAAACAGGAATTCCGTCCAGGGAATCCATCAACCTTTCGAACCTGTACGTGATGCTTCCTTCTGTTGGATCTGTCCATGCACACAACTTTCCCCATGCTGCCCATTTGCCGCTGTTTCTTGGCTGCAAGATCAGCCAAGATCCAGGTTTTGCTGAAGTTATGCTGTTGGTGTCTAGAATCGGAACGAAGGGCTCAGTCATGAGTGCAATTGCAGCGGGCGAGCCTAATTTGTCCTGCACTATTACTGAACAGTCCTGCTTCTCGGCCTTGTGATGAGCTAGGCCGAGCTTCTTCTTTATCCATGTTTTGAAGAGTTTGAGACCCCCGGTTTTCCCACGTCCCTTCATGACCGAATCTCGAGGGAAAATGTAAGAAAATACCGATCGGGATCTTTGAGAATCTTGGATGTGGCAGACTCGAGAGTTGCTTGCTGCTGGACCTCTACTCGCCTTGAAAACAAATCGTTCTTCTTTCTCTGTGCAAACTGAAACGTGTAGCTGAGAGAAGCAGGGCCCATCTTTCATCTCTACGTCCCTCCATCCTGAGTGATGCTCGGTGACTCGTTCTTCCATTGAATTCCTGAGATCTACCTTCATAGTCGTGCTTCCCAAGACCCAATCTTGAGAAGATGGAAGAACGGTTGGGCAGCAGTCATCAAAGCAGGCAAACACCTCAAGTGTCAGATTTACAGGCCCTTTTGCAAACTGACTCAGCTCTAGTTTTGAGAAATCAAAAGCGACAGCCGGCCCTTTTGGCGCCGCAAACCAACCCACTGCATCACAAGAGACGATGTTAAGTGGAGTGCATTTTGAGAACCGGCCATCTGCCAGCTTAATCCTGACATACAAAGAGGCTGAAGAAAGAGCCTGTTTGATCGCGGTGGCTGCTGTGGAAGTCCCCAAGGGGAGCCGAACAGCCAGGTTGAAGATCAACAGTCTCAAGAAGACTGAAGGATCCATGGCTTCTTTGAAGAGTTCTTGAATGTCTTGAAAGAAAAGAGAGTGAATGTTAAAAGCTTGAGAATTAACAGAGAATATAGAGAAATAGCGAGTGAAATATGAAGGAGAGGTCTGATATATATAGGCTACGCACACAATTGACCGTTACAGTATATGGTTTTCCTTATCCACATCCAATAAATAGAACCGATGGACTCTGCCACTTACTATTTTGTTAGGTCCTTAACCGTAATTATAGAATGTATTGTTACAATTTTTTTACATTTTATCAAAGGTGCAGCAAACATTTTTTTAAAGGCTGCAGGAGTTAATTAGCTTAGTAGATATGTATTATTTTACACTATTTTTACACTCTTTTATTATATTATTTTACATTACTTCAAAGATGGCATCTACTATCTACATACTATCTTTTGATGTGTATTATACAATCTTATAACATTCTTAAAGATCGCAATGACCATCAAGTGTTAGATTTTGGAGTTCATGTATAAATCCGTCTTGAAATGTCTTTCGATATAGTATTCTTATACTTTGACATTTATATTCTTATACTCGATGTTTATACTATTCGTATAGTTATAGTTTCGATAGTTATATACTCCTACAAGAGTTGATATTTATATAATCCTTCAAGAGTTGCTTGCATTATATATTCATTATTTTGAGATTTTATACAATTCTGTTTCTGAACAACTTTTTATAACATTTATATAAAATCTCTTTTATACTCCTACAAGAGTTGATATTTATATACTCCTACAATAGTTGCTTCTATTATATATTCATTATATTTTGATATTTTATACTATCTTTTATTCTTTACCATAATTTACAACATTTATATAAAATCTTTTTGTATACTTATATATTTGTAATAGTATACTATTCCAAAAATCCAACTTAAAGAGACGATAAAAGAAAAATTGAATTTATTTATTTTTTTTTTTTTTTTTTTTTTTGACAATTAGACCCAAGATTGAACCTAGCAGTCTGTAATTAATATATAAAGAAATTCTATTACAAGTTTTGTTGCCACGAGAATTGGCTAAAGGAAAAATTGATTTCTTTCGAAACAACTTAACTCATTAACTACAATTTCTACCAAGGAACAAACACAATAGAAAATGCATCTACAAAAAGATCTGAATAATTCTTTTTAATTGCAAAGTTCATATTCACCTTATAATTTTCCTTTTCTTTTTATCATTTCTTTGTTACTCATTTCAAAACATTTCCTTCCTCATATCTTACCCAACTATAAAAAACAAAAAAAAAAGAATTTTCATAATAGGAGGCAATAAAAAACCTCCCACTTCCTTCCCCACCAACAATAAAAAATAATAATAATAAAACAAACATAAACTAAAAATTTCAAACGCTCGATTTTACCAAGGCCCAATGGGCCCATTCACATGACCATTTTCTTGAATTCCCGCCAGTCTAGGAGGTAAGAAGAGGGTTTAACATGAGGTGGGCCGGAAAACAAATCGGGTACATGAGGATCCATAGACAAGTATCAGTTTTGAGGTTTTTTTTTTGTAATTTTGATTCTTTTGGGGGGTTCAAGTGTGAAGTTGTGGTGTTTGTAGTTTTGTATGAGTAAGGAGAGAGGAGCTTCAAAGTTTTTGGAAGGGACAAAAGATTATGATATTGTCTTAGGACTTTTGTGTAAGATTTAGATTTTTTTTTTTTTTTAATTAGGTTAGAATAGCTTGTGACTTTTGCGCTTGGTAAACAGGATTGAATACTTATGAGTCAGAAATGAGTTTAAATACTTGAGGGCTTTGAAATAAATCGTTGGCTAAATTCTTCTTAGAAGTCCTGTTTTGTGAATTCTTGTTTTATTGTATCTTCTTAACCCATTTATGTTTCCAAACAAAATTATGACATTATATTTAAATCAATATTTGGATTAGAATTTTGATCCGTATTTATATAGCATTAATAAGCAAATTTGTTATTGAACTTCATATTTGTTTTGTTAAAAAATGAACAATCTCAACATAATACTTATAAAGTGTATATTTTTTATTTAAATAAAAAAGTGGTATATAAATTGCACAATTTGGAAACCATTCTCACTTAAGCCTCCCTTTCTCTCTGAATTTGCATCTTTAATTCAATTTGCACGCTTAAGCTGCCCCATTTATATAAACTACAACTGTAAATGATACTATTTGGATTAGAGACTACATTTTCTTTAAACAAACTAGAAACAAAATGACATAAATCAGAAATCAAACTCAGATGCTAGCTTACTACATTCTGGTTTCACTCGACCCAATTCTTTCTTTCTTTTTTTCTAATTAAACATACTGAAACTACGCTACAATATTTCAAAATTACTATTTTACTAAATCTCAAATTTTCCAAATTTCACTTTTACTTAAACAACCCTAGAAAATTAAAATCACTTTTTTTTTTACTAAATCTCAAGTTAGCATGACCTGTGTTCTTAACTTAACTATGGCCGGTTTAGTTATCAACAAAGTATCGAAATTCTAGAATGGATCAAGTTTGGCAATATAATCATGGTCTTGGCACAGCCATTATGCTAATATTGGAATTTTATGTCTGTTTTACTACAATTTTAACATGTTCAAAATTCAGGGAGCGATGTTACCAAGACCAAAGTATGTCCTGGTACGGATAAAACCGAACGCTTCAATTCTTCCATATTAATACTGCCATTCCCCCTTACAGTTTGCAGTGCAGGAATCTCGACAATCCTGTGTTTTCAAATCCTTTTTTTTAATGCGAGCTTGAGACGGGTTTTCAAATCCTTTATTCCTACAACTTTTCTACACCAAAGTCAATTAAAATCTGAAACCTTGTCTGTCGGTTGTTTTTACTTGCATGCCCCGACATTTTTTAAAATTAGTAAAACTAAATTTTTTTTATCTGAGCCTTAAGTCATGATCAGTACACTTCTCAAATTACCCAAGTTTTTTACAATTTTCAGTGATTAGTTCTGGTTCGATTAGCGCTGCTTTTTTGCTCACGCCAAGAAAGAACATTTAAAATTCAGCTGTTTTAAGAATAAACCTTCCTAAACACATTTTTGTCTAAAAAAATCATATAAAATTCAGGCTGGTTAACCCGTTATTTTTGCATACAAACTTTGTTTCATTAAATTTGAATAAAAAAACTCAGAATTGTAAATCCAAAATCCCTAAGTCATCGGCTTCAAGTCCCGGATAGAGATAAATGCTATTTTACATATTTAGGTTGAAATAATTGTGTATGAAAACCCGAACTGTAGCGATCTTTCTTTGATTCGATTTCCGTACTTGATTTCTTTCAAATAAAATCTGGAACCCATTTAGTTATTTTTTACTTAGCCCTAAAATTATGAAAATAATAAAATCAAATTCCCGGGCCCGAACCAGGAAGCCTTCGTGTGCTGGAATTGAGCTAGTGTTGATTTATGATTGATAAGAAACATTTGCACTACACCAGTGTATTAGATTGATTTGAAGAATTAAATTTTTAAGAACAATAGACAATTGTACTAGACCAGTATATATATTTGGATTTGAAGAATTGTAACTTGCAAGCACAACTGGAACTAATTGTCTTCTGTATGCTTTGCAGTGGTCTAACTCTAAACACTGAATCGTCAATCCACAAAACATTAATTCAATAAAGTCAAGCTAATCTGAAGGAAAGTTAGAATAACATATATACTGACAAGCAAGAACTCAACAACAAATAATTTTCATTAAACAATAAAATAAATCAAGCTAATACATACAGACAGCTAAAGGTAAACTAATACTCAACTCAACAAACAAACTAATACAAAACCGAAATAAAACAACATAAAATATATAACAAATAAACTACGAATTAATATAAAATAACTGCGGAATAATGAATGAACTAATAAGCAGACAAAAGAAAATAAAACTAACGAAACAAATAGAGTAAATAATGAACTAAGGACGGTAAGTAAATGAACAAGGCCTGAGGGCTCAAGAGCTGGCTCGACAAGCATCAATGGAGAGGTCAAGTGCAGCAGCAAGCGCCATGTAGGCAGCTAAATCTTCCTTCGATCTGACGAACTTGGCCGCCACCTCAACATTTAATGCGGGACTCTTCCGCTTTCCTTCTCCTTTCACACTGGCCGACATCACAAATCCACGCATCCTATCTGTCGGTAAATCAATGGAGAATCGGCCACCATCTTTTCGGCTTATCGACGAATAGGAAACAGGAATTCCGTCCAGGGAATCCATCAACCTTTCGAACCTGTACGTGATGCTTCCTTCTGTTGGATCTGTCCATGCACACAACTTTCCCCATGCTGCCCATTTGCCGCTGTTTCTTGGCTGCAAGATCAGCCAAGATCCAGGTTTTGCTGAAGTTATGCTGTTGGTGTCTAGAATCGGAACGAAGGGCTCAGTCATGAGTGCAATTGCAGCGGGCGAGCCTAATTTGTCCTGCACTATTACTGAACAGTCCTGCTTCTCGGCCTTGTGATGAGCTAGGCCGAGCTTCTTCTTTATCCATGTTTTGAAGAGTTTGAGACCCCCGGTTTTCCCACGTCCCTTCATGACCGAATCTCGAGGGAAAATGTAAGAAAATACCGATCGGGATCTTTGAGAATCTTGGATGTGGCAGACTCGAGAGTTGCTTGCTGCTGGACCTCTACTCGCCTTGAAAACAAATCGTTCTTCTTTCTCTGTGCAAACTGAAACGTGTAGCTGAGAGAAGCAGGGCCCATCTTTCATCTCTACGTCCCTCCATCCTGAGTGATGCTCGGTGACTCGTTCTTCCATTGAATTCCTGAGATCTACCTTCATAGTCGTGCTTCCCAAGACCCAATCTTGAGAAGATGGAAGAACGGTTGGGCAGCAGTCATCAAAGCAGGCAAACACCTCAAGTGTCAGATTTACAGGCCCTTTTGCAAACTGACTCAGCTCTAGTTTTGAGAAATCAAAAGCGACAGCCGGCCCTTTTGGCGCCGCAAACCAACCCACTGCATCACAAGAGACGATGTTAAGTGGAGTGCATTTTGAGAACCGGCCATCTGCCAGCTTAATCCTGACATACAAAGAGGCTGAAGAAAGAGCCTGTTTGATCGCGGTGGCTGCTGTGGAAGTCCCCAAGGGGAGCCGAACAGCCAGGTTGAAGATCAACAGTCTCAAGAAGACTGAAGGATCCATGGCTTCTTTGAAGAGTTCTTGAATGTCTTGAAAGAAAAGAGAGTGAATGTTAAAAGCTTGAGAATTAACAGAGAATATAGAGAAATAGCGAGTGAAATATGAAGGAGAGGTCTGATATATATAGGCTACGCACACAATTGACCGTTACAGTATATGGTTTTCCTTATCCACATCCAATAAATAGAACCGATGGACTCTGCCACTTACTATTTTGTTAGGTCCTTAACCGTAATTATAGAATGTATTGTTACAATTTTTTTACATTTTATCAAAGGTGCAGCAAACATTTTTTTAAAGGCTGCAGGAGTTAATTAGCTTAGTAGATATGTATTATTTTACACTATTTTTACACTCTTTTATTATATTATTTTACATTACTTCAAAGATGGCATCTACTATCTACATACTATCTTTTGATGTGTATTATACAATCTTATAACATTCTTAAAGATCGCAATGACCATCAAGTGTTAGATTTTGGAGTTCATGTATAAATCCGTCTTGAAATGTCTTTCGATATAGTATTCTTATACTTTGACATTTATATTCTTATACTCGATGTTTATACTATTCGTATAGTTATAGTTTCGATAGTTATATACTCCTACAAGAGTTGATATTTATATAATCCTTCCAGAGTTGCTTGCATTATATATTCATTATTTTGAGATTTTATACAATTCTGTTTCGAACAACTTTTTATAACATTTATATAAAATCTCTTTTATACTCCTACAAGAGTTGATATTTATATACTCCTACAATAGTTGCTTCTATTATATATTCATTATATTTTGATATTTTATACTATCTTTTATTTTGTACCATAATTTACAACATTTATATAAAATCTTTTTGTATACTTATATATTTGTAATAGTATACTATTCCGAAAATCCAACTGAAAGAGACGATAAAAGAAACATTGAATTTATTTTTTTTTTTTTTTTTTTTTTTTGACAATTAGACCCCAGATTGAACCTAGCAGTCCGTAATTAATATATAAAGAAATTCTATTACAAGTTTTGTTGCCACGAGAATTGGCTAAAGGAAAAATTGACTTCTTTCGAAACAACTTAACTCATTAACTACAATTTCTACCAAGGAACAAACACAATAGAAAATGCATCTACAAAAAGATCCGAATAATTCTTTTTAATTGCAAAGTTCATATTCACCTTATAATTTTCCTTTTCTTTTTATCATTTCTCTGTTACTCATTTCAAAACATTTCCTTCCTCATATCTTACCCAACTATAAAAAACAAAAAAAAAAGAATTTTCATAATAGGAGGCAATAAAAAACCTCCCACTTCCTTCCCCACCAACAATAAAAAATAATAATAATAAAACAAACATAAACTAAAAATTTCAAATGCTCGATTTTACCAAGGCCCAATGGGCCCATTCACATGACCATTTTCTTGAATTCCCGCCAGTCTAGGAGGTAAGAAGAGGGTTTAACATGAGGTGGGCCGGAAAACAAATCGGGTACATGAGGATCCATAGACAAGTATCAGTTTTGAGGTTTTTTTTTGTAATTTTGATTCTTTTGGGGGGTTCAAGTGTGAAGTTGTGGTGTTTGTAGTTTTGTATGAGTAAGGAGAGAGGAGCTTCAAAGTTTTTGGAAGGGACAAAAGATTATGATATTGTCTTAGGACTTTTGTGTAAGATTTAGATTTTTTTTTTTTTAATTAGGTTAGAATAGCTTGTGACTTTTGCGCTTGGTAAACAGGATTGAATACTTATGAGTCAGAAATGAGTTTAAATACTTGAGGGCTTTGAAATAAATCGTTGGCTAAATTCTTCTTAGAAGTCCTGTTTTGTGAATTCTTGTTTTATTGTATCTTCTTAACCCATTTATGTTTCCAAACAAAATTATGACATTATATTTAAATCAATATTTGGATTAGAATTTTGATCCGTATTTATATAGCATTAATAAGCAAATTTGTTATTGAACTTCATATTTGTTTTGTTAAAAAATGAACAATCTCAACATAATACTTATAAAGTGTATATTTTTTATTTAAATAAAAAAGTGGTATATAAATTGCACAATTTGGAAACCATTCTCACTTAAGCCTCCCTTTCTCTCTCGAATTTGCATCTTTAATTCAATTTGCACGCTTAAGCTGCCCCATTTATATAAACTACAACTGTAAATGATACTATTTGGATTAGAGACTACATTTTCTTTAAACAAACTAGAAACAAAATGACATAAATCAGAAATCAAACTCAGATGCTAGCTTACTACATTCTGGTTTCACTCGACCCAATTCTTTCTTTCTTTTTTTCTAATTAAACATACTGAAACTACGCTACAATATTTCAAAATTACTATTTTACTAAATCTCAAATTTTCCAAATTTCACTTTTACTTAAACAACCCTAGAAAATTAAAATCACTTTTTTTTTACTAAATCTCAAGTTAGCATGACCTGTGTTCTTAACTTAACTATGGCCGGTTTAGTTATCAACAAAGTATCAGAATTCTAGAATGGATCAAGTTTGGCAATATAATCATGGTCTTGGCACAGCCATTATGCTAATATTGGAATTTTATGTCTGTTTTACTACAATTTTAACATGTTCAAAATTCAGGGAGCGATGTTACCAAGACCAAAGTATGTCCTGGTACGGATAAAACCGAACGCTTCAATTCTTCCATATTAATACTGCCATTCCCCCTTACAGTTTGCAGTGCAGGAATCTCGACAATCCTGTGTTTTCAAATCCTTTTTTTTAATGCGAGCTTGAGACGGGTTTTCAAATCCTTTATTCCTACAACTTTTCTACACCAAAGTCAATTAAAATCTGAAACCTTGTCTGTCGGTTGTTTTTACTTGCATGCCCCGACATTTTTTAAAATTAGTAAAACTAAATTTTTTTATCTCGAGCCTTAAGTCATGATCAGTACACTTCTCAAATTACCCAAGTTTTTTACAATTTTCAGTGATTAGTTCTGGTTCGATTAGCGCTGCTTTTTTGCTCACGCCAAGAAAGAACATTTAAAATTCAGCTGTTTTAAGAATAAACCTTCCTAAACACATTTTTGTCTAAAAAAATCATATAAAATTCAGGCTGGTTAACCCGTTATTTTTGCATACAAACTTTGTTTCATTAAATTTGAATAAAAAAACTCAGAATTGTAAATCCAAAATCCCTAAGTCATCGGCTTCAAGTCCCGGATAGAGATAAATGCTATTTTACATATTTAGGTTGAAATAATTGTGTATGAAAACCCGAACTGTAGCGATCTTTCTTTGATTCGATTTCCGTACTTGATTTCTTTCAAATAAAATCTGGAACCCATTTAGTTATTTTTTACTTAGCCCTAAAATTATGAAAATAATAAAATCAAATTCCCGGGCCCGAACCAGGAAGTCTTCGTGTGCTGGAATTGAGCTAGTGTTGATTTATGATTGATAAGAAACATTTGCACTACACCAGTGTATTAGATTGATTTGAAGAATTAAACTTTTAAGAACAATAGACAATTGTACTAGACCAGTATATATATTGGATTTCAAGAATTGTAACTTGCAAGCACAACTGGAACTAATTGTCTTCTGTATGCTTTGCAGTGGTCTAACTCTAAACACTGAATCGTCAATCCACAAAACATTAATTCAATAAAGTCAAGCTAATCTGAAGGAAAGTTAGAATAACATATATACTGACAAGCAAGAACTCAACAACAAATAATTTTCATTAAACAATAAAATAAATCAAGCTAATACATACAGACAGCTAAAGGTAAACTAATACTCAACTCAACAAACAAACTAATACAAAACCGAAATAAAACAACATAAAATATATAACAAATAAACTACGAATTAATATAAAATAACTGCGGAATAATGAATGAACTAATAACCAGACAAAAGAAAATAAAACTAACGAAACAAATAGAGTAAATAATGAACTAAGGACGGTAAGTAAATGAACAAGGCCTGAGGGCTCAAGAGCTGGCTCGACAAGCATCAATGGAGAGGTCAAGTGCAGCAGCAAGCGCCATGTAGGCAGCTAAATCTTCCTTCGATCTGACGAACTTGGCCGCCACCTCAACATTTAATGCGGGACTCTTCCGCTTTCCTTCTCCTTTCACACTGGCCGACATCACAAATCCACGCATCCTATCTGTCGGTAAATCAATGGAGAATCGGCCACCATCTTTTCGGCTTATCGACGAATAGGAAACAGGAATTCCGTCCAGGGAATCCATCAACCTTTCGAACCTGTACGTGATGCTTCCTTCTGTTGGATCTGTCCATGCACACAACTTTCCCCATGCTGCCCATTTGCCGCTGTTTCTTGGCTGCAAGATCAGCCAAGATCCAGGTTTTGCTGAAGTTATGCTGTTGGTGTCTAGAATCGGAACGAAGGGCTCAGTCATGAGTGCAATTGCAGCGGGCGAGCCTAATTTGTCCTGCACTATTACTGAACAGTCCTGCTTCTCGGCCTTGTGATGAGCTAGGCCGAGCTTCTTCTTTATCCATGTTTTGAAGAGTTTGAGACCCCCGGTTTTCCCACGTCCCTTCATGACAGAATCTCGAGAGAAAATGTAAGAAAATACCGATCTGGATCTTTGAGAATCTTGGATGTGGCAGACTCGAGAGTTGCTTGCTGCTGGACCTCTACTCGCCTTGAAAACAAATCGTTCTTCTTTCTCTGTGCAAACTGAAACGTGTAGCTGAGAGAAGCAGGGCCCATCTTTCATCTCTACGTCCCTCCATCCTGAGTGATGCTCGGTGACTCGTTCTTCCATTGAATTCCTGAGATCTACCTTCATAGTCGTGCTTCCCAAGACCCAATCTTGAGAAGATGGAAGAATGGTTGGGCAGCAGTCATCAAAGCAGGCAAACACCTCAAGTGTCAGATTTACAGGCCCTTTTGCAAACTGACTCAGCTCTAGTTTTGAGAAATCAAAAGCGACAGCCGGCCCTTTTGGCGCCGCAAACCAACCCACTGCATCACAAGAGACGATGTTAAGTGGAGTGCATTTTGAGAACCGGCCATCTGCCAGCTTAATCCTGACATACAATTTGGGTACATAGGCTACGCACACAATTGACCGTTACATTATATGGTTTTCCTTATCCACATCCACTAATAGAACCGATCGACTCTGCCACTTACTATTTTGTTAGGGCCTTAACCGTAATTATAGAATGTAGTGTTAGAATTTTTGTACATTTTATCAAAGGTGCCGCAAACATTTTTTTAAAGGCTGCAGGAGTTAATTAGCTTAGTAGATTTGTATTATTTTACACTCTCTACACTCTTTTATTATATTGTTTTACACTACTTAAAAGATGGAATTTACTATCTTTGGATATGTACTACTACTATACAATCCTGTAATATTCTTAAAGATAGAAATGACCATCAAGTTGTTGATTCTGGCGACTTCCTATATAGTATTCTTATACTTTGACATTTATATTCTTATACTTTGATGTTTATACTATTAGTATAGTTTCGATAGTTATATACTCCTACAAGGGTTGTACTTATATACTCCTTCAAGAGTTGCTTGCATTATATATTCATTATTTGGAGATTTTATACAATTTTTTTTCTCAACAACTTTTAACAACATTTATATAAAAAAAAAATTGTACTTCTACAAGAGTTGATATTTATGTACACACCATTTATATAAAAAAAAATTTTGTACTTATATATTTGTAATAGTATACTATTATAAAAATCCAACTGAAAGAGACGATAAAGGAAAAATTGACTTCCTTTGAAACAACTGCACTCATTAACTACAATTTCTACCAAGGAACAAACAAAAACACAACAGGAAATGCATCCACAAAAAAGATCTGAACAATTCTCTTTAATTGCAAAGTTCATATTCATATTCACCTTACATTTTCCTTTTTCTTTTTCTCACTTTTCTCTGTTACTCATTTCAAAACGTTCCCTTTCTCATATCTTACTGAACTATAAGAAACAAAAAAAACAAAAAACTTCCTTAATAGAAGGCAATAAAACCTTCCCCTTTCTTTCCCTTCCCAAAAAAAGCAAAAAACAAAAAAACTAATAATTTCCTATGTTGGATTGAACCAAGGCCCAATGGGCCCATTCACGTGCTCGTTTCCTTGAATCCCAGTCCCTCTAGGCGGCACAATTGGTGAGGGTTTTACTTGAGGCGGGCCGGAAAACAAACCGGGTACAATTTGGGTACAGTTAGCATTTGAATTTCCCCCACCTCGCCTTTGTTGACTAGCAATAGAATTCCCGTTTGGATTCCTTTGTTGTTGTTGCATGTTTGATCCAACTTGACTCCCAAGATTCCCGCTAGGATTCCTTTGTTGTTGCATGCTGGGCCCAACTTGACTCGCAACATGATTTCCACTAGAGCTCCTTTGTTGTTGCATGTTGGGTGCAACTTGGGGAAAGCTAGAAATGGAATTTCCGTTCGGATTCCTTTGTGGTGCAACTTGGGGAAAGTTAGCGATGGAATTTCCATTCGGATTCCTTTGTGGTGGTTGTTGGATTGAGGGTGCAACTTGGGGAAAGTTATTGATATGATTTCCGTTCGGATTCCTTTGTTGTTGTTGGATTGAGTGGATTTGTTGAAGGCCTTCTTCATGTATTCTCGCAACGGTGTCGAGCTCACTTAGGGTTAGGGTTTCCAGCCCAACACCGTACAATGGAGCGTGACGCGTCATCTCTTCTTGTAATGACGTTTCCAATGTGTTAATGTATTGCTAAAATGAAAAGGAATAAAAAAAAATATTAGAGTTTATGAATTGTGGGCTATCTCACACAACTAATAAACATATAAAAGAGCAGGGACAAGTGCACCGTACTTGGGTTGCAATTTAGTCCCCGTAGTACATATTAAACTTTTTTAGTTCCTGAACATTTTACAATTGTGCAATTTAAGTCGTTGACTTAACAGAATAATTTAACACCATTAATATTTTTTTAAATGAACGTTTTGCCCTTATGTTTTTAAGAAAATCTTCATTTACAAAAATTATTAACGAGAAAGTGCAAAATGGTCATTTAAATTATAAAGCTTAAGTACTATTTTATAAAGTCTAATACATGCACAATTTTATAAAATTCTAGTAAAAAGAGTTAAATGCAATCCAGTTAAATGGATTATAAAGTTTAAGTACTATTTTATAAAGTTCAAGTAGTAAAAAGAGTTAAATGCACAGTACACAAACTAATTTGCAATTCAGTTAAACTACAGAAACTAACTACAAATTTATCCCAAAACAAAGAATATAAAATAATATTTTTTACCTGACAGGCTTGGAGTTTGGACTCCATACCGTCAATATAAGCCTCACAGCGAACCACCTGCTCTTCTTTCTCTCTCTTCTCTCTCTCCGAACTTTCCGCCGTCTCTCTAAGCCTTCTTACCTCCGTTTCGAGCGATTTACGCACGGCCGTTTCACTCGCGTACCGTTTCAGCTCCTCATCGTACCGCTTCCTTGCTGACTCAGCAGCTTTCAACCGCTCTCCCATTGCATTCTTCTCCTTCATTACTTTCTTCAAAATTAAAAAAATTAAAAAATCATTAGCTAAACAACCCAAATTAATGTGAAAGTATTAATTATTAAAAGTATATTTTATTATTATTCTTTACCTTGAGCTCTTCTTTCTTGCGAGACTTGAGTTGATTAAGCTGTGATTCCGTGTCGCGTAGCCTGTCTTGAAGATTCTTCTTTTCATGCAGCAATTTCAAGATTTTTTCGTCTTTTTCCGATCTTACCCATTCCAGCTGGACTTCCAGATCCCTTATCTGATCCGTCAGATTACGCCTCTCGTGGGCAAATCTGTCTTTTTCCTCCTTCAGCTCCGACTGTTAGGAAACAAAGAGAGAAGTCACGTAATAACTCAAAATTTACATTCAGGTGCCTATACTTATTAACAACAGATTAAGAGCGTTGATTTTTTCTCATAACGTAACTCTTACACAATTTTTTTCTGTTTTTTTTTTTTTTTTAAGGAATTAGAGGTTTTTTCTTTCGTTAAACTGCAGAAGAGATAAACATAAAATAATTGGGATAAATGCACCATTAGTCCCTGTGCTTTAGTTAGATTGCAATTCAGTCCCTGTACTATTAAATTTACATGCTTAGTCTCTGAACTTTATTCAAACATGCATGATTAGGATCCTAGTTAGGACTCATCATTCACAATTCAAACATGCATGATTAGTCCCCTAGTTAGGACTTAGGACTTACCATTCACAATTCTTACAGGGACTAAACATGCCAAATCAATAGTATAGGGACTAAATTGCAATTATATTAAACTACTGGGACTAAGGGTGCATTTATTCCCAAATATTGCGTAGTAACTCAGAAGATAACAAAATCAACATATAAAAACTAACGGTGCCAAGTACAAACCAACAATAGCAGTCTTCTGCAACTTCACCAATCATATAGGGTCTTTTTCCCAATATTAATGCACAACAAACGCATACCTTGAAAGAGCTGGTGCTGGCCTGGCTGTCCTCTAACCTCCTCCTCAGCCGGTCCCTCTCCTCGTCAAACCGCTCCCTGTCGCCGTCCCTCTCCTCCCTGAGCCTCACGTTCTCGTCCTCCGCCCTGCACACCTGGTGCCAGAGCCCTGCGCGCTCGGCCTGCGCCACCTCAGCAGCCTCCCGCATCATCCTTAACACCGGCCCCGCCGTCGCCTGGTCTTCTCTAATAAGAGACAGCAACGCATCCATCTCCACGTCCGCCACCTCGCCGCTTCCGCAAGGTTCCGGAGAGGAGGTGCTGCTGCACCGGCCGCTGTTCGTCGCGCGGAGTATCAGTGTTTTTATCAACCTGGAATCATGATGATGATGATGATGATGATGATGATGATGAGGGAACATGTATAAACGGAAGATACATTAATTGCAAAAAAGACCCTCTGTGTTTTCGAGAATGTAAAGAATAGGCCCGACTGTTAAATCTCATCTAACATAGAATTAATGTTTAGAACAAAGACGGATTTATATATTTATATATTTAATATTGAATTTCAAATGAACTAATCTAAAAACATTGTAGTTGAGAAGATTATTAAAATAAATTTAATCTAGCATCAATACAGCTTTTAAGTTAATCCAACACCATTGCATAAGTTTAATAGGATTACTCTGCGGATTTAGCAATCTTATTCCAACACCGATATACAACTTAACGGTAGGGACTATTGTTTGAACTTTTGAAGAACAGAAGGGTTTTCTTGCAATTTTCAACAATACAGGGGCTTTTTTGCAATTTAGGCATAATGCAGGGCCCTTTTATCAAAAAAAAAGAACTCGCCTGAAGCGGTAATCACTGTCAGGATAAACCCTGAACAGAATCATATAAAGCGTGCGAACGAACTCCAGCACTTTAGACTCACTGGAGATGGCCATCACTTCGCACAGAGCCATGATCGCGGTGAAGTCCTTTTCCTGTAAAACCGTTTCCTGGTCATCCTGCGAGCGGCGCCTCTCCAGTGCGAACGCAACTGGACGCGTCCATTGCGCCCCTCGTGTCAATCCCCTCTCCAGTACCTGACAGTCAAAATGGTTATTGCATATTAGTCCAATTAATCAAATAAATATATACAGAACATTAAACAAAAGAAAAGAAATTTGCAACAAAAATCCCCAACATTATTGGAAACTACAAAAAAACCCATGCATTATCGAAATTGTAGAAAAGCCTCTGTATTATTGAAAATCGTGAAAAACTAAAAATCCCAATTTTGACAATAATGTAGGGGGTTTTTTGCAATTTCCAATAATGCAAGGACTCCTTTTGCAATTTCAGCATAAAGTAGGGGCTTCTCTGCAAAGTTCCAAACAAAAAGTTACGCAAAATAGAAAAAAATAATTACCTGAGTTACTTCCATGAAAAGGGCTGGCACTTGAAGCATCTCCAATAGAAGGTATGCGTCAGAGAAGAATTCAGGCACAGATTCCGACCCGTTTGACCCGCTTGATGACTCGTCAGAGCATAAGTCTTGGTCAGAGTCAATTTCACTTAAGAAGGCTCTCGCCACGTCAGACCAGGTATGAATCGTCTTGCACAGAAAATCAAGCACACAGTGTGGTGTTTCGGTACCGAGCTTTTTTAGCTTTAATCTGATAGCTCTTGCCTGAATTAAAAAAAGAAAAAAAGAGAGAATTTGTTATATATCAATATGTAGGAACTAAGATTTTTTTTAAATGGAAAAGAAAGGAAAAGAACCGCAGAAGAGAGAAGATGGCAGTGAGAGGCGGAGTTGAGAGTACAACCAATGGCTGCCACGAGAGATTCATCACTGGAGATCTCCAGTAGCTTGATTGCTTGATTTAACACATTCTCCCATATTTCGCTACCGAATTCCAACTGGCTCAGTGCACCAAATATCTTTAGAAGAATAGGAAAAGAGGGAAATTTTCAGATTTTAAGTTCATAAAGACAAAAAAAATAGAAAATGAAGATTTTACTTTATTATGAGTAAAATCCATACAAAAAAATATATGGGAAATTTTAGAAAAAAACCCGAACTTTTCTTAATATTTAAAAAACAAAACTCACTTCTTAGATTCTCCGAAAAAAAAACGATTTGAGCTTTTTTCTTACCCCTCCCCCCTATAGTGTTAAACCTAAAACATATTGGGGTTAAATATTTTTTGGACCAAAATACCCTTTTTCCGTATTGAATTTCTACAATCCCTAAAAAGTTCTGAATATTTACAAAAAAATTAACACGACAAAATATAAAATATGAGAAAAGCAAGACAAAGATTCGAGTGGGCGAGCCATACAGACCAAAGAACGACAGAGCTGAGAGCGAGAAATAACAGAGAGAAAAGAAAGACAGACAGAGAGAGAGAGAGAGAGAGAGAGTTCTTCATCACCTGAAACCTCAATTCGACATCCTCCACCCCCACCCCAGCCCTCCCCGCCATCCCGACCAACACCTCGGCCGCCGCAACATGCTCCTCCGGCCCGTCCACCAGCTTCGGAACCAGCCCCACCAGCTCCGGCAGGAACCTTCTCGGCACCTTGTCCAGCACCAGCGCCAGCTTCCGCGCCGCCGCCCCGCCTGCCCTTCGCCGAGACTCGGCAGGCTGCCCCTGCCCTTGCGATGGTTGGGAGGGGACGGTGCTGTCGAGGGCGCGTAACGAGTTGAGGATTAGGGTTAGGAGCTCTTCTGATTGCTCCGGCCACTTCGTCTGTATGGAAATGAATAATAGTTAGTTAATAGGGAAAAAGTGTAAGAATGTATAAAGGGGAATTTGCTAAAGTAAATATCTGGGTGCTGAAATTGCAAAAAGAGACTGTATTATTGGAAATTGCAAAAAAGCCCCTGCGTTAGTGCCGAAGTTGCTACCGTTAGTTTAGTTTACTGCTCTACTTATTTAAAAAAATATATATTATTAAAGTCTAATTATTTGAAAAAAGAAATAATGAAGAGAAAGAGAGATTTTATTAGACTTGATGAAGATTTTTTAAGTAATTTAACTATTAAGTATGAAAACTAAGGGTGCTAACTGCGGGAAAGAGCTTTTTGAAGTTTTGGAAATAATGAAGGGGCTGTTACGCAGGTTCTTTTTTCTTGCAATTTCAGCATAACGCAGGGGCTTTTCTCCAAATTCCGTAAAAAAATAAATAATTATTGATTTAACAGCGCAAGAAATTAACCTCAAGCGGTTGACTGGAACTAGAAGCAGCCTCGTCAGACCCCGCTTCTCCCTCCCCAAAGCTCCTATCGGACTCCGATCTCGCATCCGAACCCGACCCGGTTTCCGCAACCCGACCCGCTCCAGTGCTCCCCACGTCCCCTTCCAAGCAGCTCGAAGCCGGCTCGCAACACTCCACCATTATATCCAGCAACAGATCCACTATCGCCTGCTTGAGCACGCTAACCCCCATCAACAAGTTGATCAAACTGGACGGCCCGGATCCAGCCGAGTCAGCCTGCTGCGCAGATCTCGATGCGGATCCGCCAGGCAACAGCATTTGCCTCACCTTGTTGGGGTGGTTGAGGTAAACTCGGAGACCCGTTAGAAAGGTGGCGATGGCGTTCGCGTCGGTGAGAATTTTTTCGCGGAGGTTGAGGTGAGGTGAAGACTGGAGGGTTCCGTAAGGTTCCGGAAGGGGGAAGCCAGCGCGGAAGAGAAGGTTCCGGAAGAGCTCGTCTCGGTTAGGGTTCAGTACGGCGGTCGGAAGGTCTTCGTCGTCGTCGGTGGTTTCTTCGTCCTCGGATGAGACCGGCTCGTCCTGGTCTGTCGTTAGGGTTTCTTCCTTTTCGTCCTCTGATGCAAACACCTAAAACAAAAAGTGGAAATTAGGTTAGAATTTTAAGGAAACTTTGGAAAAGAAAAATTGGTGCATTATGATGAAATTACCAAAAAAAAAGGGGGGGGGGGGATTGTTGGTAATGGTAATTGCCAAAAATACAGGCATTAGTACTGAAATTGCAAAAAGATCCCTGCCGTTTGTTAAAGGGTAACAATGTTAGGTTTTGTACTCTAATTAACTGAGAAACATTTTATACTCCAATCAACATCTCTCTCTCTCTCTCTCTCTCTGAACTATTATTTCTTAAACTTAATTAATCTCGTTCTCATTAAACCCCCATGGAGTTGAATATTTTACCCATGAAAGAGAGATGTTAAATTAACTTAGAGAGAGAGAGAGAGAGAGAGAGAGAGAGAGAGAGATTAATGTTGAATTACACTTAAAAAATATTTTCTCAAATAATTAAAGTAGGATAAAACTAACGGTGTTAGCTTGAAACCAGCAGGGGCTCTTTTTGCAATAATCCAAATTCTTTTTCGCAACTTCCAACAATACAAGGGCATTTTTGTAATTCCCAACAACACACGGGCTCTTTTGCAAATTTCCGAATTTTACAACTCATAAACCCAGCCGAAACACCTAAATCGAAAACCCCATCAATCTCAATTCTCACCTCAAGATCGGAAAACTCGAACCACGGACAACAATCCAGCACCTCACAGACAAACACCACCGAGTCTCTCGCGACAAATCCGGCCTCAGCGCTCGCCATCTCCTGCACCTTCATGAACTGCAGGACGGAATTATTCCAGGTCTTCGTGCAGATCGAGGATTCCCTCCACACGGTTTTCGATGCGGACTTCTGGTTTAAAATGCCTATGCGGTACCGCACCCAAAAGTTGCGGTCCGGGTCGGCGGGCAACGGAGGGTCGCTCTCTAAGTAGATGCAGATCGTGTCAAATGACTCGTATACCCCTGTGAAGTTAAGGAATTTTTTTTAAGAATACGCCATAAAAAGAATATATTCTATATACATGGTGCGTAAAATGACTAGTATACCCTGTGAAGTTAAGGAATTTTTTCCGATATACACCTAAAAAGGGAGAATGTTGTATATACATGTTGTGTCGAATGACTTGTATACCCTTCTGAAATGACAGAATTATTTTTCAGATGCACCCATAAAAATAGAAAATGTGCTATATGCATATTGTGTCCCATAAAAATAGAAAATGTGCTAAATAGGTTTAATATTCGATATAATATCCCCTTCTAGTTACTCTACATGGCCATGCATAATATCGCACATACCACAATCGAAAGTGCATTATTAGGGGTACCTTTGTGATAATAAATAAATAAATTACACAACTAAACAAAACATCATTTTCTTTCTTACCTATCCGCAGCTCGCATCCCCCAACTTGAAAAAACTTGCTAAAGATCTTCCTCGTCTCCATGATCTCCTTAAACGCCGAGAAATTCTCCACCTTCCACACAAAACTCATCAATCCCGTACCCCCAATCCCCAAACCCCCATCCCTCTCAACCTCCTTCAGCTCCGCGCTCTCCTTCAAAACCGCCACCTCAGCGCAGAACACCACCGTATCATTAACCAAGAACCCCGAGTCCTGGTCAAACAGACTCGTCAGAGTCACGAATTCCCGCCAGCCCCAGTCCTTCGCGGACTTGGAGTACCGGTTCTGGGATTCTTTTGAGACGGAGTTTGATTCGGATTTCTGGTTTGCGATTGAGAGGCGGTGCGAGACGAAGCAGGTCCAGTCGGGTTGTGAGGTGGCGGATCGGGGATCGGTCACTTCGAGGAAGACTGAGAGGTGACGTGGCGGCTGAGACTGCCCTGGTAAGAAGAAGTTGGGTTAGATAGGATTTGAGGGGAATTTGTGAAACGGACCCTATATTGTGGCTAAATTGGAAAAAAAAAAAAAAAAAAAAAAAAAAAAAACTATATATTGTTGGAAATTGAAAAAAGAAATAGTCACTACTGTTAGCTTCTCTGTAACGAAGTTAAATCAATGCGCTTAAATCTTTGATTGATCATTTTGAATGTTTAAATCTATTCATTGGTATTAGATTAACATATTGAAACATATTACTTACGTGTACTTTTTTCCAACTAGCATATTAAGTACTAACCATGTAATTTATATTCTACGATTTTAAATATAGGATTTATATGTCAATCCAAAGGTACTAAATACGTTAAACTAACAGTCTAACACCATTCGAGTGGCTTTAGCCATAGGTACTATTTCTTGATTTTTTTTTTAAAGAACGGAGGTGCTTCATTCCAATTTCCAACTACACAGGGGCTTTCACGCAAATTTCGCCAAATCTAAACTCGTATTTATACATACACAACGCATTATTTTATTCACCTCTAGGATAAACAATAAGCCGGCAATCCCGGCCGCCGACCTGGAACTTCTTGCTCTTGATACAAATCCCCGAAATCTTCCTCCTCTTCAAAATATCCTTCAACTTCGCAAAACTCTCGATCCTCCAAGTAAACTTCCCAAAATACCCTCCTCCGTCCGCCTTATTTACACTTCCGCCCCTCACCAGCCCTCCTTTATTTACCACCACGCACGACTCCTTTATCACGTGGTAAGACACAGAGATAACCGCCGACCCGTTTACCACGTAACCCGACCCGTTTGACCCTTTACCGAGAAACTCGTCCATTTTCATGAAATCCGTCCAGCCTAAACTCGCCCCGTCAGCACCGAACCGGCCGTACGAATCCTTGCTCACGTGCGTACCGGTACCGGTACCGTTTTGTTGTACCTGGTTCATAACGGTAACCCTAAACAGGATCCAACAACCCGGTTCGGTATTAGTATTGTTTTGAGACGATTTATTAGTTGTAGCACTATAATCTTCCTTGCTTTCCAAACAGACTGACAGGTGGTCCCCGCTTCCTTGGACGGTGGACTGGTAGATGCTGAGCTTCAGGCCGGTGTCCGTACCGGTACCGGTACAGGTACTGGTACAGGCGGGGAAAATGGGGCTGGTGATCTTTTGAGTTTTCATCATGGTTTGGAAGAGAGAAAGGTTGTGGAGTCGCCATGTGAACTTGCCCTCATGAGGAGAGAGAGAGGTTGTTTCTTGTAGGAGAGAGATGTCGCAGGTTATCGTTAGGCTTTCTCCCTCAAAACCTGTGATGTAAAAATATGATAGAATTGACTCAAATTGATATCAAAAAATTAGATAGAGAGAGAATCCAACTATATGATATCAGAATTTGGAAAAGAAAATAAAAGATAATGCAGTAGAAATTATATTGATAAAAAAACACCAAATTAGTGCAAAAATTTCTACATAACAAACATCAATTATATACACACTCAAATTTCAATAGCTAGTAACATAAGATGGAAAAAATCGAGCAATGTATAAGCCTAGACAGGAAAATTTCATGATTCTTTA
Organism: Juncus inflexus; assembly: GCA_024447665.1. Classification (NCBI taxonomy): domain Eukaryota; kingdom Viridiplantae; phylum Streptophyta; class Magnoliopsida; order Poales; family Juncaceae; genus Juncus; species Juncus inflexus. The sequence continues at coordinate 5,285,765 of JAJHPC010000011.1, forward strand.
TGCATACTCAAAAAATCACTAGCAATATGAAACATAAACCCATAAACATGTCAAAATTACTTATCCAATCAACAAAACTTCCAAACACATCCATTTGCAACCAGAAACAAACAATGCAGTATTAAATTCCACTACCAAAGCATCATTAAGATCAAAGAACCCTCCACTTTCGTGTGTATGCAGTAGTGATAATATTGATAAAACAAAACACCAAATCAGTGCAAGAATTTCTACATAACAAACTGCAATTATAAACTCAAATTTCAATAGCTAGTAAATATAACAGGGAAGAAATCGCACAATGTATGATGCTAGATACAAAGATTTTCATGATTCTTTGTCCATACGCAAAAAATTCCTAGATAAACCCATAAACTTCTAAAATTACTAATCTAATCAACAAAACTCTCAAACACATCCATCTCCAACCATCAACAAACAATGCAGCACCCAAATGCCCCTACCAAACCCTCACTAACCTCAACCAACTCCCCACTTTCCCAAACCAACTCACCTGAAACCGGCGAGAAGTCGCACCAGCCGTGCGACTTCTTCTTGTTGCTGAACCTGTGCCAAGAATCCCTCAAAACGGACTTCGCCGCGTCCGTAGGATGGTGCAGCGTCAGCCTGTACGAAGCGAACCGATCGAACGGGCTCTTCGAACTCGTAGGATCGACGAGCTGGAGATACAGCGAAAGATGGCCGGGCAAGGACTGGGAATCACCCTTCGGGTACAGCAACAGCCGGCAGTCCAAACCCGTTACGGAGATGGGGAAGTAGTTGCTGTAGAGAGGGCGCGTGCGCGTGGCGGCGATGGACTGGCGGAGGGACGCAGGGACGGTCCATTTGCAGGCGGACGAGTGGTCGTTACGCGGCTCGTAAGTGAACTGGGAGGACGGAGACCCGGCCGCGTCCTCCATCGGAGCAACGGGGTCTGTGATCGGGGCTGTTAGAACGGATTCGGAGACATTGTTGGCGAGAGGAAGGGGAGGAGGGTTTGGGGAGAGGGAGGAAGGCACGGTACGGGTGCTTTGAGATTCGGGCAGCGGGGAGGAGTTCTTGAGACGGAGGGAGAGGACCGAAGATCTCCGTTTGTGCCAGGTCAGCATCTCGCTGAGTCTGAGGGATGGGTCCCACTGGAGGGGGGTGGAATGTGATTGGTGGGTTGGGAGTGAGGAGGGTTTTGTTGTGTGTCTCCGTTTTTGCTGGGGAAGGGAGAGGAGGAGAGGGAGGGAATGTGAGGCTGCGTGTGGGGCCGAGGGTATCTTGTTTGTTTGTTGGGGATTGAAAACAAGGGAGGTTTGCAGAAGAACAACGGTATTTATTATCTAATGAAAGGGTTCAGATACAGAGTGTGTTCAGCCTCAGATTATAAAATATATAACGAAATTATAAAAAAATATTTTTGTAAATATAAAAAATAAAGTAAAATTATAAAAAGATATTTTTCAAGTGTAAATATATATGTGTACAACTAAAACTATACGATGAGACGGAGGAAGAGGACTGAAGATCTCCGTTTGTGCCAGGAGAGCATTGTCGGGTGATGTGATTGGAGGGGTGGGACTGAGGAGTGGTTTTGTATGTCTCCGTTTTTGGTGGGAAAGGGAGAGAGGGATTGAAGACTGGTTGTGGGGTCAAGGATTGAAAACGATGGAGGGGTTTGCCAAGTTATACTAGAGTAGAATTATCTCAAATGGAAAAATTGCTCTTGTTTTGAAAAACTTTTAAATGATTAATTAAAGATTTGATTGTATTGGTCTAACACCGTTAGAGAAAGTTAATTATAGAGTCTATTTTTTACTTTGAAGGATGCAGGGGCTTTCTTGAAATTTCGAATAATGTAGGGCCTTCTTTGAAGGTTAGGCATATAATGCAATGGTTTTTAGCATTCCATTCACTGAACTTTAATCTTTGCACGAAAATATTGTTCTAAACTTTTTTTACTTTAAATCTTTTTTAATAAAAAAAACAACAAACAAAATAGGAAACAATATTTTATATAGAATATAGATAAAAGCTAATTAAAATGTAAATAAGTATGTGAAATATAGATGTAATTATAGGTCTTTGGATATGCATAAATACAGCAGAAAATGAACATTTTCGTTCAAAATAAATCGAGACTTTGTGCGCCAGTTAAATTAATTAAATATATGTAGATATATCTTTTGATGATGCATAATCCTTGATGATCAATCTTGTCTTTCGTTCTAGTGTCAATTTCAACCGATTATTGCCCTAAGTGATTTCCTAAAATCAATCTTTACTCCTAATACTACATCACAAAAACGTGGCGACACACTTCCTCCTCAGCAGATATCCATGTGAACAACACCTTGAGACGCAATGGAAAGCTATGTATACCAAAGTATTCCTTTATTGCTCTTTAATTCTACAACTAGCCTTCTTCGATGTTTCTTTCAAAGAAAAGTCCAAATCACTTAAATTTTTTGTTAGCACCGTCTTTTTTCCTCATATTTATATGAAAGAAGAAGAGGATGAGGAAGAGGAAGATAAAAAGGAAGAGGAAGAAGAGAAATTAATTTGATATCTGACTACTATCACTTAAATTCAATATCCGAAACCTTTCCAGCAATGGATTATATGTTTGATGTGCGTTTGCAGCTTTCTCCTGTCCAATGAATGGCAATGAGTAGTGACCAGACCTAATTAAGCAACTGTTAAAAAATTTAAGATGAATTTCATTTGCATGAGTCATACCACTAGTACGTGTAAAATGATCGTGACTCACTTGTACAATTACCACTTTTAACATGATACTTTTGTTATCGAAAAAACATGATACTAATAACTAATTAAAAATATTGCGGCTCAAAGAAAGGGAGAAACCCTAGGGGAAAAATAGATCTATGGAGCTGGGCCCCTCACGGCGGCACCGCCCCCCCTCCCGGTTTTCTTTTCTCCGGCAATCTTCTAGCTCCGGCAATTTCTTAGCTCCGGCGATCTCATAACTCCAGTGATGACTTCTGATCTTACTTTTTGATCATTGTCTTTTGATCTTGCCTTTTCTTTTCTTTTCTCCTCCCTCTTACCAATATTTTATCTGCCTTTTCTTTTCTTTTCTTCTCCTTCTTACCAATCTTCTCTCAATCATCTCATCTTTTTCTCCCTTTTCTTCCTTCCTCCTTTTTATTTCCTAAAAATTGAAGATTTAAGGGTATTACTTTGAGCAAGACAAACAAATACTCGTCATTGCGCGTCAAACGGGGTTCAGTAACGTCTCCACGGAGGATTATTCGCAAGTTAGCACTTTCCGACATTTCGACGAGTGGATATCAAATGGAAAGGTATCCTTCGATTATTTTAGTAGAGCGAGATTTTTAGCTTGTTTTTAATTTGGTTGTTTTGTAATTTGGTCCTTCATTGATATATCAATATTTAGAAAATTTGATTGTAACTCCTTGTAATCAACTTTTTATTATTAATGGAGAACCTACGGGCAAGCTTGAAAGCAAAAAAAAAAAAAAAAAAAAAAACAAACATGATACTTCATTCCATTTCCATGAGTAGTTCAGAAATCATTAAATATACATAACATATTACATTTCATATGTAAATGTTTTTATATCTAATTCATTAATTAAGTTTTGTACATAGCTTTCTGTACTACTTATGAATTTATGAGAATGCAAATTATTGAAAAATTTATGAGATCTTGGAGAAAATCAATACTGAATTAAGATTACAATGACCATCACGTCTTTCTCGAAGGTACTATGCACAAAGCTAACATGGTGACTTCAGGCTCGACGCTTCAATAGTAAAACATGACATGATCATAAGATACACCATCACAAGCCGTGGCGGTAATCTTTTTTATTTTCCAGTGGGGAGAGTGCGGACGAGGTGACACTGAACTTGAATGCGATGAACTGGAATACAAATACACAGTAAATTGTCTGCCGAAAGAATGAAAAGACGTAATCAAGTACTAGGATAATGTTCGTGCTACACTATGAATATTTTCATTTTAGGCCGAATAGATCACAAGCGCCGAAAGTACGAACGCCTCTACCGGTGTCCACACGAACAAATTTCTTAAAACGGGAAGAAGAACAATATATATGCTAGTAGCTTGTTCTCCTCTTGCATAAGAAAACTCTTCTTATTTTATCTCACAAAAGATGTATATAATTCCTCTCATATAATCGCACTCTTTCATTTTTGTCATACAAAAAGGAAAGCACCATTTCATAATTTTGTCATACAAATTAGAAAGTATATTTTTCTCTCTTTTGTCTCACAAAAGAGAATGAGAAATAATAAAAGAGAGAATGATGTGTTGTGTTGTGAATTTGGAGCCCTCTATGTCTTTATATAGAGGTGAAGAGTCATGTCTCTTCACACTAAAAGATGTGTATGACATCACTCATCATTATCCATATGCCATCATCTAGACTCTTCTAGATTACATGATCTTTTGTGCTCATAGTCTTTATATACATATATATCATCTCTTATCACATAAGATGACAATATATTTTGTGACATTCTTATGCAACTCATCATATAAGTCGCTAGGATTTTCTGCGCCCATTTCAGTTTGTTCTTTGTGTGTGACCCTATAGGTTCATTTAATGTTGACAATAGACTTGACAGTCTATAAATCATGAGCGGAATCTAGCAAGCCATCATGACTACCCAATTTAAGTGAATATCGGTGATCCGATTTAACTAATCAACAATCACGTATTTAGTCCCTTTGTCCCGCGATATCTATATCGATCATAAGGCATGTAATACGCCATCCTTATATTAATCGAATAATATTTCTTGATCCCAAATTAAACTGAACAAGAACAAATGACATTAATAACTCTTATTAATTCATTTGAGTATGGCCATACATTTCTTCAGTTCAATTCATCAAGAGGCCTAAAGATATCTTTCTCATTTATGAGAGGAGCAAATCCCATCTTGATTGCACTCATCCCTCTACATGATTCATTGTATACCTAATCATAACCGTTATGACCACCCGGTTAAAGGCAGTGTTAGATTATATTAAAGTATAAAATTACTCATGTTGAGAACCGAGACAATCTCAGGTCAAAGGACTATAACTACTTTATGTTACAAGAATCGCTAATGACGTAAAATATGTTGCATTCTTATGGCGGGTCAGTCCAGTATATGGTCTCTAACATATACCTATGGTAATGGCTTGATAACTATTTATCCATGATCAGTAAAACATAATCATCAGTCAACTAATATACGGTGTACATTTATAGCTTGTATATAAATATATATATTTATATGCATCTGCAAGTATATTTGTCTCCACAAATATCCTATAAATGACCAGGGACGATTTAAAATAGCATTCATAACACTTTATAGTTTTTTTACCAAAGTCGCGCACTTTGATGACATAAAGCTGAATTGCATATTCATGGTCTATTTTAATTATATTAAAATAACCTATACGCACATATTATATGAAATATCTTAAAATAAATATTATGTTTGTTATTACAATCCATCGTCTAGGTCACAAATACTTTGGCCTAGGGCATAACACCATCAATCTCCCACTTGCACTAGGCCAAATCAACCAAGTATCTCATACTCATTGATGTATGTGGTATCACATACCAGTTGACCTAATATGATCACCATCATTTAAGGGATTGGGTTCTTAAATGGATTATCAAACATTGTTATATGCAAATACTTTGTATATTTTTATGTCCACCATAATCTAAAAAGAATACTTTATCCTTCTCAAGTATATAATCATACTCTTGATTATTATTTAGTGACTTTCACTAAGATTAAACTTATGTATGCTTGTTACACATAATTCACATCATATGTAATTATGCTACCACTGAATTTCTTGTCAACATAAGATTTATCTTTAATTTTTGATAAAACCAAACTGTTTGGTTAGTTCATCAAATAATAAATATTCACCTAGAGATGTTTGCTTTAATTCATAAATATATGTATGCAACTTGCAAACTCTTTTCAAAATTTTTTAGGATAGACGAAACTCTCAAGTTGTATCATATACATACTTTCATATGTTTCTATTAAGAAACAATGTCTTGACATCCACTTGGCATCTTTTATAGTCATACTATGAATATATGCCCAAAAAAATTCTGAAATACATAAGCATGATGACTTGGAAAAATATTATCATAGTCTATACTATGAGTTTAACTTAACCACAAATCATGCATTATATGTTTGTATATTATCCATGTCGGTCTTTCTTTTAAAACCGTATTTCCATCTGATGGATCAATCAAATTCAAAATTTGATCGTCTGACATGGATGACGTCTCAACTTTCAAAGTCTCTAACCATTAGAGTCTTGACTCATTATAGTCTATTAGTAGAATGTGGACTCATCATCTATGAGTACGAATTTTTTTTTATCATTAGACAATCTACATGAATACACTTATGTTATATACATTTTAATATCCTTTACTTTTCTTAGGATATTCCACAATAAGCACTAATCCGATTAAATGCATGATGCTTCAATTAAGTATCATATCCTCAAATCTTGATAAAAGATAATCTGATATATCTACCAGTCCATATCGCATATGGAATCTTTTACAACTGCTTTAGATGGAATTATATTCAGCATAAATGCAAAAAGAGCGTAACCCCAAAAGAAATAGAAGATATATTTGACTCATCATAATCGAACTATATCTAATAAAGTTCGATATCATTATCATGATCATCAAACACTTGGTTCTCGACTCCTCGATCTCATCGAAGAAATTTGATTTTTCAAAGCCAAGTTTATTGTCTACTTCATTATTTGAAAGTTTTGAACTTTTCAAAATATTCAAATTTATTGGTTCAATAAAGTGATGAAGTAGTTTTCTCTAGCACCTTCACTCAATGATGAACATACATCACTATGTATGAGAGCCAATAAGTAACTTGCTTTCACCTTACTTTGTGAAAGACGTTTATGTCATCTTGTCTAATAAATAAGTTACATATGTCTCAAATCATTCAAAATCAAATGAATTTGAAAATCCATCTTAATGGATTTAATAAATGTTCATGTTATTTAAGTAGACCAAGTGACAATGCTAGATTTAAATTCTTATTATTAATGTTATAGATAGACTTATAATTATCTTGTTCGATATAACACAAAAGGTAATTTTTTCTATTGGAACATTTCCAAAGAAAATTGACATTTGTGAATGGTGAAATTATTATTCTCAATAATAAATTAATAACCATTCATAGATAAACTCGAACTATAGATAATACAAAATTTATTGTCAACATTAAATAACAATTATTTATGTCGGCGATAAGTCCAAAAAGACAATGTAAATAAATGAGTTACTTGAGAAAATGCAACAACTTTTGCTACATTTGTCACTCATATGTTAACTTCATATTTACTCAATAGTCTACAACTTTGTCAGCACATTTTCACAAACGTGTGATTCACATCGTGTATCTAATACACATGATGTGAAATAGACAAGTTAATTTCTATAACAAAAATACTTGAAGCGGTAGTCACACTATCCTTTCATTCACTTTTTATATCTTCTTGAGAAATTATGGTTTCTTTCAATGAACCGATTCACCGCAAAAGATACTAATTTCTTACCTAAGGCCGAAGCCTCGGACAACACCTTACCCTTATCTTTGGGATTACTCTTTACGATTTTTTTAAGCACGAGAACATTATTGACAACACTTGTCCATGTTCATTTTAAAGATTATAAGCATCTTATGCTATATGTCCTTCTCAAGGATCTATTGTGAAACATAAATAGATATATTATTTGAATTAAATAATATGTAAACATTATTATTCTTTAAATATTTCATATAATGGCTCCCACTATTTTTTAATCAAATCAATAACCCTCAATCGCATTGATTCAGAAACTTTCAATCCATGAAGTTTCATAGTGAGACAAGATCCATATTTCAATTAAGTCCTAAGTGAGCTTTGGCTCATCGCCCAGAACTTAACTTATTTAGGTAGAAATAATTCCAATTGTATCTCATACAACTCTTGAACAACATAGGATAAGCATCATATGCCCGACGTATATATCCTATCATATGCCCCGAGGCCAAGTCCGACTTGATAGCCCAGTTAAATCAAACCATGTCTAATCATCGGCAAAATAGTACCCAACACACTCAGTTTTGGCATGACCTATGTTGGCTCCCATTTCCCGTATTCTCTCCTCCTAAGATTGTCCCTACATACCCAGCTTTAGCATGACCTGCAGGGCCGATCAGAGTATCGAGAGATTTAGACTTATGGAAGGCACTTCATGACTTAACATTGTTTTGAGGGATTTTATTTAATACTATATGCTATTATGCAATATTCAAAGAACATCAAATGTACCAATAGAATAAAAATAATAACGATAATATATCATAGCCTTGATCTTTATGAACTAACATAAAGATTTCCTAATCTATATTTCATCTCCATGAAATTTTTCTTAGATTGTATATGAAAATCTTATCTCCATGTATAGAAATCGATGAACTCTTTCATCGTCATGATGTGTGGTTAAAAATGAACTTGTCATCTTAATGATGTATTCATGATAGATGATGAACTCCTTCATCTCCATGATGGATGTGTTATGCCTAATGAACTCTTTCATTATATCAACACGTATCAACAAATATATCAAATATAAACATAATCATATTATGTTTCGATTATTTAACCATTTATAAAATATATATATATATATATATAAGGCTTATGAATGCGAATTTGGGGCACGATCGTCATTGTCAACATTTGACAAGTCAAAAACCAATATTTGATTTGGTCAACATTTGACTCAGTCAACGATCAACATTTGACAAGGTCAACAGTCAATGGTCAATATTTTGACCAGGTCATGATCAACTTTTGACCAACTTAATGGTCAACAATCAAGGGGTAAATTAGTGTAGTCAACTGTCAACAATTAACAATCAATACAGTCAACAGTCAACATAGTCCACAGTCAACACAGTGGGTCAACAGTCAATTGTCAACATGATCAACATGGTCAACACCTGGTCAACTTTGTCAACACACATTTTTCTACACATTAATACATCATAGGCATCTTTTCATGAATTCAATACATCACATGCAACTTTTCATGAAATAATGCATCACATGCACCATTTCAAAAAGGCAATTCATGGTATGCACCCTTTCATGAAGACACAACTATTCAAGAGGTCGCAACTCTTGCGATTACAACTTTTCGGTCATACCTCTTAGTTGCGCATGTCGATTGCACCCGTTGGTCGCACCTCTTGGTCGCAACCGTTAGTCACAACCTATTGGACGTGATATTTGGATCATATCCATTGGTCACACCCTTTAGTCACACCCTTTGGTCACACTCATTCGTCGCAACCTTATGGACGTGACATTTGGATCGCATCCGTTGGTCACATCCTAGTCGCACCCTTTGGTCGCACCCTTTGGTCGCACCCATTCGTCGCAACCTTATGGACGTGACATTTGGATCGCATCCGTTGGTCACACACTTTAGTCGCACCCTTTGGTCGCAACCTTTAGTCGTGTATTTTGGATGTGACATTTGAATCGCATCCCTTGGTCACACCCGTTAGTCGCACCTTTTGGTCGCACTCATTCGTCGCAACCTTATGGACGTGACATTTGGATCGTATCCGTTGGTCACACCTTTTGGTCGCACCCTTTGGTCGCAACCTTTCGTCGCGTCTTTTGGATGTGACATTTGAATCGCATCCCTTGGTCACACCCGTTAGTCGCACCTTTTGGTCGCACCTGTTGGTCGCAACCTTTCGTCGCGTCTTTTGGATGAGACATTTGAATCGCATCCCTTGGTCACACCCGTTAGTCGTACATTTTGGTCGCACCCTTTGGTCGCATCCGTTGGTCGCAACCTTCCTGTTAGTCGCACATTTTGGTCTCACCCTTTGGTCGCATCCGTTGGTCTCAACCTTTCGTCGCGTCTTTTGGATGTGACATTTGAATTGCATCCCTTGGTTACACCCGTTAGTCGCACCTTTTGGTCGCACCCTTTGGTCGCATCCATTGGTCGCAACCTTTCGTCACGTCTTTTGGATGTGACATTTGAATCACATCCCTTGGTCACACCCGTTAGTCGCATCTTTTGGTCGCACTCATTCGTCGCAACCTTATGGATGTGACATTTGGATCGTATCCGTTGGTCACACCCTTTAGTCACACCCTTTGGTCGCAACTCTTGGACTCAACTTTTGGATCGCATTCCTTGGTCGCACCTTTTAGACGCAATCCTTGGTCGTGACCTTTGGATCATATTTCTTGGTCGCAACTATTGGATGCAACACTTGGACGCAGCCTTTGGATCGTATCCCTTGGCGGCAACTTTTGGACACAACTTCTGGATCACATCTTGAACATAACTTTTGGATCACATCCTTTGGTCATATCCATTGGTCGCATTCTTTGGATGCAACTCTTGGATCATATCCATTAATCGCATCTTTTCTATTAAGAATATTCAACACTTGAATACTCTATATGCAAGCATTATAATTATAAATAGTATCTAAATAGTATATATCACATATATACTGACTCAATTTAACCGAAACACGCACGTCGCTCTGATACCACTGTTGGGTTTCAAACGTGCATAACGCAGCGAAAAACAAAAATTTCGTCCAAAACCAATCCGAGGATCCATGCGTATTGGTTAAATCAAAGAAATAAATCTTAATAATACCTTTCGGATTATGCTTAATCCGTGACGCTCAAACCATGCATATTGTCCATGCGCCTCTAAACCGGTTACCGTCCTAACCGATTTTACGTCCGACTAGGCCGTCTAGGTCGGATCGTGCGGAAGTCATCTACCGCACACACAATCGGTCTCCACCAAAACTCTCAAGAAACCGTTCTCATCTTCTTAGGCCGAATAGATCACAAGCGCCGAAAGTACGAACGCCTCTACCGGTGTCCACACGAACAAACTTCTTAAAATGGGAAGAAGAACAATATATATGCTAGTAGCTTGTTCTCCTCTTGCATAAGAAAACTCTTCTTATTTTATCTCACAAAAGATGTATATAATTCCTCTCATATAATCGCACCCTTTCATTTTTGTCATACAAAAAGGAAAGCACAATATCATAATTTTGTCATACAAATAAGAAAGTATATTTTTCTCTCTTTTGTCTCACAAAAGAGAATGAGAAATAATGAGAGAGAGAATGATGTGTTGTGTTGTGAATTTGGAGCCCTCTATGTCCTTATATAGAGGTGAAGAGTCATGTCTCTTCACACTAAAAGATGTGTATGACATCACTCATCATTATCCATATGCCATCATCTAGACTCTTCTAGATTACATGATCTTTTGTGCTCATAGTCTTTATATACATATATATCATATCTTATCACATAAGATGACAATATATTTTGTGACATTCTTATGCAACTCATCATATAAGTCGCTAGGATTTTCTGCGCCCATTTCAGTTTGTTCTTTGTGTGTGACCCTATAGGTTCATTTAATGTTGGCAATAGACTTGACAGTCTATAAATCATGAGCGGAATCTAGCAAGCCATCATGACTACCCAATTTAAGTGAATATCGGTGATCCGATTTAACTAATCAACAATCACGTATTTAGTCCCTTTGTCACGCGATATCTATATCGATCATAAGGCATGTAATACGCCATCCTTATATTAATGGAATAATATTTCTTGATCCCAAATTAAACTGAACAAGAACAAATGACATTAATAACTCTTATTAATTCATTTGAGTATGGCCATACATTTCTTCAGTTCAATTCATCAAGAGGCCTAAAGATATCTTTCTCATTTATGAGAGGAGCAAATCCCATCTTGATTACACTCATCCCTCTACATGATTCATTGTATACCTAATCATAACCGTTATGACCACCCGGTTAAAGGCAGTGTTAGATTATATTAAAGTATAAAATTACTCATGTTGGGAACCGAGACAATCTCAGGTCAAAGGACTATAAATACTTTATGTTACAAGAATCGCTAATGACGTAAAATATGTAGCATTCTTATGGCGGGTCAGTCCAGTATATGGTCTCTAACATATACCTATGGTAATGGCTTGATAACTATTTATCCATGATCAGTAAAACATAATCATCAGTCAACTGATATACTGGTGTACATTTATAGCTTGTATATAAATATATATATTTATATGCATCTGCAAGTATATTTGTCTCCACAAATATCCTATAAATGACCAGGGACAATTTAAAATAGCATTCATAACACTTTATAGTTTTACTACCAAAGTCGCGCACTTTGATGACATAAAGCTGAATTGCATATTCATGGTCTATTTTAATTATATTAAAATAACCTATACGCACATATTATATGAAATATCTTAGAATAAATATTATGTTTGTTATTACAATCCATCGTCTAGGTCACAAATACTTTGGCCTAGGTCATAACACCATCATATAGTACATAATTTTTACCACTAAAAAAATCAACAATAAGAATATGAATTGATATTTTAAGAAAATTGGTCATATTAGTTTTTCTTATATGTCACATTATTTATTTTTTTCATATAGTTTATTTTCTCCCACAAACGTAATGTCAATATCATTAATTTATATATATTCTCTACTTTTCTTTCATTTTTATCTTTTTATGTTGTAAATTGATAAAAATAAAATAAAACTTAAGAGAATAAGTAAATTAACTCTATACTCGCGCTAAGGTGCAAATATATATATTTTTTATTTCGATATATAATAGATAAAAGTACAATTACGAAAATTATTTAAGTTCTCCGTAACTTTACAAAAAAAATTATAAAAATTAAAATAATATTTAATTTGATTCATAATAGAAAAAAATATAGAAAATTTATATAGAGTAAGTTTAGTACTTTTGTAGTTATAATTTTATATTACATTATAAGATGTTTTATCACATCTAATTTTATAATGACGGATAAATTTTATAATAAATTTTGGTATTATAAATTAAATATATAAATGACAACTTAATGGAAAGAATAAATTAATTTTTTAATAAGTCACTATGATTTAATCTTTATAAACTCAATTTAAGTTTATTTTCGGTTGTTCTCTGAAGTTATGTTATTATCTTTTGATATATTACATTTAGAAAAATATATAAGTTACAATCAACCTTAGATGGAGCTCGAAAAAAAAAAAAAATAATAAGAGAATTTATTTCGAAAATTTTAGTAGAAGCACCAAAAGATTTAGTCAAAGACGCTTAATTTTTTTTTTTGACAAAAAGATAAAAAAAAAATACTTATATTTAACATTATGTTTGAAGAAAAAAAATATAATGTTATATATAGAGAAAAAAAATATTGTGTACTAATATAAGAAAATATAACATAAATTATTTTCTTAAAATGATATCACCATTAATTTTCTCATTGTTGATCTTATTCAACTAACAAAATGACGTGCGGTAACTATATATTTTATGAATAAATGAATCACATAACTATCTTTGAAACATGTAATATATTAATTAATGTAATGTATTTCTTAATATATTATTTTCTTGTAGCGACAACCCAAGAAGTTGATGGTTCTCACCAAATCGAAAATCTAATACAAAAAATAACAATCTAACAGATTATTATGTATTAATAACCACACACATATATTACCATGAAATATCAAGAAACTTATGAAATTATATTATAAAATTTGAGAAATTTTTTGATTGGACGGACCAGTGAAAATTGATGGAATGCTTCAATAGAAGGCTCAAAAGGGGGTAAAAATAATATGATGGGGCCAATTTATCTAAATGTTTGAATTTATCATTTATTAATAATAAAAAATAATAATTTATTGCATTATGTAAAGTTATATTTCTCACATGAGAATATTTTCTTATATAGTTTATTTTTGCATAATTCGCCGAGAATTTTTTTAAATTGGTACCATAACAATATGTAATTTTAAAAAAAGTTTTTGAAGATTTTAAAGTTAGAAATACAATGTTTTATTATGAATTACTATTTTTTAAAGAAAAAAAGAAAAAACTAAATAATAAATGAACTCTTCAATTCTCTTTGCATTAATATTTGAGTATAAGTAGGCATCATGATTCGTTAGAACCATTTGATTCAAATCTAACGATGAAAAATAAGTTAAACCGTTCTCACCTAATCGGGCATAGAATAACAAATACCAAAGCCATCAATCATTATTGTACTTGTTAGCATAATATACAAAAAATATCATAAGAAATTAGAGTAAGTAAAAAATTAAATGATGCAGATGTAATCATACTATTTAATTTAATGGAGAAAATAAATGAAATGATGTCCCTGTCGAGAATGCTCAAAAGACTTTGAAAAGTAAAGGGGTGGGGAAATTAATCGGCAGCATCATGAGCTGTTGATTCATCGGCAGCTAAAATTTCTTGCCTAGTGTGCCCTATGTGGGTCTTATTCTTGATTGATCATCTCATGTAAAATAAAAAATTAGCCAAAAACATGTATCAAGTATTAATGAAGCTGTAATATTAATGGATTTAAATTAGAAAATAATCAAATATTCATATATCAAAGAATATTGACCAATTAAACTCAGTTAAATATTGGAAGTCAAGATGAAAAGAATGGTACAAAAGGAAATTATATTCCAATAGTATATGATACAGGGCGAGTTCAACAAAAATTAAATAGGATCAAAATAACGACATGATCCATCCCAAACCTCTCAACGCAAAAATATTTATTGAAAATGATATATCAATACTTATAATCCTTAACATGAAGGCTTTCTGAGACGCCTTCTCCACCAGCAGCATCTCCGGAATACGTACCAAGGGTTGCCTCTGAGTCGGCCTTGCAGTGTGGGAGCAAAGCCCATGCCTTGACCAGCCCATGCCTTGAGCGTGCGTTCTCAATATTCTCCTCTTGACCAGCCCATGCCTTGAGCGTGCTCTGCTGGAGCACACGTCCGAACGAGAAGGTGAGAGACCATGGCTTCTTTCCCTGAAACTTGTTCATCGCATTCAGGTTTAGTGTTGCCTCCTCCTCGCTCTGACCGCCTGAAAGGAAAACAATTGCTCGTACAGCTGGTGGCACGGTTCTCTGCAGCGCCGTGATGGTGTACTTGGCAATCACATCATTTTCTACCTTGGGGGCATCGGAGCTTGGAGTCAGCATGTATACGAAAGTATTCCTTTATTGCTCTTTAATTTCACAATAGGCCTGCTTTGATGTTTCTTTCAAATTAAGAAAAGTGCAATATCAATTATATTGCTAGCACCGTCTCTTTTCCTCATATTTATATGTGATATAGCTCCAAAAAAGGGTCATTCCTGTACTTTCGGGGGTCTTTGATGAACAAAGATTAGAGGCTTCGATTTAGAAATAATTATATCATTACAACTTAAATTCACCATTGAGATTATATATATTATATTGACTTCTTTCTTGTTTTTCTTTAATATTCATTTTTATGTATATGCTTAGATGTTTTACTGTAACGTGTTTTTGATATGTAATGCAACACATAAAAGACATATATATGTAATAAAAAATTTATAACATAAGTTAATAACATATGAAAGTAATGATAGGCTAATACAAGAAATATATTTTATTCGTAAAAAAAATATATTAATGTACATAATAAAACAATATATTACTGATCTGAGCATATATTAAATCAAACAAGTATAAAATTAAAATGCGATATATGATTTGATGAAATCTTAGAAAGAAAATGTGCCAACAATAAACACATGATATTGAATTGAATTGAATTTATCCAATAAATGTTAATTATATAACAGTACACATGTGCTTATGATTTTAGTGGTTAAAATTTTGACATCAGATAAAAAATTGAGGGACTAGATATATCAATGCAGAGAATCTGGAGAGAGCAGCGGTTGGCACGTCACCCAAACGAGCGTGACGCATGGGGAACGAAATGGCTAAGCACATGTTGGACCATTTGGAAGGCCCGAAATCATCAAATCTTCAGACAAAAGTCGGCCAACCGGGATGAAGTAATAGCGGATATCACTCGGCAGACAATTAACTGGAGGACTTTCTGCTAGAAACTGATTTTTACATTTGATGAGTTCTTTTTCTTTCTTTTTATCCCGTGAGATAGGGATTGTAATTATTTTTTTATTTATTTTTATTTTATTTATTTATTTTATTTATTTTTTATTTTTTCTCTGAAGCTTTGCTTCTGGTAACCTCCAAACTTAAAAAAAAAAGAAATTAATAGAATCTCAGTGAGGCTTTTCGCCTACTGCAGCTTCAAAAAAAAAATCAATGCAAAGAATCTTAATATTTGAAATGGAGTTATACTTGAGCATTTACTCTTCTCCTTCTTGCTATTTGCTTACTAGTTCTCCTTTTATTACATACATTTTCTTTTTCTATATTTGCTAAAATTTTAATATTTTGAGGCCCTCACTTTTGTGAGCCCTTTGACAAGTGCCTCATTCTATATGAATGAGGGCCGGCCTTGCTCCAATAAGTCACTTAATCGCGCCCGTTGTTCATGTGGATTTCATATTCTTTTCACTCCTACAAACATCAAATTTTAATTAAATCCCGATGAGTTTGAAAATTAAATTATTTTTTCTGTCAAGATATATCTTCATAGCGATGAAGAAATTAGATAATAGTTTGCTACATATGAATAAGATAAATTTTCAATAATATTTTTAGATAATGCAAAATATCTGGATATCGGTCAGGTCGATTCCATGTACTAGCTATCTGAACGAAAAATAATATCCAGATATTTTGCATTATCTAAAAATATTATTTTTCGGTCAGGTCAATTCCTACAAAATTGGACCTACCATTTTTCGCTATTTTATGTAGTAGAAATATTGTTCATGTATAATTCCTCCATATTTCTACATGAAAAAAATTCAAACATTTTCCCCCTAATGATCTCTAGAATGTATCAAATTATCATCTGTCTTTATAAAATAAATATTATTCAAATTTCCGTAGAACATATTATGAAATAAAACATAAAAAAAAATACCAGTACAGTTTCTCCGAAGCGGATCAAGGGTATCCGCTAGTATAATAACATTTTTTTTTTTGAGGAAATGCCCAGCAAGCATTCGCTTACCGTTGCTTACATTAAATTAGCTGATGCATTTACAAGTGGTTTACACACGAAAAATATAAAGAAAACAAACAAAAAAGAAAAGTTACAAAAGAGACCTATGCTATTACAATCCTACAGATTTTCTCTCCAAAGCAGAGAGTTTTCCATTGCTTGATGGAAGATTTTCAGCTGTGGCATTGCTTGTCCTTGGAAGATTTGAAGGTTTTTTTTTTAGTCAAATTTCCCAGATCGTGATATTCAGAAGAGGTCTCAATGGTTCCTGACGTCTCCTACTAGGCTGAATCTATTCTTCGTCCAGAAGGTCTTTAGTTCATGCCCGCTTGGGTCCAAGTTGGTTCTTAAGGTCGGCTGTAGATGACGCCAAACTTCCTTCACAAAGGTGCAAGATACCAAAATGTGGTCTACTGTCTCTGAGCTTTTATTACAGAGATAACAGACGTTAGGGCCTACAAACCCTTTCCTCCGAAGGTTGTTGTAGGTTTGTAGTTTTCCTTGAAATGCAATCCATGCAAAGATTTTGATTTTGAGTGGGACCTTAATTTTCCAAAAGAACTTCTGCCATGTGCAGCATAACCCTGACTCGTTTAAGACTTTATATATGGATGCCGTTGAAAAGAAATCAGATTTGGTCCATTTCCAATTATTTGGCGTGATGTCATTTGTAGTACTCATCTGATATATGTTCATCAGATCCATCAGATCTTTGATGAAGAAGGATAGAGCCGAGATTGGCAAGTTGTGCAGCTCATTAGCTGAGGTTATGCCGTACAATTCTCTCGACCATGGGTTTGATCGATTCTTGTCCAGATTCCAAATAGAGTTAATTAGGAGGGATGTTTCTCAGTTCTAGATTAGGTTGTCCTAATCGCTAAACATACCTTGCCCCATGGATGCCGTTGCATTCCTCTTCCCTCCTCCAAAAGAGAGATCCCTTGGTATCTCCATAGAATCTATGTCTCCTGTAGACCTTTCTGAAATGGCAGAGTTCTCTGTGGAGGTGGAAACTAGAGTTCCCAACTCCGGTTGAAAGTCTATCTACTGCACCACCGTCGTCGGAAGTTCATGCATGTATCCATCTATTACCCACGTTAAGTCGATAGGCACGACGCTAAGGCTATGGACTGCTACTGTGACCCGGAGCGTTTGAAGAGAGCGTAGTTGATCTGGAGTTCTGTGAAAAACATAGTAGCCAAAATAACTAACCGCTTGCTTAATATCCCCTTGACGCCACCCTTGAGGAGGGACTAGGTGTACGTCAAGACATATTTCGTATCTAAAGCTCATCGAGCGACCCTGAAAGCCCAGACTCCATGGGTGCACAACATAGCCTTCTTGGGACAGACTTGCCGGAAAGTCTGCAATGAATTTTGACCTTTCTATTCCTTGAGGTAGAACCAGGAGGAACAGGGCGTCATGCCAGTGCATGATGCCAATCTATTTCACTAAGTCCGGCCAGAAGGCCGCTAGCTTTTCACAAAGTTCTTGATGATTTAGGGTTGCCTCTAAAGGGGTTTTGAGAACAACCACTTTTGAGACGTAAGAAAGTTCGAAGTGATGGGCGTCGTCGGTGGCCAGAAAATGGTAGGTTATAACTGGCCTGCCTGCCGGCATGTCCCTACCGGAGATCTGGTTGCTAGAACGACTCCTTGGTTGATTCAAAGGAGAAGCTTGCGGTGGTGTAGATTCGTTGGTCGTGCATCGCCTTGCTGCGTGGCCTTCGCCGAAACAACGGGCACATCATTTAGGGAAATAGCAATTCCCCTCCACAACAGATGCAAAGGATTTGGCGGTAAAGGTAGGATTTCTGGCGGCGAAACCGGATGGGGTGTTGTTCCTCTCAGTTCCACGGAGCGATTCATTGATCCTTTGAGAAGAATGTCCTTGTATGTGATAGATCTGGTGGTTTTAGGGTTGAAAGTTTGAGAAGGTTGGGTGATGATGGTTTGTTGCTTCTGTGGTAAAGGGATATTTAAAGGGTTTGTCTTAGGGTTTAGCAGCCAGTAGGGTTGACGAGGGAGTAGGGTTTTAGGTTGGGTGTGAGGCTTAGGGGAAGCGGGACAGGTTGTCTTCCTCACCACCTTGTTCCAGCCGTCACTTCCTCGGATCGCCAAGAGCTTCACCATTGCTTGCGCTCCAAGTTTTTTTAGGCTTTTTAATTAATCCATCAAATTATTATTCTCAGAACTATCGAATAATTTGGAGGTTGATAGAAAAAATCACATCATGAATAATCTACTATGTCTCAACATTTTTGAAAAGAAATTGTAGGAGCTAAAACCGTAAAAAGAATTTAGAAGAAATAAATTAACAGTAGATATGAACCATCAATTGGAACAAATCAACAAACTTCCGATGAAACCTCCTTCATTCAACTTCTGTTAAGCGACACAAAAAAACATCATAATTCAACCAATTAAAAAAAACAAAACCATCATTCAACTCAAAAGAGATAAGAATAATAACAAAAAAGTTTGGATGTAACATATTAAAAGTTAGAATAGTATCAATGAAGTAATTTGACTTGTTTCAAAGATCTTTCATTCATTCAAAGAAAACAAAAAAACAAATAGCTTACCCAATTAGCCAGATAGACAAACTACCAAAGACGAAGAAAAAAAACCAATTAACTCTAAGAACTCAAGGCTATATATTCGTCGTCTCCTAAAAGTTTTACATAATTCACATCAAGTCGAAAACGCACTAACAAAATCCTAATCCAATTTTCAAATTCCAATTCTCAATTAATGACATTCATTATGAAGTTCTTTCTTCCATTGTTTTTGGCCTTGGTCACCATTAATGGAAGTTTAGCAGCTCGTCATCTTTTAGATGTTGTTGCACCTGAACAAATACCTATTAACCCGACTCAATTTCCTACAACATTGCCAACTACTCCTAATCTATTAACAGTTGGCCCTAGTCTTCCCACTATACCAGATACTACAGGATCAAAACCTGCTATTGATCCGACTCAACTACCTACGATGCCAACTACACCTAATCTAGTGCCATTTGTCCCAAATCTTCCCACAACCATGCAGTACAGGTGGAGTGCCAAATTTTCCGAATGTTCCGGCAGCATTACCAAGTACTTCTTCCATTCCTGTTACAACTCCTAATCTTCCAACGAATCCATTGTCATCTATTTCGAACCCAGCAGGCGTTTCTGGACTCAAGGTTCCATCTAATAATGTGTAATCTTCACCTTAAGGTTGAATTGAGAGAGAAGTGAGATGTATCAGTTTGTATGTTTGATATATCGCTTTGTGTGTACAAAGAGATGTTTGTCTAATTTGATATATATGTATATGATATTTAATAAAATAATATCCGCGTCATGCCACTATGGTAATTTTAATTGTTTCTATCATTTAGATATAATCTTCATTACACGTTTGTTATGAGAACAACCATGCAAATATATGGACATTTTTTAATTTTAGCACAATACAGAAAAAATCAAGCATAATTGTCCAACACGATTTACTAACAAAATCTAAGAACTTTTTTTCTACATTTTACATATGGACACATGATTCTTAGTAAAGCCCTGACCTATCTCCCATTGAATACGAGGCCGCTTCTTCCAATTTCTCCCCCAATTTCGTTTATAAGGCTATTTCGTGGTCCAAATCCAAAGTTCGTGTTCCAAATCCAAAGATTCTAAACCCTTCTTGTTAGGAACTGAGACGCAACAGTAAACACAGAAAGCAAGACGCAAGAAAAAAAGATATTTTTTACGTGGAAACCTTAAAGAATAAAAATCACGGCCGCCGGTACTCAAATTTTCTTTCTACTCCAATAAAAGAGAAATACAATACAATTGTTTGTGGTTGATGGAATGAATAAAACTCTGCCCCCTGCCCCTCTATTTATAGGATAATCATATCTAATACAAGAAAATAAATCAAAGATTTGCTGCCCAATTAACGCCTAATTCTTGAAAATAAATATAAGATGAATAAACATATTCTAAATTCTAATTATCAATTAAGGAATAGTATCAACAAAATATGGAGATCTTTCATATTTTCCGTAGCGTTTCCTTTTATAGGGTTTCTAGAGTTTTCCAGAAGTCTCCACACCAAACAATCTCCCACTTGGAGACTTCATAAAGATACGAATCATTTGCATTGAATCCATTCTCATTTCTCCTTTGTATCTTCCTTGATCCGGGCGACATGCTCCCACTGACTCACTTGACCAGCCCCACTGAGCCAGTGCACAGTCTCAGCTTCTCGATGGGGACTTCCTTGTTCAACTGTCTGGAATCCTGTTATAGACCGTACAAGCTTTTCTCGAGCTTACACACTAGACCCTCCTTTCCCGGGGTCTCGAAACCTTCAGGCTGCACTATACAGATGTCCTCCTCCAAATCGTCATGGAGAAATACCGTCTTGACATCCATCTGCTCCATTATGGCTGCTTTTATTTCTGTCTATGACAGAAGGTTTCCTAATGTAGTCAAATCAGGTTTTGGCACGTTAGAGTACAGATGTTGCAGAGCCATCTGTGCCTGGTTCGTGTGGGGGGTACACAAAATATTTTGGTATTATGTCATAAAGGCCATGTTATTTCAGTCGGGTCGGTTAGTTGATTCCCCTGATAATTTAGGCATGACATTGCATTTTGAATCCTTTCTGAGTTCGCTATTACATGAAAATAGGATGTATTCCTATCCTCTAGTTTCAACCACGTACAAGATGCGTGTTGCTACCATTTTTTTCTCTTGGTAGTTGACAATTTCTTGCGATTTTTTCTTAAATTCTATTCGAAGCGAGATTTCCTTGTCTGAGAGCGCTTTGGCCCCTCGCATCTATCTAGACACTGAATGACCTTGTCGCATATTTCGGCTATGGCTGTGTTATTTTGGAATTTTTCCTTGGACTAGTTTGTTAATTCTTTAAGTGTTTCATTGCACTTGTTATTAAGAATTGTAGCTCCATATACGTTGATCGTATTGCTCTCCATACAGTGGAGCCAAATGGATTTTATTATTTCTTTGGCGTCCTCATATTTCAACCATGCCCCTTCAATTTTTAGTTTAGGTTGCTTGCGGAAGCCCGGTTTTAAAAACTCAACCCGCAGAGGCGAATGATTGAACGTAATAAGCGATCTATCTCTTAAAGAGATTGATAAGTTGAGAACCATAATTTCATGTGAAATGAAGGCCCTATCTAATTTTGAAAAGTTTGGTTGTGGTATTTTTTAGACCAAGTGAAGGATCGTCCTTTCAAGAAAATTTCGTGCAAACCTAAAATGCTAATAGTTTCATTGAAATTATTAATCAAATTAATGGTATGGTTGTTGCCGGTTGATTCCGTTGTGTTCCGAATTTGGCTAAAATCGTCCATTAGGATCCAATGATCATTGTGTTGGTCCCTTATGTGACCTAGTTTGTCAAGAAACGAATCTTTCAAATCCTCATCAATCGGTCCATATATATTAGTGACCAATTTTTTTTTTCCCGATTGTGTGAGAAGTAAAACATTAAGAGAAAATATTATTTTGAATTGATTTAGAAGTTGTAGTTTGAGTGACCATATGGTTATTAGGCCCTCTTTTGAACCATTAACATCTTTGGCCACAAAGTGTTTATATTTAGAGGTACAAAATTTTCTCATATAAAAAGAATGGCAAGATTTTAATTTAGTTTCTTGTAAACAAATCACATCACACGATTCATTCCTAATAGCATGTTTCACTATATTATGTTTGTGGTGGAGGGTGTAACGAGCGTGAAAACATGTCGTGGTGTATTCACGTGTTAACAAAACAATTTTTATTTTAACCTAATTCAATTCAAATAGCATATAAATGGCATTTGAGCTAGGGGTAGATTCTAAGAGAGATTGACCTTAATTAAAACAGATTCACAAATCAATTTCAAGTGTTAAGTGTTTATACAAATTACAAGGTTTAACAATTTAAAGCAAAAGAGAAGTGTGTGTGAAGAATTGTTCAAGAGGATAGAAACATAAGTAAGAAAATAATAAAAGAAAGTAAATAATTTTTGTTATTTTTTATTTTAAAGTTAATAAAATTGTAGGGAAATTATGACAATTTATATAACATGTAAATCATTAATCACAACAAGTAGCAATTTATTTAAATGCTTCAAAAAGCAGGGTTTGATAATTTCTTTCCAAAAATTAATCAATTAATAAATCAAAGATTAAGTTCAACTCAAAAACTTTCACTTTCAAGTTTTACATAAACTCGATTTGAAACCTAATTTAATCACAAAACCTCTTCCAAGTGTTCCAATGATCAAATAACTTCTAAATACGTTATAATTTAAATCAAGACTAATCTTCCAACTAGAATTAATTTAATATTTAAGTTTTGAATCAAATATATTCTTCCAAATAATTCAACTCAACAATTTAAGTGTTCTTAAGCTAATCTTCATAAGTCACAAAAAAATGCCCAATTCAAATACAAGATATCACAAATTATACAAAAAGTCTTTCCCTACACAAAACTACTCAAGCATGCAAACAAAAACAATATTCACACACATGCTCGACAAATTATTCACTCAAAAAAAAGAGAAATAAAATAAGAAAAAAGAAGAAAAAATTAATCAAACCAAATGATGGAGATTCAAGCTAGAGCTTCTTTGGTCGATTTGAATCTTCCTTCAAATTTCACTTCTTTTAAAACAAGACTTTCCTCTTGAAGAAGATTAATTCTCTTTTATCTCAACACAACAAAAAGAAAATTATGTTTTGGATAATTCTAAATAAGATTATCCATGGAGAAAGAAAAAAGAGGAAAATGAAAAGAATGATATTTGCAATGGATTATAAAAGAAAGAATGGATGTGATAATGGATATTTTTATAGAGAATTGGAGAATTTGTAGGGGCATTTCAGTAATTCTAGAGAGGTTTGTTGTGATCCAGATCTAATAAATTATCTCAGATGGTTTTCAGATTCTTTTCATTTTTGGCGGAAGAGAAAGAAGCTCAGTTCAAAATGGATCTGAATGGATTCCGTTGTTTTATTCCATGTTTCCATGTAGTGGAGAGGTCCAACCATTTTTTTTTTTGCGAATTAGTTCTGAAAAGGTTTTGTTGTTTGAGGAATTGGACTGGAGTTATTCGGTTCAACATGGACAGCAGAAAGTTGCATGAAATTTGTTGAGATTTTGAACGAACTGTTTGGTGCCTTATGAGGCTACTTGGTGGTCCTTTGTTGGATTTGGTGTGACTGAGTATTCATGCGGTCTTTTTTCAAACATCTCTCTGACACTATCGAGATTGAGTCTCAATAGAATCCACTTCTCTTCAGCGCCAAAATATTTTTTCAACTCGTTCTTTAGTTTCTGTTATTTTTTACCTGCTCTAAAACTCAAGTTCAAAGTCATCTTTAGAATGATTTTCAATGAAAATTTCCTCTATAAAACATGTTATAATACTCCTTGTGATCGCGTAGCAATTTGAGCCAATCAAAACCGTAGTGTATTTCTCGAGTTATGCCTCTCGCAAAATCAGAACTTAATTTCCGTTCAGTTCTGCCATTTTCTACTGTTTCAACAAACTCGAGATTAAACCCAACTTTACAGCGATTTTTTTTTTTTTTGAAGGAAACAAGAGCTCACATGGAGCCCTTGGATCAAATTTATTAATCAAAACCGAAATTACACAGCATGTCTAAATTTGAAACAGGCGCAACTCAAACCCCACAACTAAATATTTACAACCATCAACTACCACCCTATACAGGAAACAAACTACGAGTTACTCGAAATACATCGGAGCCAAGAATTCACGTCATTCTTGAGCTTCTAGAAACACTCATCTACTTGACCTCTTCGACCTTGAAATAAGTATGCGTTCCTTGTGAGCCATATTTCCCAGCACGTCCAAGCTCGCCATACGAACCAGATTGTATTCTCTTGTTTTGTCATTCCGGTCGGATAAAATTCCCATTCCTTCAGGATCGTTCTGGTTGTGTGTCCATTGTATGACCATTGCACAAAAACCTTGCTCCATACTGCTTGAGCGAACTACAACTGAAGAAAAGATGATGCGCAGTCTCTCTATCTCCTGAATTGCACAAGTCGCAAATTCCATTTGTTGTTCCCCCTCTCTTTTGATATTGTTCTTTAGTCAACACTTTGTTTTGTAGCACCAGCCATGTAAAGAATTTTATTTTGGCCGGGAGCTTGCATCACCACACACTCACAATCGACTTGTTCGGTACCCCTACATTTGAAAGAAGCTTGTAAAGTCTACCGATCGGGAATTTCTCGGAAGGAGAGTCCGTGAAGAATAGTTCATCCACCTCAAAAGATAGCTCGATATAACCCAACATCTCGGCAATCTCCTCTAGTTCCTCCTCAGTGTGCAATGACAAGTCTTCTCTCAGCCCTAAATCCCAACCCTCTTCTTTTAATGCACTTGATATGGTCATATCTTTGGAATCGACATAAGAATAGATCACTGAAAAAGACCGATATAGAGGAAGTGTATCAATCCATCTTTGGTGCCAGAAGCTTGTAGATGCACCGTTCCCGACTGAGATTTTAGAAAACGAGTTGAATAGCTGCAAGAAAGATTGAATGTCTCGCCAAAAAAAGGATTGCTTCTGTTGCGGTTCTCATTGAAGAGGAAACGAAGGTTGTCCGTATTTTCCTATACAGACCATGGTCCAAATTGATTTAGCTCGTTTGAAGTAGAGCCACCACCATTTGAATAAAAGGCATATATTATGTATCTTGAGATTTCTCAGACCCAAGCCCCCATTGGATTTCGGTGTGCAAAGAAGGTTCCAGCTCGCCAAGTGAGAACCATGCGATTGTCCCCCTTTCCAAATGAAATTCCTCATGATCTTCTCTAATTCATCCAGTGCCCATTGAGGCAATTTGAAACAAGCCATGAAGTAAGTCGGAAGAGCAGCCAACACCGATTTTGTAAGCTGAATTCTGCCCGGTACTGACAAGAGCAGCTCTTTCCAACCCGCCAAACGGTTGGAAAATTTAGAAATCAATGGGAGATAAGCTGTTCTCGGCGGTGTTTTAAGAGTTAATGGCAATCCAAGGTAAAGCAAAGGGAGTTCCGAGAGCTCACAGCCCAGGGCCTCGCGAAGTAGGCTGATTTTATCCGATGTTAGTGTTATAGGAATCACCTCGCTTTTTAGCCAATTAATATTCAGCCCTGAAATAAGTGAGAAGATCTGAAGAAGAATCTTGAAGCTCTCTATCTCACATGAATTGTATTTGACCAAGAAGACGGTGTCATCGGCATATTGAAATGTGAGAGCGTTTGAAGCCACCATGTTTGCTGATAGGGGAAAGGTCAAGTTCATCATACGCTGAAGGGCATCCACCGCTAGTACAAAAAGTAAAGGGAAAAAAGAATCGCCTTGCCTAACGCCCCGCTTGTGACGAAATTTGTCTGACCTTTTTTCAGTTCTAGTTTCTTTGACAGAAAATATTTCACACTTTCGTACAAACCTACAGAAACTACAACCATCGAAAAAGATTGAGTATATCTCGAGTTATCGCCATTTGATCACCATCAGCTCATAAGCTCCGCCATTAATGAACTGAGAACAAACTCGCCATTCACTCAATGAAAACTCAAACCATCTTTTGGGAAATCTTCTAAACAACCAAAAGAATCTCTCCAGAGAATCTTATCTCCTAATTCACATCCAATCCATCGAATTTCATCATTAACCAACAGCTTTCAAAAAAAACTCAAAAAACCACCAAGTCATGAATCAAACTCTGATTTAGAGTATTTTTTCGATCAAATTAATACTCCAAAATACATCACTAACTTTCTACAAAGCCTTAGGAACAAAAATATCCATTTCTTATTAGAGAAAAATGAGCAAGGTTGATCGGATTTCACACCAGACTTCGAAACCTTTCGAACTCGACCGTTGGATAATCAAAATTTGAATTTTTCAGTTTGGCTTTTCATCGAACAGGTTTTAAAATTGCCATATCTCACTCAAGACTCCATCATTTCGTGAGTTCTTCGGATGGGCAGAAATGGCATATAGTGAGGATTCCAAAGGAGTTGGTTTTGAAGAATAAAGAAGCTCTGTAGAGGAAATGTTAGCTCGAATACATGTTTCAGTTCACGGTTATGGTTGAATTTGGATTTTTCCCGGTGATCACCACTAATATGGCTCCATTGGATCTCATCGAGACAAGTCGTTTGATAGTAATTATGCCCAATTCTGAGAATTCAAAATTTTAACGATTTTTCGAGCGGTTTTTGACTGATCATAGTCAGAGTTGACTTTGACAAAGTTAACTAAACTTTGACCAGATGATTTTGGGAGTTCTAGAAGGTATCTGGTGGCGGGGCTAGTACCAATGGATTTGTCTTGTCGAGACCTTCGCTTCGACGTATAATTTGACCCGTTTCGGGATGGTTGATTTTTTGGTCAATGAGATTTTCGGCTTTGACTTTTTGTCTTTGTGTGGATTTTTAGATTTTTGCTTGGATGGTTGGTTGGTAAAGGGTTGTAGGAGGATGGAGAGGTGTGCGTAGATTTGTCGTGAAGATTTATGGTGAATTCGGCGATCCTTGGCCCAAAATTTGCAAATCGGCCCTTCTTTTGGAGTTGACTTTTCACCGAAGTTCTCCAATTCTTCCTTTCTTGGTTTGTTTACCTGAAAAATCACACAAAAGTTATTAAATGTTTAAAAATAAAATTTAAGCATTTTTCATACATTTTATGTGATTTAATGGTGAATTTTATATGATAAAAATCCTAAAAATGTGTATAAAAATATACATTACAAGGGGAGGAGGGGGGCAAACCCCCTTACATTCCAAAACAAAAAAACTAAGATTGTCTAACATTAATAAAAGAAAAGATGCATAGACTCTTCATGGAGAGTCATACCCCACGTGGGTATTACACTTAAATTTGGTCGCTCAGATGACCGATGAGGGGGCGACCTTCTGTCCGTCAAGGTCTAGTAAGTCTTCCCCTTCGTCCTCCGCTAGTCCTTCTTGTGGGAACTTTCTATCATCGAGGTAGTCCCTGCTGTCAAATTCTCCCTCCAGGTCTTCTTCATAGTCCCCCTCAAAGCCTCCGTCCATGTAGTCCCCCTCATACTCCCCTTCAAGTCCTTCCAATTGTCAGTCTTCATTCTCCAAAGCAGAATCTACAATGGAACAATTAAGAGGTTTGAGTGAGTTATTCGTGGGTCTGTCTTTACAGATTAAATCATATGAATAGGAATGTTGTTTGTTTTTTTTGTTTAAAATACCTTGTTCTTTTAAAAACCCACATAATATTTACAACGAATAAATTAAGTCAAGTGACATGGGTTGTTTTAAGTTTTTCATCCTCTAAAGACTTAATAATGTCGGCCTCTTTTAGTGCTTTTTACGCCCATTAGTTATTTCAATGTTTAGTTTCCTATTGACTGGGTCTGGGTAAAAGAAATCCTTTTTTGTTTGGACGGTTTGGTCTTACGAGTGGACCTTCTTATAAACATATCCTTGATATGAAAACCGGCCGGCCCACATGAGTGTAAATGTAATTTTGGGCCGTTGGCCTTACACCTTTTGAAATTTAGATTGAGAGAGGGACTTTTTACCTGGTAGGTTGAGTGCCGCGACAGCTAGCGCAGTGGGGACCACCTGTGTCTTCTTGTTGGACAGCTCATCCATTGTCCCTTCTCCTCTTTTCATTTTCCCTTTCCTGATTCTCTCTATCAGCTCATGGTTTGCGATTACTCGCATAACAGTCTGTGTGTTGTCGTGTTGATCCTCACAAGCAGTAGGAAGCTTCTCCCCAGATAAGGACTGAACGTTCTTCACTGGAGCGTTGTTTTTCTCTGTGTTATTTTTTATCGGTTTCGCTGATACTGCGAATTTTGTTTTGGTCTGTACTGCTCATTTCGTCACTGGATTGACTGTCACCGGGGTGTCTTTTTGGTCGGCGCCGTTGGTTTGGCCCCGTTTAATTCCAGCGTCCTCCCAAGCTTATTTTTCTCTCTGTGTTTAACTGGAACCACTTAATTCGATTTTAAAGTATCAGTTAGTACACGGTTACTGGGAGCTCGAATTTTGGGAGAGGGACAATCGGCGGCGATATCCCTGTTCCCTTGCAATTGGAATATTTTTTCGGTTTGGTGCACTTGGACGTTTTATGTCCATACTCAAAGCAATGATATCACTCGTGCCCTTTCTTGTGGTAACTGAACGATGGTGCATCGACCCGATGAGTCGTATTCCCCATGTTAAGGTTCCTTGAAGGTTGTCCCATGTTTCTACGAGTTTCAGTCACAAAATGATCCTCAGAATGTCTCGTGTGACGTTAATTGAGCTCTTGTTGTTCGAAAGGTTGTTCGACCAAGTTGTCTGGCAATATTTTTGGGTATTGACGCATGGAACAAATGGTTCTTGTACTGGCTCCAATGGTCAGAGAAGGACGAGGAATCATTAGAGGCGGAGGGCCTGAGATTGCCGTGAGGCCAGTTGATGTAGTGCTCGTGTTGCTCTTGATCCTTTTGGATGCTCTGGGAGGGAAAGAACGAGAGTTTGGGAAGAGACGTTTGGGAGGGAAAGAGTGGAAGTGAGAGGAGAGAGATTTGGAAGAGGGGTGAGGTCTATTTGGTTTGTAGGGTTTAGAAGGGGTATAGTTAGGGACTAAACGGGTTTGGATCATCACCCAACCTTCACCCTGATCCACTAGCCGCCTTCTACCCATAGAGATGAAAAAATCGCCCTAGTTTTTCTCTTCGTACCATTCTCCCCAAACGGGTTTTTAGTTATTTTATTTTTTTACTGTTATTTCCTTTGCATTAATTGATGATATGTGTATCCAACTCATTAACTATGGATTGAATCTTCGAAAAAACGTTCCTTCTTCTCTTTACATCTTGCATAGAATAAAATTGACAAAAATGTAGATGAATGGATGATAAAACTCCTAGTATAATAAAATTAACTAAGCATTTTTGATATTAACAAAAATGATTTTTTAGGTTGGGCCTTTTTTTTTTATAGGGAGTGCTCATATGTTTCCCGCCTATATTCAAAAAAATTGATTTTTGTCAAGATTTAAACTCACAAACTTTGAATTAGTTTAGACTAATCATTTCTACTAGAAGAGTTTTGATTTTTTTTTAAATACAACAATTTTAGAAAATAAATCAATAACTACCATTCCTTTAAAAATAATTAAGAAACTACCATTTCAGCCACTATGAGTGGCGGAATATGGTATATTTTTAATTTTTCTTAAAAAATCTTAATTAGGCTAAAAAACACTGTTCCGCCACTAGTAGTGACGGAACATGTTAAATTTTTAATTTTCCGTGATCCTTAAATGGATTCTGCCACTGAGAGTGGCGGAATAGTAAATTTAAAAAAAAAAAAAATTTTGATAAATTTTCAGAGTGTTTTTAGGGGCAAAAAAAATAAAATAGGTTTTTCCGCCAAGCTTTTTGCCGGAACAAGAATTTTTTTTATTTTTTGACTAATTTCTTTTCTAAATTTGTAGTTAACGCTAAAAATTAAAAAATTAATCTGTTCCACTAAGGGTTCTGGCGAAACACGTCCGGGCCATTTAGCAGCCTTAAATAATCCTAATTAGGAGAAAAAAATAACCCCTATGTAAATAACAATGATAATATATTTCATGTTGGGATAGAAAAAAAGAAAAAAATATATTTATGTGATGATTAAATTACCCGCCAATCGAGAAATCGGCAATTGTAAAACGCGCATCTATCAGCTGTGACTCGAATTACAACTGCTTGTCCAGAACCCTAAATTCCATCAAATATAAAGTTCATGTCATTTAGAAATCACTACAAAAATGAAAGACTCTAGGGTTTATTTTTTCTCCAAATTAGGATTATTTAAGGCTGCTAAATGGCCCGGGCGTGTTCCGCCAGAACCCTTAGTGGAACAGATTAATTTTTTAATTTTTAGTGTTAACTACAAATTTAGAAAAGAAATTAGTCAAAAAAATAAAAAAATTCTTGTTCCGGCAAAAAGCTTGGCGGAACAACCTATTTTTTTTTGCCCCTAAAAACACTCTGAAAATTTATCAAAAAAAAAAAAATTAAAAAAAAATACTGTTCCGCCACTCTCAGTGGCGGAACAGTGAACAGTATTTTATTTATTTATTTATTTATTTGCAGAATCCGTTTAAGGATCACGGAAAATTAAAAATTTAATATGTTCCGCCACTACTAGTGGCGAAACAGTGTTTTTTAGCGTAATTAAGATTTTTTAAGAAAAATTAAAAATATACTATGTTCCGCCATTATGAATGGCGGAACAGAATCTGTTCCGCCACTCATAGTGGCGGAAATGGTAGTTTTTTAATTATTTTCAAAGGGATAGTTGTTATTGATTTATTTTCTTAAATGGTTGTATTTAACGAAAAAAAATCAAGAGTTTTGGAGTTGGACCTAAATTTCTATTTCAGACCTGTCTATTAATATAGGTTGTTTCTGTCTAACCCAAAAACTAAGGCCCAGATCAAACTACTAGACCTAAATAATTTACCCACACCATCCTCCAAATTAAACAGGCCCATATAGAATTGACAAAATCCGAAAACTATAAAAGATAATCATCGTCTTGTTTATGTGGGCAAGTTTCATAATATACTAGCTGCTTCACATGAAACAAGTGAAAAAAAATAATTCATGGCTCATGCATGAATTTGCACCAAATGCGTGATATTAAGGTCAAATGCGTGATAGTAAGGTACTTTAAAATATGAGTTCATGACTAAAATATGATATAGTAGATATGAATTTGTGTTTAAATATGCCATCGTTACATTAGACCCTGAATCCTTCTATTGTGGCAAATTAAAAATAAAGAAATTTAATATGTGTATTAGATAATGTTTAAAATTTGAATTTAGTTGGCTATTGAAGGAAATCAAGGAATAACTAGCAATCATTAATCAAACTAATGTGGTGCTTATATTTTCCAACAGTGTGTTGAGTATGTAATATTCTTCACTTCGAAAAATATAAGGTGATGATAATATTTTCATGGCTCACCAATTCATAAAAAAAAAAATATTTTCATGCCTCACGATTTTAAGTGCCAATGTAATTGATTGTCAAAGGAAGATTGATCATCTTCAGGTGGCGACAATGATAAAAATGGTTACGAATGAAGGTTGTTGTGATGAGATAATCAACTTCTGAGCCCACCGCTGATAGGACTAGGAGGATTAATATTGTCATTTCTTTTAGTCTTCTGACGAAAAATTGAAAAATTAGAATCTTGTAAAATTATGAATATATTTAATTGACAATAATTATTCATTTTAAAGGAATAATGAAAAAGTTGAATTAAATCTCTTTATATTACTTGACTATCTCAATTTTTTTATTTACTTTTCAATATAAAACTAAAGTAAATTTTAGGTGACCCAGAAATTTAACGAAATTTTAATTCATTACAAAAAACTTAGAAATCTATATACATGTTTTTGAACTGTGAACTAACCTCTAAAAGGCTATGACATTTGTCATTGTGTATCAGGTCGTCAGAGGAAACATCCAAGTGCTCCATGGATGAAAAGGGACAGCTTGAGGCCCCATCAAAATTTACAAAAATTAGAAATGTTATTAATCGACCCCCTCTCTCTTCTTCTATTCAACCTCGTATTATATAAATATTACTTAGGTTATTGGCCATTGACAATGAATTTAATAGTTGAGATGTACAAAATGAACCAAAATATTAAGAGCTCAAATATGTGCTACTTAAATCGCTAAGGCTTTAAAAATCAATAAAAAGATGAGGCAAAATATACACTAATTCAATAACTGAGACATCAAATTCTTACTCATCACTAAATTTTATGAAAATAATTAACCAAAAGAAACTTTTATTAAAAATTTAGCCTGGCAAATGAATGACAGGCAGCCTGGCCAATCCTTTTACTTATTTAATGAAGTACCTTTCATTTGCAACTTCTTCTCGCCTCCCTAAATTGACTTTAACTTCAAACATAGTTTCAATTTTAATCAATCAATCAACTCACTTCACATTTCCACACACAAAACAAAATCAACTCCACAAACAACCCAGTCTTTCCTTTCCTTTCCTTTCCTTCCCCAGTTCTGTTCATAGCTTCCTACTTTTCCATTCGAGATAGTAGTAAACCATCGGATCGAAAGGATGATGAATCAGAAGAAAGAGGAGGAGCTCCCGCTGTCCGATCCATCCTCGGTGGCGCGCGGCGGAGATGCGCCGCTCTTCAAGGGGTCCGGCATGACTCGCCGCGGCTCATATGCTGCTGTTTCTTACATGTCTTGCGCTGGTATGTGAATGATTCTCTGATTTGATTGATGAATTTGAATGTTGAACATTCATGGTTAAGTGGAATTTTGGAGGTTCAAATTGTTTGCGAGAACTCAAAATTGGTTGGGTTTGTATTTGTTAAAATACTGATCATGATTAAAGAGGTGATTGTTATATAGTAAATCAAATTGTTTGATTTATACTTGTGAAATTTACATTAGTTAAACTACCGTTCATGGTTAAGTTGAATTTTGTGAGGTTGAAATTTGTTTGCAAGAGATCATATTTGTCTGATTTTATACTTGTGAAACTACTGATCATGATTGAAGAGGTGATTATTTGCGAGTTATATAGTAAATCTCACGTTAGTCTAGTTGAATTGAAGATGGTTGAAATGCAATTACTAATCTTGCATATGGAAAAATTATATTAACAAGGGATTGCTCGCGCTTGCACGAGATTTTTTTCTTTAATTAAGTTTATAAATGATATTATTTTGTTATATGATGATCTACATGGCATTATATAATTGTACGTGCTATTGTAGAAACCTCTATAGTGGTATCTTTTATATTATAACTTTGAAAAATCCAAAAGCGCGACAGGGTTGAGCACGCCCAAAATGCAACCGTATATATATTTCTTCCGCATTTCAATATACGTTTTGTTTTCTATATATTGTTTTCATTATTTTACGTACATATTGTATTACTGCCTCTGAAAAAATAAATTTTATATATTGTTTTGTTTAATCTTATATACTTTTTATCGCCTCCATATATTGTCGTGCTGACGACGGAAAAACCCGTCGTGCAGTATCAGTTCCCTATAACTTTTGTATGCACAAACACGAAATTGCTCTTTTTTTATGAAATTTTAATACTACATAAAACAAAGCCCATCCTATTTATACAAATAGGAGAATATGTGATTTTTTTAATTGCTTATACAAATGTATATGTTCTTATTAACATTAGAACATTTTTTTATGACCAGTTCATTTTTACGTATATTATTAAACTCATTGCCTTGTTATTTTTTTTTCTTTTGAGACAAATATTTTGCATGGTTATTGCAACTATAATATATGTATGCCATAAATAGGAAATACCTTCATAATAAAATAAATAAAAATATCTAAATTTTGTAGAGATGAATGATCCATTTGACCAAATGGATTTGGTAATATGTTATATATTGAGAAAATCATCTAAATTTGCATGCATAAAAAAAAGCACTATAATTTTTAGCAAAAAATATTTTTACTTAACTTCGATCCCTTCATTGTTTTCTACTGGGAAAAATCCCATCAAGAGATTTGCTGTAAAAAATTGCAATTATTTACATTCATTACTGTCTTTACAATTTTTGGTGATTTTATTTACAGTTTTACTGGTGATGTTCAACAAAGCCGCTTTGTCATCTTATAATTTTCCGTCTGCTAATGTCATTACTCTCCTTCAGGTACTTTACCATTCTAATATATTAAATATTAATATAAGATATTTATTTTAACATTTTGGTATGTTGTTCGGGTTGATGAAATATTTTGCATTTCCACTAATTTTACCCATTTTTTTTGCAGATGATTTGCTCAACATGCCTTCTTTACGTAATGAAAAAATCGCGCGTAATTACATTTTCTGCCACTGAAAGAAATATCTCATCTGAATTTGTGCCATACAAGACTTTACTTCACACCTTGCCTCTTTCAATTGCTTATTTACTATACATGGTACCTTTTTTTAATTATTTATTAATTTATTTTTCCTATTAAAGTTTGCTCAAAAATTCATATTTGACCCTCAACTTAGTTGATCCTCAATTGTGCGATTAATTGAACACATTGTGCCGACAAGAATATAATAATGAAAACATTATAATAGCTTATTTATTTATTCTTGGGAAATTTGCAAAAGAAGCCCTACATTCTTACTAAATTCAAATTCAAAACACAAATCATGCCCATAAAAGACGAAAGTTCAATATAATAATAATAATAATAATAATATTTATTTTTCAAAGTTAGCAATAATGGAGTCGGTACGGGGAGTGAACGTACCGATGTACACAACGCTAAGGCGTACCACTGTTGTGTTTACAATGCTTGTGGAGTTTCTTCTCACAAAACAAAAATATACGCCACCTGTTTTTGGAAGGTATTTATTTTAATTTTTTTTAGTTATTTTCTAAATTTGAATTTTTACTTACTCAGAGAGGGTTGTATAAAATATATCGAGAAAATTGCAAAAAAT
Source organism: Juncus inflexus (assembly GCA_024447665.1). NCBI lineage: Eukaryota > Viridiplantae > Streptophyta > Magnoliopsida > Poales > Juncaceae > Juncus > Juncus inflexus. The sequence continues at coordinate 5,321,453 of JAJHPC010000011.1, forward strand.
GGTTGGTGTTTGTTGTTAGGCAAAGAAGCATTTACCCTGTATAGAAAATCTTGCAAAAGTGACTAAAATATGCCTAAATGCAAAAAAGCCCTTATACTATTGAAAAATTTCCCAAAAGGCCCTTCATTTATCAAGAAGTTCAAGAAAAATCCCCTCCCATTATTTCCCCTTTAGTCAAACTATATAACACACTTCATCATCAATTTCTTGAAGAATGGAGGATATTTTTGCAATTTTGAATAATATAAGGGGCATTTAACAAATTTTCTCATACATTTAGCTATTTATTGATTGAGGGGGTAAAACGGTAAAATAACCAAAGGTTTCTTAACTTTTTATCAGTGTGGCGTTGATTGTGTTTGGAGCATTTATTGCTGGAGCGAGAGATCTCTCTTTTGATGTGTATGGATATGGAATGGTTTTTCTGGCCAATATTACCACCGCTCTTTATCTCGCTACCATAAATAGAACCGGTATGATTTTTATATAATTTATTTTATAATTGGGGTGAATTTGCAAGTTAGTCCCTGTGGTTTAATGGGATTGTGATTTAGTCCCTGTACTGTTGGTTTAAACTTTAGGTTTTAGGCCTTTAGGGACTAACCGTGCATAATAATTGTATGAAGTACAAGGACTAAATTGCAATCCAATTAAAGTATAGAGACTAATCGTTCAATTATCCCTTCTAATTTTCATATTTTTCCAAGGGTTATTTCATTTTTCCCTTACAAAACCTTAAAATTTCATGCATACCCTGACAAAATAAAGGAAATATGTCACATATATCTCTCTCAAACTTGGAAAACATAAAATAATATTGTGACTATTGGAGTTTCTAGTTTTCAAGGGTGTAAAACTTATTTGAGGTTTTGTTTGGGCTTGCATGAAAATTTTCCTCTTTATGTTGCTCATGTATATATCTTTTCTTTTTGTAGGAAAATCAAGCGGTTTGAATAGCTTTGGCCTCATGTGGTGCAATGGTAAAATAAATAACCTCTTTTTTCATACGCATTAATATTTGCTAATTTTAAAATTTTGGCTTCTTACAAATAATGATTTTATTAATTTTTCAGGCTTGGTTTGTGGGCCCATATTGCTATTTTGGACATTTATAAGGGGCGATTTGCAACTCACCATAAATTTTCCCCACCTTTTTGCGCCTGGATTTCTGGTAGTTAACAAAAAATATATAGTTTTAATTTTTTTTCTTGAATTTTTATTTTTTTGTTTATTATTTGTTTTTACAGGCTGTGATGTGTCTATCCTGTGTATTGGCTTTTTTCTTGAATTACTTTATTTTTTTGAACACGACTCTCAATTCGGCTCTAACACAAACTATGTGTGGCAATCTTAAGGTACTTTTAGATGCTATATTTTATTTGGAGAAATTCGCAAATAATCCTATTTTATCATATAATATGTGTTGTTTTTTACAATTTCGGATAACTTTGGGACATTCTTTACAATTTGTGCAATAAATAGCGAATTTCATATGCTATTTCATTCTCTTTTTGTTTAATTTGTTATTTATGGTTATTGAGGGGCCTTTTTGTACTTGTGCAGGATCTGTTTACCATCGGAATTGGCTGGGCAGTATTTGGGGGGCTCCCTTTTGATTTGGTATGTTTTAATGTGTCATTTTTTATTTTAAGGGCTTATATGAAAAATTCTTCATAATTTTGAACTAACAAAATTCACTTATTTTATACAGTTGAATGTTATTGGGCAATGTCTTGGATTTATCGGATCAGGTTTATATGCATATTGCAAACTTAAGGGGAAGTAATTGACCTAACTTAGAACAGATACTAATTTTTTTTCCCAATTTTTACTTTTTTCAAGTAAGAATTTTGTAGCAATTTAGGGCTAATAACCCTAAATTTAGTGAAATAGCTACTGATTTTTTTTGTCTATTGTTTATTTATTTTTTTGCATTTCTAATGGTCAATTTTGTATATCATCTGGCCTTAATATTGGAAAAAAAGATAGTCTATCTTAGATCTTGTTTTTATTTTTTGTAATATTTTCTTGTATTGTTGCAAGTTTTACTGCTTAAATACAATCATTTAGGAGAAATGTCATGAAATTATTTTTTCAGGTTGCATCTCACGATGTAAGGATGTTGAAATAATCCATAGATGTCAATTTTTAGGAAATGCTAGAATTGTTCATTTGGATCATAGTTTTATATCTAAAATTCAAAATAATTAGTGGAAAAATAAATTTGCTTATTTTTTGAGTCAATATATTCCACTGCTAAATTGAACTTTGCGAAAACGTAAATTCTCTTTCTATGTGTATGTATTTAATAATTCTTAAATATATAACTACTACAAAAACCTAAACAAACATCTCATTTGTGGGTTGGAGGGCCATTAAGCCCAAATGTAACTCAAATAAAAAAAAGGGAAATTCAGTTATAAAAATTTAGTTTGTACAGCAAACACGTAAACAAAATTCATTTTACACTACAACACTTTTTTTAAAATTTTTGACAACTGTCGACTACATTTTACTTGTTTTTAGTAAGCAGTTACACAGTTAAGAATTGAAAAATACCTGTTTTTAGTAAGCAGTTACACAATTGAAAATTCAAAATTGACGACACAAAGTTGGAACAATAAAACTCATCATTGACCGAAAGTGTATATCAACTCCATTTCATCATTAAATTAATTTTTCAACTCGATTTCATCAAAAAAAGTTAATTACCTCCCGACTTTTCTCGTGCTTTTTTCCTTCCTCTAGCGAGAGTTGTTCTTCAAGGTTTTTATTATAATTAGCTCAATGGCAAGTGGTGTAATTAAAATTCAGGTTAGGGGGGAGGATTATCCTGGGAAGATGACTGGTTTTATTCTTCACGCATGCATTGTCGCCTCTTCTGCTGGTATGATCTTAGGATATAATATTGGAATTTCAGGTTAGTAACTTTGCGATTTATTTACTTTTATTTTTTTTATACTTCATTCAAAAGTATTAAGATATGTCGTTGTCATTCCAAAAAGAGGAGTGACTGCCATGGATTCGTTCTTGGCGAAGTTCTTTCCATCGGTGTACAATAAGAAGGAAGATGTGAGTACAAACCGGTACTGCAAATTTGATAACCAACTCATGACATTATTCACATCATCATTATACCTGGCTGCTCTTGTTGCCTCCATTATTGCATCGAGCATGACAAGAGTACTAGGCCGGAAATGGTCTATGTTTGTTGGTGGCATCACATCTTTGGTTGGCGCTGTCATTAACGGTGCCGCCAAGAATGTCACGATGCTTATAATTGGTCGTATTCTTTTGGGTATTGGTTTTGGTTTTGCTAATCAAGTAAGACTTTGATCATTACATTCGATTAAATTTGTTGTGCTACACGCTAGTAAATGATAATACGGCTTTTTACACACGCTTCAACTAATAATTATACTCTTCTTTAATTTTTCTTTTTATAGTCCGCGCCAGCATACCTTTTTGAGATGGCACCACGTCGAATCCGTGACACACTTAATAAATGCATTCAATTCCAGATCACGATTGGCATTTTGTATGCCAACCTCGTAAATTGCGGTGCTAACGAGATCAAGGATGGATGGGGATGGCGCATCAGCTTGGGTTTGGTTGTTATTCCTGCGCTCATCATTACACTTGGTTCTCTAGTACTTCCTGTACTCCAAACTCGCTCATTGAGCGTGGAAACACCGATGAAGCTAGACAAATTCTTGTAAAAATTCGAGGCACTGAAGATATCAATGATGAATACCAGGATCTTATTGCAGCGAATGAAGAATCCCAAGCCATTAAACACCCATGGAGAAATATTCTGCAAAAGAAATATAGGGCGCAACTTACCATGGCAATCCTCCTTCCTTTATTTCAGCAACTCACGGGTAGCAACGTCATTATGTTCTACGCTCCTATTCTGTTCAAGACCATTGGTTTAGGAGACGGTGACTCTCTAAATTCAACAGTGATCGTCGGTGTTATTAACATTCTTGGAACAGTTGTGTCAATCGTTTTAGTTGATAGAGTTGAACGCAGGACCATATTTTTTCAAGGTGGTGAGCAAATATTTATTTCCCAGGTACAACATATTAAGTTCTTTGTTACTTCAATTTGGTCCTCTTCTATATTTTAAGATACCAAACTTATGATACATTCACATGTAGGTGATCATAGGAGTCATGATTTACAAGAATTTAGGAACAACTGGTACAGACACCATGCCTAAAGTATTCAATCAATTGATAGTCATGGTTGTTTGCCTCTACGTTGCCGGATTTGCATGGTCATGGGGGCCGCTTGGTTTGTCAGTACCTAGAGATATCTTTCCTCTGGAGATTCGTTCTGCTGGTCAAAACATAACTATGTCAGTCAACTTATTTTTCACCTTCATTATTAGCCAAGCTTCCCTTACCATGCTCTGCCACCTAAAGTTCGGTCTCTTCTTTTTCTTCGCCGGATGGGCGATCATCATGACCGTCTTCATTTACTTCTTCATGCCGGAAACCAAGAACGTACCGGCAGAAAATATGGTCTTTGTCTGGAAGCAACATTGGTTCTGGCGCAAGTTCATCAATGATGACGATTGTGATACCACCAAAAAGAATAATTAAAAGCAACAAACTGGAAACATAGAAGTTTGAGGAACCATTATGAATATTTTTATCAATTTATTTCTTTCCTTATTATTTGCGACTCCATTTCATACTGATTCTCACTTGATTTTGTTGAAAGAAAACAAATGGAAATAAACCGAAAGTGTAAATATCCACACTACAATGTTATATTTGCAAAATGGTAAAACCTGAGTTACTCTCTTTGGTTTGTCTGACGCGGTCACAAAACGAAGAAAAAATAAAAATTAAACAAGAGACAAAACAAAAGAAATGAAAACTAGGTTAATTTAGGGAATACAAGAGAACTAAATTGAAATTTACAAAACAAAATATATGCCATCCTAAACATCCAGCTAGGGCTACAAACTAGTCAAGTTCGAGTGAGATGTACCCAGCTTGAATTCGATTCAAAAAACACTCAGGCTGGCTCGCTCGAAATTGCTAGTAACCCTGATTAGCACTAACACAAATTTTCTTTTTCCAATTTTTACATTTTCAAGTTATAATTTTGTGGTAATTAGTGCTAATAACAATAAAATTAGTGAAAAAGCTTTTAATTATTTTTCATTTTTTGTTCTATTTGTAAGCATCAATTTTGTATATAATTTGGCCTTAATGTCGAAAAAAGACATGCTATATATCTTAGATCTCATTTTCCTTTTTTTTTTTATTATTTTCTATAATTAATTTTAATACTTTTGCAATATGGATTGTTGCTATCTTTTCTGCTCAATAGTCGACGCTTTTACTTCACAAATTACTAATCTATTATGATTTATGTTGTTAAAGAATTTGGAACTTCTTTTAGCAATCTTATTAACTCCAAAATTTGATAGACTATTGTCGAGAAAAATTCACTTTTGGGCCCTGAACTATGCTCTAATATTTGATTAGGCATTTTATATCTTTTATTTTGTTCAATCAAGCTTCTCCATCATGATCTAGATCTTAAATGTCAACGTGATAGTTCATGATGATGAAATAAAAAAATATTAAAGAAAGAAACTAAAAGTATTTTTGAAAAAAAATATTATTTTTAAATTTTTTAGGAAACTTTTTTATAAAAGTTCTTTTTTTTTATCTTTATAAAAATTATTTTTAGAAAAATACTTTAAAATCATTTGTGAATTGGTCGTGTAATATACTATAATTTGATAATTGTTGTATAACATTTCCTTTTTACAGTATCTCATGGACTATGATATAAAATTTGCAATGCGTATAATATGAAATTATGAGCGGCTTGTTACGTCCAAGGTATAATTATGAGTGGCTCTTTGTAATTATCTTGATGTGGCATTCAGCAATTGGCAGTTTGAATGGAATCTCAAGTCATCAGCATCTTAGACTTCTTTTGTTTTTTCAGTTATCCCTTGCGTAGAAATGATTTTATGTAAAATAAAATAATTTTTGAAGTTAAATTTTATGTAATAAAATGCAGAAAGTAATATCTTATATAAAATAAAATCCTAAAATATATAATATATCACAAAATAATATCATATAAAGTGCAATTAGTATCATAATATATTAATTATGATGCAAAATTTTATATGTTTATATTTAAATTTTAGTTGTCATTCATTTATTATATTGGATTGGATAAAATATAATATAAGAAGTTTGATTACGAGGAAGAACTACAAGTGATCGATTGATTCGTTCTATTTAGTATGGACTCATATGACTTCTTCTAAATTTATAAGTAAATTCTGTTAAATGCGGAATTTGAAACTCTCACCTATGGAAATATGAAGTTGATACCATTATCACTAATCTAACCTAGTGGTGGTATAAGAAGTTTGATTACAGATATTTTTGGCCCTAAAACTTAGAGTGGATGAAATATTAACATTAAATTTTATAGGGAGATAAGAAACACATTCTCTTTAGATATACTAAAATATAACATATTAAAAAAGGGAAAATATACATTGGTTTTCAAATATTAAAAGATATGAGAAAATTTTCTCATTGATTTTTATGTTTTGAAATAGTAGATAGTTTTGCTCATTTGCTCATTGATTAGCTTGATGATTTTGTTGGTGCAAGATTTTGAAATGACGTATCTTGAGAATCTACGTGAGGAAAGGCATATTGATATTTTTCATATTTTATTAGAGTCGTCATGCGTCATATTTATGTTTTTTCGGGAGTATACATGAATAATTCCTATTTTTGATTCTCGATACGATGTGAACCTTCTTATCTTCATCAATGGATGATTTGGGTGGCTTGAAAATAGATCTTACTGACTATCACAAATCTAATTTTGCATTTTCTTTGTTTTGATTTTCTTTTTTTGTGGGGGCATAAAAGAGACATTAGAAATGAGTGACTAAGATGTGGTGCAGGAAGAAATGAAAAGCGTATGGGAATCTAATCATATCCACCTCATGGCGACTTATGACTGTTCAATACAAAACTACACTACTTCAATTCTTCTACTCAGAAAGGAAAAGTTAGACATCCCAAAATATGTTACATGTTACTATGAAGTATGAAACAATTTGACAGGAGGGAAATATAACAGAGTAACAAAATAAAAGGGAACGAAATCTTATATTACGAAAATAAATATGGAATAAAATAAATTAAAGGATGAAAATTTTATTCTACATGAGAGATGAAATAGCGGAATATAGATCTCTCTTAATTCTCTCTCCTCCAAGGATGAAGCTATATAAGGATTGAAAAAGACCATAACCCCTCAAAGTTTTTTGACAAACTAATACATATTAATAAAATTTTAGTATAATTTTTTTTCCAGAGTATTTACATTTATATATATTGGGCATACTATTATTTTTACAAAATCAATTTTAAACTCCGTCATTACTCTCCTCCTAATAAATACAAAAAAGACCTATTTTATCTCACTATTCACTAATCTATCTAGCCAAACACCTCATAATAAAATGGAACAACTTACATTTCCTATTTAGTTCAACTATTTCATTCAGTCATATCTCGTTTATCAGTATTATATATTTTTACAAAGTAAAAAATGGGAATAGATGCTCATTTTTTGTTTTTATCCAGAATATTAGAAATCCACACATAACATATCATTTTCGAGATTCTTCCTCTTCACGTAACCACATGAAAAATCTAATCCATGACAAAACGGGCTGATAGCAAGCCCCATTATTCTATATGTAAAATAAACTATATTGCTAATGCTATATCATCAAGTGAAATATAATTCATCTCTAACTTGATAATTTGATCAATAGAATCTGTGCGTGAGGCTAAGCTCTTCGCATTTTATTTAAAATAAAGTGAAATATAATTTATCAAATCTTGCTAGCTCAAATGATAAGGCATTCCACTAATTTTGGAAGAGAATCAAATTCGAGTCATGACAAACTTATTTAATTGAATATTTAGCAAGTCTAACGACATATTAATGAGTTGTCTAAAAAAATGAAATATAATTTATTATGTAGACATAATTATATACTTATTCATATCATATAAACATTAGAATAATTTATAATTTTATGAGAGCATTATGTAAGAACTCTAGACATGTTCACAATCATTAGAATTATTCTCTGATAGTAGTTATCCATAAATTACCAGTATAATATGTTTCAGTTATCGGCTATAGCTAGTGAAAATAAAGGGGGAAAATAAGGGCTAACTATTTTTTCTCCAAAACATTATAAATCCACACGACACTCATCACACCATTTCTAAAACACTAAGAGCTCCTCCCTTCACACACACCCACATTGAATTTTATGTCTTCCATTAAAGCATCATCCCCATCCAAGAAACAAAACTCTCCGAAAGTAGAAGTAAATTCAAATAACAACAAGGCTTCACCGAAGGGAGGTGGGACTAAATTAGGAGGCCAATGTCTTTGCTCTCCCACCACACATAAGGGTTCGTTCCGGTGCCGCCTCCACCGATCACCTTCTTTGATGCGCCGCACCATGTCTATGCCGGCTAGTTCCACTCAAGCTCTTTCTGAACCTCAAGCCACTTGAGGAACAATTTCCTAAAGCATGGGGAAGCAACATGGCAAGCATGTATTGTAATTTTCTTGTTGTGCTTGTACTTTACATAGATAGATTATTATAGTTTGTAATTGCAAACTAATGCTGATTGAGGGAAATTATGATATTTTATATTTGCTTGTATTTGTATTTAAGTTTTATTAGTAAAATAATATAATACTACTGTTAGGCACAGTTTGGGAGAGAAGAATAAGATGAAGAGAATTTTATTCAGAGTCAAGATATTATTTATGTTTATCTTAATTTAGAATGATGTTTTTTTTTTTTTTTTGAAGTTTTTGAAGTGAGGTACAATGTAAATAAATAAAGAAAAAAAAATACTTTACTTCAATTGATGTATTTGAGATTTGAATCTCTAACTTCTAATATCTCAATCAAGATACTTAATCGCTAGACTAGAAAATCATTTGCTGGAAAAATATTTGATGAGATGAGAATGATAATAATTAGGAAAGTTCAGAATTTAGAAAGAAAACATTTATGTTCCTTAATTTTGTTTGATTGTTCGATATATTTGTTCGGTTCAATTCGGTTTGAGGGCTAGTTCTATTCAATTTTTTATTGTTGGGCCAGTATTCATTTTACCAAACCGTACAAACTGAACATGGTGAATAAATTGAATAAGAAAATAATTTAGTTAGTTTAATTTAATTATATCCTTATTTCTTATTATAATTGTATTTTTTTTTAAACTCCTCAAGTGAGTGGGAATTATTTGAAAGAAAGAAATTATTTTTAATGAGTATCAAACTCATAATCTCTTGATAGTAGGTGATGTCTTTATCGTTTGAGTTAGCAAATTTTGACTATTACAATTGTACTTGTTAATTAGAAATTTTAATTATGAATTCATATATTATTTTATCAGAAAATAAACTATTCAAAATTGATTTATTTGATTTGGTTTGTAATTTTATTCAAAAGCTTATTCTGTTGGTTCCCTTCTCTTGTATTTGCTTTGTTTGAAATTATGTTTGTCTGGGTCAATCTCATCTTTTTTTTTTTTCCCATAAAAAATCGTGATTAAGAATTTTCTTTCTTCCTTGTACTCATGAGAAAGTGCCATCAACATTTTGAATTGACTGTTTCTTAAATCTTTCAATGCAATATAAAATATACATATTCAAAAGAAACAACAAAATTAGCTGGACACTCACACAATACTCCTCTTGGCTGATTCCTTACTACTCTGTAATCTGATCTCTAGTGTGATCAATGATCATGTACAAGATAGCATGTAAGAATTGTTGTACAACTCAAATGAAAAATTTTGGAACTTTTTTATAATAATGGTATTTAGATAGTGATATGAATAATAGAGCAAGCTAATTATTTGGTTATTTGTATAATAAAAATAAATTTTAAATATTGAAGTTATTGATATCAAAATATATAATTACTATTAGTATAAAAATGTTTGCTGCTTGCAACTGTCCCCTTAAACTATTAGTTGAATATTTTGATTGATATGTAAGAAATTGTAATCCATATTCTACCAATTATATTGGAGTATTTATCCTTCTTTTGTTACAAAATATTCCTCGCTTGAGGACTTAAAAAAAAATGTTTACTTAGTTTTTTTATATCTATATGCGATTTGATAACTTAGAAATTAAATAATGTGTATACATGTATTGTTCTAATTTGTTGTCTGTTTGATATATTAACAAATGACAAATGTGTTTTTCTAATGAATAATTATTTTTTAATCTAAATATCGTAAATAATACATAATAAACTCATCAAAAGATTTATATTAAATACAATTAGTCATATATCAATTATAATAATTTACGATCTAATAATGGACAAGCTAAATTACTAAAATCTTTGATTTAATACAAATTTTAGATCTCACAATTATTTATACAATTTTTTTTAACTAAATCACATATGGAATATTTTAAAGCTTTCTCTAATACAAATATCCTCACAACAAATAAATAAAAATAAAGTACTCCAGCCTCTTGTTTTTAAAGGGATTTTAACTACACATAAGTAGTGACAGTCAAGTAGACGAAAATTAAATTCAACAATTTAGTTCTACTTATAAGAAAATTCAGTTTGAGTTAAAAAAAAAAAAAAATTCAGTTACACTTCACTTGCACAATATGATATATATTTTTCAGTAAATCCCATTTGCTAGTCATTCATATAACAGTAATTTTCAATGTCATAATATTCTTAATTTAGTACAAATAAAAAAAGCTACATCCAACCTAATCATTTTGTGCTGCCGACTGGAAACGTGTCTGCAAATTAAAGGTGTTGCATGAATTTGCTACATCCTGAACTGTACAAGATCAATCAAGCTTAACTCAAACATTCTCTTTTCTCTTTTCTCTTTTCATTTTCCAATTTTCGCATTTCCAATTTTCGCAGTCCGTGAAGAGCGAGCTTGAGAGAGCGAGAGAAATTGAAGCTCGCATTGGATCGAAGAAGCGCATTACAAGGTACTTCTGTTAATATTCAGCTAGATCTCTTCAACTATTGCTTAATTCAATCGAATTAAGAAGAGATTATTGAGATTTATGAACTAAGACGAGCTTAATTTCTTGATTTGTTAGTTCAAAACAATTTGGGTCTTTTAATCGGCCCTGATATTATCCTGTAATTGCATAATGCAGATAAACCAAACTAATCATTTCTCTTGATTTGATTTATCAACCACATGTATGAAAAGCTTATCTCCAGTTAGCATCATTTTTTCTTTCTTTTTTCATACTTTTTCTCAAAACAAATCAATTTAGGACCAATTTATTACTCTCTCTCATCATTAGTTCAATCAATTCAAGTACAATTTAACCAAACTTTGACTCAATTTCTCACTCTCTTTCTTATTTCCTCACAATTGCAGGGACTCTATCCATCTTTAAAACACCATTGATTAACAAATGCGGTTTGAATAAAAGTTTAATCAACCCAAATTTAAAATTGAAAAGAAAAGATGGCGCCAGTAAGTAAAGCAGAGAGAAAGGCCTTATTGGATGCGGGCGCGTGGATGTTTAATGTGGTAACATCTGTCGGAATAATTATGGTCAATAAAGCTCTTATGGCTACACACGGTTTTAGTTTCGGTACTCTCTCTCTCTCTCTCTCTCTCCCTCTGTTATTTTATTTTAGGGAAATATTTCAAAACTCCCTAACTGTTCTTAATATTTAAAAAAGAGAAATTTGCGAAAGACCCTAGATTATGCTTAAATTGCAAAGAAGCCCTTCCGTTGTTGGACATTGCTAAAAAGTCGCTATTTAGAAATTGCAATAATAGAGGGGCTTTTTTGCAGTTTAAGCATAATCTAGGGGCTTTTTTTGCAAGTTCCTCTTTAAACAAAGCCTCACTTTTTAGATTCCATCAAAAACATAATGTAAAGTATATTGGATTTTTTTTATTTTTCATTATTTTAGATTGAACAATGTTTGTTTATAAAAAAGGTATTTTGCTCCAAAAGAATAGGAATATAAATGGAACTTCAGGGTTTTTTTAACTAGCAGGGAGTAAAAAAATTCAATACACTATATAGGTCATTTTGTGAAAACTGAAAATTGTAAAAAGTAAGGAATATTCACTGAACTTCAGGTTTTTTTAATCAAAATCTCCCTTTCCTTCATTCCAACAAACATCTCAATCATCCAATACACTAAAATTCCCCATACATTTGCAGCTACAACATTGAATTTATTTATAAAATAATTTCTACAAAATTCATGAGGGTAGGTATTTTGGTCCAAAAAAAAAAAAAAAAAAAAAATGAACGGATTATTAGTTACAAACTTAAAATTAATAGGGCGGTGTAAATAAATTTCTCCACTTTACATGGGTTTTTGTGAGAATCTAAAAATTGAGGGCTTCAAAATATTCAGAGAATTCCCCTTTTTTTGTCAACGATCTCCCTTTAGACCAATATAAAATAATATAATATAATATAATTTTGTGTAATTTCAATTTGCAGCTACAACACTGACTGGGCTGCATTTCGGCACGACGACTTTAATGACGGTCGCGATGAGATTTTTAGGGTTTGTGCAGCCTTCTTACCTACCACTCTCTGAGCTGGTCAAATTTGTAATTTTTGCCAATCTGTCCATTGTTGGTATGAACGTGAGTCTCATGTGGAATTCCGTCGGTTTCTATCAGGTCAGTAATTAAATGGTCGCGAAATTCTTATATACCTGTAGAAAATGTGAAATGTCATGTGTATCCCTCCAAAATGTGAAATTTTACGAATACCCTTGCAAAATGTGATAAATATTGAATACTCGTGCTATCTTAAATTCTAAGAAAAAAAATCCAACATTGGTCCTCTTTCTAATTTAGTTGAGGGTATATTAGGGTTCTTTTGAAGCGATTATGAAATACCATGTATACCCCTATAAAATGTGAAATTTTGTAATACACCTAAAAATGTGTTAAATATCTTGTATGGCTCAAGCTTTCTTAATTTGTATGAAAAATGCCAATATTACCCCCCACTTTCTCATTAATTGAGGCTAGATTAGGTTTTTGACGCGACAGTAAAATTGAGGGGTATATAATAATATATTCATGATATTTCCCATTTTTTAGGGTTACACACAACATTACCACTGAAAAGAACATGTACATTTATATAATAATTCTATAATTTTTTTTTCCGACGTTCAGATTGCCAAGCTGTGCATCATACCAGTCTTATGCCTCTTTGAAGTATTATTCGACAACATAAGGTACTCGAGAGGCACCAAGATGAGCATAATCGTAGTGCTCTTCGGCGTCGGCGTCTGCACGGTTTCCGATGTGAGTCTGAACACACGAGGATTGGTCGCGGCTTCGGTCGCTATTTGGGGCACCGCTTTACAACAATATGTGAGTTTGTTTGTTTAAATTATTGTTATTATTATTTAGGGAAGTTTTTTTTCAGAAAGTGACTGTGTTTCAAATATTTCATAGGAAAACCCTAACGTTTGGAATATTTATTTTCCAAAACCCCTCTACTCTAACTTTAAAGTTCTGAAAAAATACCGATTAATTTTAAGGTTTATTTAAAAAAATCCATAATATTCAAATAATATGTAAATTATGATAAATAATATGTAAACATATTTTTCAAATTATTTATCTAGAAATTTAGATGTCAAATGATTTAAGTGTTTTTAGTATAAAACATTAAAGTAGGCGGTTTTTGAAAATAAAAAGTTAACATTCAGGGATCTTTCGAGCATTCTATAAGTTAGAGGTTTCCTTAATTAATCCTTAATATGGGCATTTTCTCATAAATACCAGAAAATATAGCCTTTTTTTCTTTTTTTTTTTTGAAAAAATCCCCTATATTACTATTTAATAATAATAATATTATTATTATTATTATTATTATTATTATTATTATTATTATTTATTCTGATATTTTGATCATTTTCCGTTTTTTTGTTAGTATGTGCACTACCTTCAGAAGAAATACTCACTGAGTTCATTCAACCTGTTGGGCCACACTGCTCCGGCCCAAATGGCCTCTTTATTGATACTCGGCCCGTTTGTCGATTATTGGCTCACCAGTAAGAAGGTCTATGCTTTTGACTACACTCCAATCGTAATTGTAAGTGAAGCACTTGTTATTTATTCTTATCGTTATTGTTGTTGTTATTTTTAGGAAAATTTTATAGAAAGCCCAACATGTAAGGAAGGACCTCTACAAAGTTGGGGTTTTGCTATAAATATGAGAACATATAGGGGGTTTTGGAAAATTTCGCGTATTATATTAGTGTTATACTATCAATATTATACTAGCAGTTATTATTTATATCTCCAAATTAGGGTTTTATACAATAAGACCATCTGAATTTTGTTATTTTTGTTATTATCGTTATTAGTTTTAGAATTTTTTTCCCTGAGGCGACTTTCTGAGTATTAAAAAAAGACTTGTACACTTTATCTTTCGATGTTCAAAAGGTAGAGAAGTCCTTTTTTTAAAACAAAGTTTGAATATTCCTTTTGTCAGGATGTTTTCTATAAATATGAGAAAAAATATAGAGGATCTTTATAGAAAATTTCCCCAACTATTATCATTTATCGTAATATTCTTATTCTTATTTTTGCTCAATCATTTCTCAATCTAATAAATTTCTTTAACGGATTCGATATTCCAAAAATCAGGTGTTATCAGTAAATATGAGAGAAAATATAAACCTTTTTTAGGAAATTTGTCGAATTCTCATCATCATCATTATTGTTATTATTGTTTGGTCAATCCTCAATCTAATACATTTCTCATTTATTTATTTATTTATTTTCATTTTCCCACAGTTCTTCATCATCCTATCATGCGTGATCGCGATCGGAACCAACTTGAGCCAGTTCATCTGCATCGGCCGCTTCACGGCCGTTTCATTCCAAGTCCTGGGCCACATGAAGACCATTTTGGTCCTCATCCTCGGCTTCATCTTCTTCGGAAAGGAAGGCCTCAATCTCCAGGTCGTCCTCGGGATGGTCCTCGCCGTCGTCGGCATGGTTTGGTATGGGAACGCTTCGTCCAAACCCGGCGGCAAAGAACGGGCTCCTATTCATGGAGAGAAGCCCCAAAATATTGATGATAAAGTATAGGAATTGAGAAATAAAATGTTTATGAACGAATTGAGAGGGGTAGTTTTGAGGATTATATGAAGTTTTGAAGGTTATATTTGGCTAGATAAGTGATATATTTCTCTTGATGTGTTTTGGTTTTATGAAGTTAGATTGGTTTGGTTTTTTATATATAGTTATAATTTTTTGTAATAATGAATTCATGATTTAATTCTGAATATATCCTCATTCGGTCGAAGTACTTTGTAATGTTGTGTTTTCTCAACCTCAGCTAATTCACTGCCGTTTCATTCCAAGTTCTCGGCCACATGAAAACCATTTTGGTTCTCATCCTCGGCTTCATCTTCTTTGGCAAGGAACTGTTGAACCCCAAATGGTCCTTGCCGTTGTCGGCATGTGAAGTTTGAGGTTTGTGGGTAGTTTTAAGGTGGATTAGGGCTTTATGATAGAGGAGTGATATGTTTTATTTTCTTTTGAGAGGTTTTGGGTTTATATGGTCAGATTGATTTGGTTTTCGTTGGTTTATTTATAAATATTATTAGAAATATTTGTAATAATGAATCCTTTATTTAATACTTTATAGTTAATATCCTCATCCCATCGTATTACTTTGTTATGTTTAATTCTCAATTCGATAGACTTATTGACTTTTTACCATTTAGCGAAATGAAATAGGTCCTCTTAACCCTTTTTTTTTTTTTTTGGCCTAGTGGCAATTGATTAATCCACTCTAGACTTAATTTAAGGGTCCTTAATTGTTTATCATATAATTCTGGATGTGTATTGGCAAATGGGCTACTTATGAAAAAAAAAAGTCAATATGGGTGTCATTTCATTTGATGCAAAAATATTATTTTGAAAATCGGTATATAATACTGATGTCATTTAGTTTACTTGATTCAAAAGTTCTAGAAACCTGGATAAGGATCCTAGTTAAATCAATCCTATATGAAATATCAGGATCGACAATTAAGAAATGTCAAATAATTTGACGCCAAGACTAAGAGACTTCAATCAAAATTTTGAACCACATGCTGACTCGTTGCTTGATGTTATTTAAGTCCCATTTCGATTCTGAATCTGTTTCAGAACCATTAGAAGTTCCGACATAACTTTAGAACAACAGAATAAGATATAAGAGAGGAGCGGGTCTTGTATATATGAAGGGTTTTGGATGAAAGATTGTATGAATTTTGTTTCAATTGATGCTTAAAAGTTTACCTAGATAAAGTCTTGGGCGAGTCTTTTAAACTAGTTGTCTATCAAAATTGAAGTTGTTCATTAGGTCAACGATCTGAAACCCAGATATTGGAGTGAATAGTATAATAAATCATAATTTATGTATTGAATTTTTATTAGCATTAAATTTGGAAGTAGAATTTACATGGAATCTACTGACACAACACTACACCAATATATCTCATACAAATACAAACGGCATATTTCACACACTCACATCAAAGGAACATACAACAAAACACAAAGAGATAACACTGACATTCTGCTTCTGGATTTAGAAGGAAAGATGTAACAGAATATTCAGAGAGGAGCACATGCCACCTACCATACTCACCACAAACAATCGAGGAACAAGAGCTATGGGAAAACCCATTCAACAATAATTAGATTTCTATTTATGTGGGCAGTGTCGTCCCCAGGTTTTCAAGAGACCTAGATCTATTTAGAAAAAAGATCCCCAAAATAAATAAAAAATTAAATATTCAAATAAAAAATTCAATATATATATATATATATATATATATATATATATATATATATATATATATATATATATATCATTTTACTATAAAAAAATATAATATAAAATTTTTCATATTATATTTTGATTACAAATTTCAAATATCTAACTTTCAATTTTACTAATAATCAACCTAGTAATTCAAATAAGTCTAATTTTCCAATAATATGAATTTCTAATAATTAACTCAAATCAATTAACCATAGTAACCAACAAAATATCATTTTCCACTAATTTTCAATAATCAATTGAGAACTTAATTTCATATGTAAAAAATAAAAATATTTTCAATTAGAAGATAGTAAAATAACACTGAATTTTTTGAATCAACATCTCCAAATTAACTGAATTTGAGGAGAAGAAAAGAGGCGAGATATGACTGGTGATTGAACGGTCAAGATAACATCGTATGCAGGCCAACGGTCGACGTGGAGCCGCGAGTTACTACATTTTTCTCACTTTTTCTTACGATTTGGGAAAAGTGACTTTTGTTTGGCGAAAGATGAAATTGAGGGGGTTGTATTTGCTGGACATATCAAGTGTTGAGCTATTTTTATATTCTTTTAACATATATATTATATGGGAAATCAGAAATCACGATGGGGGCGGTAACGACGCCGTAGCGACGGTATATTATTTTTCTCGCGTTTCTATTATGCTATATAATGTTTTTAAAATTTGAAAATATATATTGTTTTAACGAATGAATTTTTATATACTGTTTGTTTTCAGTTTATATATTTTTTCAGTTTCCACCTGTGTTGAGCGCCGGGATTCATCTCGATTTGGAATCGACAGATGAGATGAGAGGAAACACATATACTGCTATGCTGCAACGACGGATATTTATCGTCGTGATATATCAAGTCTCATATTATATTTATATAGAAAATAAAGTATATTTTGGACCTCTCAAAATTTTGGTTTATCAAAACACATATACTGTTGGGTTATTTTTTTTATTTTTTTAACACATATACATTTACATAAAAAATAAAATAAATTTTGGACCCCTCAAAATTTTGGACTCTAGACCTGAGTCTCACTGGCCTAAGGGTAAGGCCGGCCTTGTATGTGGGGTTGAAATCTCCTCAACCCCATGGTTTCAATGATATTTGTATAATTAACTTTCGTTTTCTTTTTATGTGTGTACATAAACCTTATTTTAAATAAAATAGTGGACGGACTTCGAACCTAATTTTATTAAAAAATAAAAAGAGTTTCCATTAAAAATAAAAAAAACATTCACTGAAATATATATTTTATTGAATGAATGTCTCTTTGAAAAAAAGCAATTCACATATATTATTTTTTTCTTAGGTGATGCAATCAACCAACTAGATTATTCATTTATAATATATTATGAAAGTCAATTATGGAAAAAGCACTCTTATATGATATTTTCTTTTCCATAAAAATATTTTACGCATTTCCTCTGTACACATTCAGTTGAGAGAAAAACTTATTGCAGTATACTAATATGGAGCTCACTTTGAAAAGAAATTCATAGGAATTTATGTATAAATGTTTTGCAAGAGAAAAATTATATTTAATTTTGATTATTTAATTTTATTTCATAAAAAAAGAGGAGAAAGGAAAGAAATGCGAATGAACTACTTTACAATAGTTCATTTTAATTGCAAAATTATTTTGGGCTTTAATTTATGTAGAAAAAAGTATGACTTATTTAAGTTTTTTATCTTTAATAATTTTACTATTTATGTCCATATGGCCGACACAATTGTCTTAATCAATGTTGGATTAATATTATATGACATGAATTATAAAAATATATTAAGATGATGTCGCACATAGAAAATAGAAGTAATGACAAAAATTCCACATAGAAATAGCAATCTTGCAAATTCAATAGTTCAAGCAGGTTTAGATATATCCAATAACTGACCTTCTGAGGATGTGCAAGATAGTGAATAATATGGGGATAATAATTATATGAATCAAAGTTGTATAAAAACTCCTGCATTATTTTAAAAAATTAAAAAGATGCCCATATTATTTAAAAGATAGTCAACTTTTATAGATATTTTGCGTAAATTACTCTCATTATAATGAAAAATAGAAAAATAGCAATCAAGACTATGTATTTATGAAGAGTTTTGAACGGAATTAAACTATTTTTTTTTCTTTTCATGCTAATTGTGACTATTTATCCTGATAGCTGAAAGGTAGAGATAATCTTTTGATAGACTAAGCTAAGCTTTGTGAAAGCAACGGCACAATTTCCGTTTATTTTCCTCAAAATGTTGGCAATATGTTAACCTCATCAACCCCACAAAAAAGGTTAAGAGGTCCTTATTTCATTTGGATTTTCCAATATAAACCCCTGTTTACCTATCATATATCCGATTGTTACTTGGCTCCCAATTTCTTAGGAATAAAAATTTTAAGTTTTTTGTGCACATAATTAGTCCGAATTTTCGCATGTCTTTTAGTTTGTTTCTTCTATGTTGTTGCTAGGTTTATTTTCCTTCTGTTTTTTGCTTTGCACGTGTTTTTTTTTTTTTTTTTTTGTGTTTTGCTTTTAAAATTTTGTACTCCAAATATTTTTCATAGCATAAAGCCTAAGAAGTTTCAATTCAACATAGAAAAGTCAGAATTTTTATCTATAAAATAAAAGTTTCAAATTCTTATTAATTTTTTTTAAAAATATTTTGAATCATTAATTGTTTTAAAATTTGTTGGAAATGACATTAAATGCATGATAAATTCTAAATATAAGAAATCACATATGTAATTAATTATTTTAGACATTCTCTACGTTTCTTTATCATTTACATATTTAGCTTACCATAGTAAAAAAGAAAATAAAATGAGGAAATTGTAGTGTAGTTGGCATCTCACTCCATATATAGCAAATTAGAAACTGGGATAATAGAATGTTAAACGCATGATTTGATACGACTCCCCTATATATGCACACATATTTATTAGAATTTATATGATGTTTTGCTTACTTATCAGTGGCGGAGCTTGATCCAAAATAATTGGGAGAGTAAAAAAAAGACTTATGCTTTCAAATATTTGTAAGTTTATTTGGGGGGAGGAGGGGGCAATATATTAAGTTTTATTTTCCTGTGATAATATAATGTACTAAATTTCTATAGATATATAATAAATGTTAATGACTATTCCTAGTGCCTATTAAGTTCCGCTCTTATTATTTATATATTGTTTTGTTATGAATATGTATCATTTTACAATATAAAATATAGCAATAACATACATCATATATGGGCACTAAAATAAAAATAATATATAATTACTATAGTACAATTGCTAATAAAGTTTACTTGCAATAAAATATTTCAATATAGACATAGTAAATCAGTGTACAAGTCTCTTGAAAATAGCATATATATATATATAATGAAATAGTATTTGTATAGTCAAATAGTATATAAGTAAATAATATATAATATAGTAAATAATAAATAATATAATTAAGTTAAGTTTTAAGAGTGAGAATAATATATTTAATTAAGTATTAGGCTCTTCATACTTTATACTTGTAAGTCTTTAGGCTTGTAAGTCATTTGGCATAACTTTGAGATTTATGGTATGAAAAATGTGCTGCAAAAATACTCAAATATCCAACCGCAATTAATGAAATAGTTGATTGATTAACATGTCAATGTATATAATTAATCAATCAAAATAAATTTAGTAGATTTATTATTTTTTCCTACTCATCCATTATATATTTATATGTTATTATTTTTAATATACATTTGTAGTTTGCACTATACATTTTGCCCCTCTCAGCATAAACTGAGCTTGACTGGATTTATTGGGAGGGCAAAAAAATATTTTCCTTACTAATTAATACTTGTACATTTTTTTTTTTTGGAGAGAGGGAAGTAAAGACATAAAAATACATATATTTAAAAAACTTTACTAAATCACTATTGATATATATTATTTAGTCAAAATTTTGAAGAAGTCATGTTATATCAATCCCTATTAAATTCCATCTCTAATCTCTCAAAATACCATCTCGTATTACATTTTACTCCTCCAGCACACCATGGGCGTTCAGATGGCACTCTTTCTATCGGCGTGATATTTATTTGCTATATTAAAATAATTTCTGAACTATAGAAGGGACGAAATAGTCGAGTCACTCGCAGGTCCACAAAGCTTAACAGCTTAACTTCCACTTTCCCGCCACCTCTCTTCTCTCTCTCTCTCTCTCTCTCTCTCTCTCACATTTCCAATTTGAAAGGTCACTGGTCACCTTTCACCTCACTGACAAGTTGTAATCCCCTAACCTTTTCCCAATTCATAAGGATAAAGTTCTAATATTTTAGATTTGAAAAACACTCTCCCTCTCTCTCAAAAGCGAAGAACAGCGAACAAGCTATTGGTGAGTCAATGCTTACTCTCCTGACCATTATGTTTTAATTATTTTGAATACATTCTTATTTGGTCTAGTTTCTTTGTTTTACGGACAATGTATAAGTTTGGCACATATGATTTATTCTCTTTAGAGAAATGATATTAGAAGTAGTTCTAGATACGCCATTGAAGTTTATTTTAGTGGATATTTATTTGGTTTACCATTTCATATATTTGTGCTTATTTGAAAAAAAAATTATTTGGATTTCATTTTTCTATTGTCTATTAAATAAAATTGTAATCAGATAGAGTAGCAATTTCAGGCAGGGGCCTTTTTGTAATCAGATAGAGTAGCAATTTCTCATTGGCTGCCTCACTAGTGCACTGATACTGAAACAAGGATAATTAGTTTACACTTATGAGTGACAAATGAGGGGTTTTATTGCAGAGTTTTTGAAGTTTTTTCATCAATCTGCAGCTTGAGAATCGAAGTCAAAGAAAAATAATGGATCAAAAGATAAAGCTTCGGAGGAAAAATTCAGGCTATTATATAAACCAAGATGAGGTAAAAAGTTTCAATTAATTTTTGTAACATTTTAACTATTTTTGGGTTATAATTCCTGAAAAAAAAACTACTTTGTGGTTTGTTCTTATTCTGTATTATTTTATCATATAGATGTTCTGAAAATTTATTATTATTGTTATTGATTTTAAAATGCCTGTGCTCAAACTGAGGCGAAAGGGCTCATTTGGTACTGAAATATCATAAATATGTCCCAAAAATTATCCTAAAAATGTATAGTAACTGTTTTACGTCCATAATTTACCAAAAACACTGTCATCATCATATTTTTCATTTATTAACAGAAAGAGAAAATTCTCATGTTGGAAAAATCTTTCGAAGAATTAAAAGAACAACTCGTAATAGCTCGCACAGATTCCAATGCAAAAGACGAGCTCTTAAATAAACAAGGAAAAGTTGCACAAGAAGCCATCTTTGGTAATTTACATTTATAACCTCTTGTAATCAGTTTATTTTTTATTTCCTTTTCAGCAAAATAATATTAAAATAAAATAAAAGATTCATGGAATTTCAAAAAGTAGTATAATGATGATTAGGGTTACAACCAATTTTTGGTTTTTCATTTTCTTTGTAGAAAATTATTTTTTAAACCATATTCTAAGATTCAATTTCATCAATAGGTCTACATAATAATATATAAATTTAAATGAAATTTATCAAAGTAATCCAAATGGAATTAATTTTCTAATTTTCTTTCAGGTTGGAATAACGCTGAATCAGAGGTAGTATCACTCAAGCAACAAATCAGCAGTTTATCACACCAAAAATCCCAAATTGAACAAAAATTCGCACAATTAAAAGAAGAAAATGATGAAATCTCAAATCAAACCGTGCAAAACCTCTCAAAAATAAGAGATTTAGAAGAAGATTTGATTGATTCAAGTGACAAAGTTTCGATTCTAACAATGGAAAACAAAAATCTCTATGCAATTCTAGAAACAAAAGAGACAATCATAAAAGAACTGAATGAATCAAACGACAAGGCATGTTTGGCCGAAATTAGGGCTAGATTTTCCACATGTGAGAAGGAAAATTCAAATTTGAAATACGAGCTTTGTATGGTTCAAAAAGAATTGGAAATTAGGAACAAAGAGAGGGACTATAACATAAAAACGGCCGAAGCAGCATATAAACAACAAATGGAGAGCTTGAAAAAAGTTTCTCAATTAGAAATTGAATGCAATAAATTGAGAAACATGGTGAGAAAAAAATTACCGGGCCCAAATGCAATTGCAAAAATGCGAAATGAGGTTGAAAATTTGGGGGCCAATTCACAAAATGGAACCGAAATGAGGAGAAAAAAACCGAATCAAAATCCGTTAGTTAAAAAGTTGCACGTAATTGAAGAAGAAAATAGGGTTTTGAAAGAAACTTTAGCTAGAAAAAATTGTGATGATACGATGAGTTGTGCTGAATCTTGGGCTAGTGCTCTAATAACAGAGCTTGATAATTACAAGAGTGAGAAAACCGAAGGATCAAATTCGAATTTCGGTTTTGAAGCAGACCGATTTGAAAGTTGTCCCAATTGGTTGAAAGATATTGTGAAGGTAATAATTGAAAAGCATTATGTAATTCAGAAAAGTGTGGAGGGTATAATTGAAGAGGTTATAGTTGTGCTTAAAGAGAATGGGTTTTATGCAAAGGAAGACAAGGAAAATTCCAAAAAGGCCCCTGAAAGTGCGGAAATTGATCTTAGGCCCTTTGAAAGTGTGGAAAATTTCACAGATGCCCCTGAAAAAATGAAAATTAAAGACAAGCGCCTTGAAGTGGATCAGTTGGGTTTGGAGGCAAATGAAGGAAATGAAACTGGAAACAAAGAAAATAATGAAAGTGAGAAATATAATGAGAAAATGATTGAAAAAGAAATTGGAGAAAATGAACCAAATCTTAAATTTCAAAATGAAGGGAACAAAGAAGAGTTGAATAATGGATCGTTAATGCAAAATGGGCTTGAAGAATTCAAAGAGGAGAAATTAAGTTCTGAATTTGAACCTAAATCTCAGCTCGAAAGGTAATTTAATTATCCCCTTTTTCGATAGTTATTTCTCTTTTCGAATTGATCCTAATGCATAGGTTTTCTTTTTCTTTTTTTTTCAATGCAGTGAAAATATGATCGGAAGTGAGACATTTATTTCGAACCAAGATGAGAAACAACTCAGAACTGTAAGTTTTCTACTTATTAATTGGTACCAGTTGGAACGAAAATTATTTACATTATTATTTTTTTTTTTGAAAAAAAAAACTATTTCTTTCATGTAGGAATCAGAAATTATATCATCAACAGAGAAATTAACCGAGTGCCAAGAAACAATGTTGAACCTAAACAAACAACTGAAGGAAATTTCAAACCAAAAGGACACCTCCACTTCAGACAAAATGGACACCTCCATTTCGAAGCTTGAAGCAAACAAGAGGAGCTTCACGCTTTACCAATTTATAGAAGAGGAAAATGCTCTGTTACAAGATTCAAATGGAGGTACCGAATTGAATGGAATTGTACCGACTCCGTTACAAAATTCAAATGGAGGTACTAAATCGAATGAAACCGTGCCGGCTCAGTCGCAAAATTCAGCTGAACTTGATGAAAATATGGAAAAAGATGAAAGGTCGGTACAAATGGTCGTATCGAAGAGGCAGAAGGCCAGTAGGAGCTTTCTTGGAAGGCTTTTTTTCGGAAAGAAAGAGGAGAGAAATGAAGCTTAAAATGCCATAAGGCTTACTAATGATTGATTTAAATTTGAAGCTTGTTGATTATTTATTTGTTTGTTTCATTTGAGTGTAATTTGGACCTGAATTGTGTACTTTTTATGTGCTATGTTGTACAAACTTTCTTTGTTGTTTTCTTTTTACTAAACCTTTGTTTGTTTGTACAAACTTTTATGTGCTATGTAGTTTGGAATTTTTTTCAAGTTCCTCAAATGAGAAATATTTTGTAAGGAAGTAAATACAAATATAATTTTAATTGATACATATGAGATTTTCCCAATCTCTTTCTCTAGTATATCAAGGAAAAGTACCAACTGCTAGACTAATGGACCATTTGCGTACCTTTTGAATTAAGATCATCTCATTCTCCTCTTTTCCGTGTTCTCTGTTCAAGCAAATCAAAGGGCATTACAAAGCACAAAGAACATAATTCTACCAAAATAAATAAATAACTGAATTTTCTTATTTTTTTAATATATTTTATTAAAAAAAATAATTGTACATATATTGTCATCCTGTTGTAAATATCTAAAAAATAAAATGGGGAGGTTTTAAACAAACAAAATGTATCTACCAATCCAAGCCCCAAGCCTCTAGCACAAAAACAGAACAAAATCCTCCCAAAAAAGTGTTAATTCGCTATTTAATCTATCTATTTATGTCCAATAATCCCTATTTTTTTTATAAACAATCAATATTTTTTCATTTATTTATTTTGATGTATAGTTAGTTAATTCCTTTATATTCGCATCAATCCTTCAAAGGTATCTCGAAAAAATCCGAATCTCCCTCCAATTCTCTCTCACCGTCATTCCACTGCACACTATTTTTCTTACTCATATTCTTTCTGACAATATCTGACCAACCCGAATCGACTCTGCCAACCGAAAATAATTCCCCACTATCATCTTCAAACCCGAAACCCGTGTGAGTATTCGCAGTACTACTCGCTTCGGAATTTGATCTTACAAAACACGGGTTTGCGGTCCGTTTTATATTGGCAGGTTTATATTTGAATTTTTCTTGACCTAAATTGACTAGAAACATCGTGTCGGTGTTTGAGGCGAGGATTGGGTAAAGAGGGCATGAGTAGGTTTGTGACTGGCAATTTATTGAGTGGACCACTTTTGAGTCTAGTGTGAATATGACCTTTTTCTTCACCGGGTCGAACCCGCATCCGATTGTTCTTTCGAGATCTGCCCATGCGTGTTTTTCCGTTTCGGAAACTAATTTCATCCCTACAAATACAAAATAATAATATTAATAATAATAAATAAAAATAAAGATGTAATTATTCGATTTTATATTTGAGATATATTGCGGAAAGGTATTTATTTGCGCGACAGCTTTCCTATCGTCCAACAAAACATGTTTTCTTTTTCAAGTACCAAAATAGTATTATTTAACAACAATGATATAAAAATGTCGAAAACCAGTATAAACATTCATTTGTAAAACAATATATATTTGAAAAAAAAAGTACATAAATGTCTAAAAACAGTATACAATAACTTACCATCTAGATATAAGGATCCATCTGAATGAAACCCGATAGAGCCCGGATACGAACCCGGTAAAGCTGGCTTTGACATATTTACACCAACACTCAAACCTATAGACATCAAAATATTCTTTCTATTTTTATGTTTCTTGTTCCTTTCTCTCTCTTCTTCATCTCTCACTAACCTCTCTTCCTTAATAGCTTTTATAGTATCTTCAATCATGCTAGTATTACCTCCATTAATAAGCTTAGTTTTGTCTCCTTCACCCGATTCTCTCACTTTTCGGCTTGCTCTTACATACCACTTTTCTTTCTTATCTTGAGATTTTATATACATGATTGAAATTTCAAAATACGCCTCTTGCGGAAATGGAAACCCGTTTAGTAACGGACCCGGTAAGGGCAAACTCATTTTCACACCACATAAAGATATTGAATCTTCAAAATTATTATTAGAATTAATGTCGGTACCAACACTGGAACTGCTAGATTTCTCACTAGGGTTGAGTCGTACCGCTTGCATGAGCTCTGACGAATCAGGTCGGATTTCCCACGTACCAGACTCAGCTTTCTGGTTAATATCATTAAATGCGAAACAGGACCATCCATTTTCAGTTGCTTCAGTTATCAAATTGGGGTGATACGCCCAATAGAAGGGGGTAATTTCTAATTGTTCCCCAATTTCACTCACCTCTTTGTTCAATTGGTGAAATTGAAGGCTTGTTTTGGCTCGAATCGAGTTTGGTTTGAATGGAATTGGAAGCTTTGGCAGACCCATTTCAATATCCGGTTTTTGAATCTCATTTGTCGGATTTAATTTGAATCTCCGGCTGCGGTTTCGGCGATAATGGCGGTACAAAAAGATGATGAGTAAGAGAAGAAAGAGTCCAGGCAGAGCTCCAGAGAGGATTTCGAGATATAGTTCCATGGCTTTTGTCAGAGAAATTTGTTCATAATTTATAAATTCAAACTTGGGTTTTATGAAAGAAAGATTTTTCTTTTGATTATGATCTTTTCTTTTTCTCTTTTCTTTTTTGTTGTTGAAATGGGGGAATTTGTGAGAAGGAGAAGTCCAAGAAGGAAGGTAAAAAGACTGATGACTGAATCAATCCGCGGGAAAATGTTGAAAAGAGGACTCTAATTTTCTGTTATTTCCACATTGTAATAATGTACAATTTATGTGCAATGTCTCTCACCACCGTCTCACGTGTGTATTAATTAGTTCAAGAAAAAACTTATTTTAGGTTGCTTAAGCATTAATTGAACCCTGATAATTAATTATTTTAGTTCGACTGGTTGTAAAGTCAGAGTTAAGCATTAATGTTTTTTGTACGAATTTAACATTGCAAACAAATGTTAGGTGGTTTTGAAGAAATGCATTTACTTGGTTGAGAGTTAATTTTTTTATTTTTAAATTCTGCCAAGTTAACATTTAGATAAGAGTAATGATAGTCTTCCTCCTATTCTTTCCCCCCAACTTCTCAATGACGTGGCAATTTACATTTAATAGACTGCTAATAAATATAAAAATAAATTTATGATCCCCATATAGGAAAATAAAATTTAAGTTTATCACATGTTATATTAGATTTATCATCTTATGTCAATTCATAATAAATTTGTAGTCTCTACATAGAAAAATTGAATTTAAGTTTATCACATGTTGTATTAGATTCATCGTTTCATCCCAACTGTTGATAAATTTGTGATCATATATAAGAAAAATAGGCTTTAAATTTGTCACATGTTGTATTAGATTCACCATCATAATAAATTTGATTTGATTTATTACACATTGTATTAGATTTATCATCTCATGCCACGTCATCAAGGAATTGGGGGGAAGAATAGGGGGAAGACTATAAATTTTATTTTCTAATATAACATGTGATAAACTTAAATTTTATTTTCCTATATGGGAATCATAAATTTATTTTTATATTTATTAGCAGTCTATTAAATGTAAATTGCCACGTCATTAAGGAGTTGGGGGGAAGAATAGAGGGAAGGCTATCATCACTCTTTTCCTTTAGATAATTTATAAAACATCATACTTACATCATACTTCTTATTATACGAGATATCAATGTATTAAATAAATTAAAATAGGGAAGTTAACACAAAAGCCCCTACATTATGCTGAAATTGCAAAAAAAAATCCTATATTGTTTCTAAAATTGTGAAAAAAAATGCCGTTAGTTACAAGCTAACAATGTTAGTTTTCATATTTTAAAAAACATGTTATAAATATTAATTTATATTTTTCACTCTTTCATAAGAATTTTTAAAGATAATTAAAATTTCTTGAACTTAATGAAGAAATATTTCATTAAGTTAACTAATATTTCTTAATTAAGTTTATGAAATTTTAATTAACTTTAAAAATCTTAATAGAAACAATATTTCTGATGAGGGAGAACTACAAGCAATCACTTGCTTCTTTCTCTGTAGGGTGAACTTATATATCCTTAACTAAATTTTTAAATAAATCCTACTAGAAGCCAGATTCGAACCTCTCATATATGGATAGATAAAAATTGGTACCATAATACTAGACTAATATAGTGGTGGTAGAAACAATATTTCTTAAACTTAATTAAGAAAATTACAAGAATTATTTTAATTAGATTTGGAGAATTTAAGATTTTATTCAAGTGAGTGAGAGATTAACTTTATGAATTTTAAATTTATTTAATAATTTATTCAAGGGAGTGAGAGATTAAGTACACTTAATTATTTTCAAATAATTAGAGTAGAAAATTGTGAGTATATAACTAACAATACAGACTTTTCTGCAATTGGAAATAATGTAGGGGCTTTTTCTGCAAACTTCTCATAAAAACAATTGTTAACAAATAAAATATTTATTTCTATTGACTTCATAACAGGTGACTTTTCAACAGCAGTTTCACACCTCACCAGTGATTGAAACTTGGGCTATCCATTCCTACCTTAAGATACTGTTGAATATAATTAAGTTCCCATACAATGAAACAGGATATGTACAGGATTTAGTAAAAAATGGATAGGATTAATAAGATTTGGATTTTTCTCTTAAATTCATTATTGCTGAGTATTGGTAGACTTGGCCTATAGATTATGCACCTGGGAAAAATAATAAAAGAAAAGAAATAATAGACATAAATAATTCTGAAACGAATACGTTTTCTATTTATATTTTGTAAAAGAGACGTAAGTAATTTTATAAATAAATGACAATTATATTGTACAAGTATTTTCGCTTTACAACAAAATCTATTCAATATAAAAATCTATTAATAATATCTAATACTCACATATATAACTCACCTAATTACAAGCTAAATCAATAAGGGATTGATATAATATATAATATTTGCAGCTGACCTATATGCTCTCCTATCTATTTTTCCCATCTATTTTGCTAATATATCTATAATCATTATAAACTAATTGAGAGATGTTGCGAGTAGGTTACAAAATACAACAGTAGTTGTAATAAACTCCTTGAATTTTTTTTTAGAGTTTAATAATGACATTGTTTTAAGTGACATTAAGATATTAATATTATATTCTGAATTCTCAAAAGTTTCATAAAAAAAGGTTGGATTTGAAATTGTAAAAATGAGTGAAAATCACTATAAATAATTTCCATTTCATTTATCTGTGCACTATGTCTGTCTAGAAAAATAAGGGGTTGATGAAGAATAGAGGTAGAGAAGAACCATCAATATTTGAATTTCTCTTTTTTGAGAAGTTACAAATAAATTATTGCAATATCTTTGTTAGTCAAATATCTAGAATTACACAAGAGGAAAGACAGAATGTCATATATATCAAATTCAAGCTATCAACTTCATCCACACAAAGCAGCATATATCATGCCCTTCCAGAAACTTAACTGAATCGGTCAATCGGTTTTAACTCTTCTGAGATTATTAGGTTTAAATGATTTGGTTCTGATTTAGACAATTAGAAAAATTAAATAAATTGAACTGATCGAGTTACACTTATATTTTCTTTTTTAAGTATAGAACTGAAAAAATCATTTATCAAAATAATCATTTATTTCTCTGATTTAATCATGTGCGAGTATTTGCGTCTTATCAAAGAATTTGTATGCAAATTTTGCCTTTGCATAGCGGCTTGATACTCTGTTGCTGCCTGAAGTCATCGGTTCGCAACTTGTTATGCTAGTTTTTCCATGAATTTCTACAGTTACAAATTACAATCTTTTTCAAG
The DNA here is from genome assembly GCA_024447665.1 of Juncus inflexus. NCBI lineage: Eukaryota > Viridiplantae > Streptophyta > Magnoliopsida > Poales > Juncaceae > Juncus > Juncus inflexus. The sequence continues at coordinate 5,351,767 of JAJHPC010000011.1, forward strand.
ACTTTTTATCATTTAAAAATATTTTGGGGACTTGCCCAGCATCATCCTACTACAGCCCAGAAAAGACAGCCCACAAAACACTTAAATTATTGTAACTTTCTCTAACCTGAGGTGTTTATGGTCCAGTCAGATTGGGTACAGGTCGAATCAATTGGGGTTTAAGGTAGTTTGATTTATGGGTTGTTCGGCTCACTGTTCGTCAAGGGTTCTTCGGGTCTCGGACTGTTAGGATTACATGAGTCATGACATTTGGGGTTAAGGCCATTCTGATATCAAATTGTTTGGATTACAAACTTTCAAGTTTCAGGTCAATTAGAATTCACATTCCTGGTTAGGATCACATTGGAATTTCGATATAGGTCAATCATGTTAGGTCTTAGGTCTGATTCGGGTCAAGAATCGATATTTTTTTTTATAGATTGATATTTCAAGTCACTCATGTCAGTATTTTCAGGTCTATATGTTAAAAATTTCACAAGATCGGAAATCTCAACGGATTCCAGAGATTAGGTAAAATATTGAATTTTTGACTCGTTTGGATTCTAGATCATTCAGGTTCGGATCGGATTGAGTTTCGAACCATTCGTTTGTCAACATTTGGTGCTTAAATAAGATCATGATTTTAAGATTTTAACCCGTTGTGGATTGTGGAGGCGTAAAGAATGTTCAATATCACGGTCACTAACAAATTATGATTATGGGCCTTGTTGGGCTTAGTGGTTATAAACAGAGTAGTCTAAAAATATGGGTCCGTATCTAAGATGATCGATTTACGATAGAAGTCCATTTTCCCATTTTTTTTTTTTTTTTTGAGGTAGCATTTTCCCATTTTTAATGCATGAAGTGTTCATTCGTTCTGAACTGAAATATTCAACTACCATATCACATCAAAAGAGTTTCTCAAGATTTTATACCAAATGTAAACCTCAAACCTTCAGATGCATGAATGATTATCTAATATAACTCATAATCCGAAAATATGCGAATATATGAATATATATGCAGAAACAACATAATGTGCCTATGGGCTTTAAAACGAAAGTAAAAAAAAAAAAACATGAATGAATATTTGTGAGATATTGGAAGAAATTGATCATAAAACTAATGGACACTTCACTGTTTTACCATTGTGCGTTCTCATACAGTTGACTTGATTACATTTCTTGTACAATATTCTCATCGAGCATCTCAAATCAGTATAAGTATTCACGGCATTATTTTGTAGGTGAGTCGAGATGCTTCTTATCTTGGTTTTGAATACAAGGTTGCAAAACATCAGTAAGTACACAGGACTTCCATATTTTTTTCTCTTAAAGTTGTATAATTTTTCTTTAGAAATTGATGTTGGTACCATTTAGTTTTACTTGAATATAATGCTTGACTTTTCTTTACTTATTTTTTCAGGCCTTCATTAAACATTTGCATACATGAAAAGCTCCTTGGAAAAATTATTTGCAATAAGTTCCAAAATCAAAATATCAGTTACTTGCTTCTTTATCTCCGATATGCTTTGCCTTTCTTAACGAAACGGCAGCTCTGTGGACGAGCCACAATGATAATATGACCACAAAATAGACCTCAGTGGAAGCGGGAATTGTTCAAGTCAATACAAGCTGCAAAAGGCATAATTAGATTTGTGGTATAATATGACCACAAAATAGACCTTTTTCTTGTATCATTCTGGTTACTAGTGTTTGTGAAATAACGTCTCTAAGATTCTAATTGAGCTAAATGTCTACTTTAGAAAATATTTTTCAGACTTCTTAAGTATAAAGTTCCTGAATCTCTAAAATACACAAATTCCATAATCCGTTGCAACTTAGAAAAAATATTTTCACCATCAATTTTTGATATTAACGTTCATTTTACCTAAAACTTCATGAGTGAGAGGAAAAAATCTTATATGAAATATAAAACAAGTCTTAAGGTTCGATTGTGAAAGTTCCATTAGATTCGTATTCAAATTCAAATGGAGAATTCATATGTGAAAATATAACCAAATCGATAGATTCATGAAATTCATAATCAAATGGACAAAAATATTTTATTCAATGCATATTTGATATTGAATAATTAAACACAGGTAATTACCATAAATTAAGCAAATTCAATTACCATAAATAGATAAACTTACAACAAATGTTAAAAGATGCAAAAAAAAAGGATGAAAATAGACAACATAAATTAAACAAATTATTCATTGACACTTGAAACCCTACATCAGTTCATCAACTCCTCCTGAAAATGGATCATGTAATCTTCTACGGCGCGGGACGTCCATCGAGTGTCGCGTATGTAGTATACCCAGATTTCCTGTCCCTATCCCTCCCTCCATCCACTATCGGTGTTTTCCCTTTTGCAGACTCTGAAACAGTATCAATTTGTTCTTTACCTGTCCAGCCTGGATTCCAGCATGGCTTGTACGAATCCGCTGGACAATAAGCCTTTGGTTGTTTTTTAAACCACGAGCATTCTTCTGCAGACCTCTGGTCAGGACATCCTGGTAAACAATTCTTCTTGACATCCAATATCCCTTTGTGTATCAGGCTCTGACAGGTAGGCCCAACCCAGTCGAAGTAGTTGTATGAGAGAGAAAGGTTCTGCAATTGGCCTGTGTATGCGAGCTTGCAAAGCTCCTCTGGAATTTTCCCATACAAAGAATTATGAGCGAGATTTAGCTGCTCGATATTTTTCAGACATCCGAAAGATAAGGGGATCGGGCCTGTTATCATGTTGAATCCTGCGTCGAATACGACCAACTTTTCGAGGTTTCCGACTTCGGGGGGAAGGCAGCCGGAGAGTTTGTTGTTCAAGAAAAGAACCTGATAATTGAAAAGCATAATTAGTCTTTTACATATGGAAATTTACAGAATGTACCAATTATTAGTTAAAGAAAGGTGCCAAATTCCCAAACGGTCAAATCCATTTATTTTTCTTCTAGCTGATTACCTTAGCTAAAATATTGGCCTGTGTATTTCAAGGAGCTTTTTTGGTTTTTTGAATTAGGAAATCTCCGATCACATAATTATTATTTGGATAAAGATGAATTTTGAATTTTCAAGTTATTTTTTTCCTATTTAAAAAATTCTCAATTTATTAAATTTGATTCTTAATAGATACTCAACCATTGTAACAAATACGACAGATTATTCAAATTTGAAGTAAACTTTCTGAACCCAAGATACATACCTCAAGAAGATTATAAGCATGGCCGATGGAGCTCGGTATCGGACCGGTGAACATGTTGTTTGCAAGCGACAGGTACTGCACAGGCGAATAACCTAGGTTGCTAGGAAGTTCGCCAGTGAACTTATTATTGTTCAAAAAGATTGCCTGCACAACTGGTAGCTGAAAAATTTCTGGTGGTATACAACCATAGTACATGTTGAAACGGATGTCGATAAATGTGAGATTTTTCAAGGGAAGCACATTGCGGGGGAATGGGCCGCTCAGCTTATTATTGCTGAAATCGAGCTCGTAAAGATACGGATTGAATGTCAGGTAAGGTATGATTCCACTGAAGTTGTTCGAGTTTGCATGGAATAGAGCGAGCTCTGTCAAGTTGCCTACAAATCTCTGCGTAGATATATGTATGTCATGTATAATTGAACAAAAGGTACATATTATGAGATCATTCCGTACATCCTTTGCTTTCACATTTCTAAGTATCACATCTCAGTGATTTTCACATTTCTAAGTATCACATCTCAGTGATTTTGTTTATAATCAAAATTAATATATAAATTTTGAAACCAACTTGAGACCGACCCGATCCATTTGAACTATACTTTATGTGACAAGATGCATCATATAAAGAAGAGAAGAAATATTGTGGGACCGACCCAAATTTGGCTTAGATGTGTCACGAGTTGTTTGTTTTGACTGGTACGTCAATATCTAGTTAAAAAAGATTGTGGTCCTTCAATAATTTGTAGACAATTAAAGGAACAAAGATAGTGGTTGTTCTATGAATTATAAAGCCAGTTGTTAATATACATTCCCGTGTGATTGCAATAAATTGTTTTTAAAAAAAATTGTTTTATCACAAGATTATAAATGCAAACAGTTGTTGGTATGGAGTCAATCAATAATAACATGCTCAAAGCAAGCTATATTGTCAGTATTTGTAAGAGAATTTTTTCACTTGACCAGAATGCAAAATAATATTATAATTTATGCGATCTTACGAGCTAATTATAAGAAACAATTAGAGTATATATTGTTTCCATTTTCCATGATGAAATATAAATATCTCAACACATATTCTATCATTTCACATTCAATATATATGAAAATATATAATTGAGTTCTAAAGATGTAAACATTACCATTTCAATGTTTTCCCTCCAAACTCTCGATTTATCATCATCTTAACACCTTACGAACAAACCAAATTTCACTTAATAACAAATCAAAGTTCACTTAACATTACCTCAATACTCGGTGCCTCAATAGCATATCCATTGAAATCGACCGAGGCGACGGCCGGCGTGTTTGTATATGTTGGCGGAGTCGCGCAATAGAAGCCCAAGTATCCGCAAATATTGTTCCCGAACCAAGATCTCGTAATCCCTTGAGGATCGCTAGTGACGGTTCTCTTAAATGTTTGTATCACGAAATACGACCGGTAAAGAAAATAACTATCAAAGTCACACGGTTGCGGCCCAGATGGCCGGGGAGACGGTACAAATGGCCTGGGAGACGGTACAAATGGCCTGGGAGACGGTACAAATGGCCGGGGAGACGGTACAAATGGCGGGGGAGACGGAGGAGTTTCTGGAGGTGGGTTCCCTCCAATTCCAATTCCAATCCCGATTCCGGGAATTTGAATATCTTGGGATAGGATAGTTGGGAGTAGAGAGGAAAGAGCGAGGCATTGGAGGAAAAAGAAGAAGGTTAGAGGGCTTGTGCCCATTGTGAGATATTGAGTGGAGGGAGGGAGAGTGTGACGATGTGTAATTTTGAAAATCTGTGATCAGGGCATGTGTTTAAATAATGTTTTAAAATGTTTGGAAATATGTGGTAATTAAGGAGGGCATGTCTTTATTAGTATTAATTATTTAATTGTATGGACTCGTACTGAAAAAGTTTTTGCTTGATAATATAAAGAAAAAGAAAAAAAAACTCCTAAATTTTCTGAATATTTTTGGAAGCATGCTATATATATTTGTAGAAAAAGGTTAGTTTTAACCTCCTTGTTAATTTTTCTATGACTGAGCAAAATATTTTGTTTTTATTAAATTGTCCCTCAAGTAATAAATTTTAGAAAAGTCTTGCACCTCCGTGTAAGTACGGCTTATGCACCACCAGCCTAATGAGAAAATGACATGTAATGCCCCAAGCCAACACCATCTAAAACTTATTTACACCGCCGATAATCCACCACTTTGTAATGATTAACTAATATATATTTTTTTTAATTCTCTAAGTTGGCGATTGCATGCGCTAATATATCTTTTTACATATTCAGTATGTCATTATAATATGTTATCATATACATTTCTTGAATACTGATATACCTTTTTAACATATATCTAATATTAGCTTATCTATAGTACTCCGCATTTTTTTAAATTTATTGATAGATCTCATCTAGACCGTTAAGATTTCAATCTTCCTAATTGAGAGCAAGAGGTGCAGAGACGAACTCCAAATCCAAGTTGCAAATTACAGATAGGGGCAAAATTGTCAATTACTGAAATTTGCCAGTAAATAATAATGTAAATCTCTGTAATGATCAGTTATCACTACCCTATAATGATACGACTAAAATGGAAACAACTTAACAAAATAAATCTATGTAATTAATAGTGTAAATGTCGAAAATACCAATACTTTCTTTACTTCCCATATTGACTAATTTATAGAAAAACAAAAAATTAAAAAACATCAATTTTTTCAATTAAAATATTCATGAGAAATAATTTTTATATGCTAATTCATTATATTGCTTGATGTGCAATCCATGAAGGATAAACCGAAACAATATAAAATAAATTTAGTTAAAAATTTAATATAATATAGCTGGATTAATACGTCTGTTTTTCTTTATTTTGGAATTTTAGAGAGTCTGTTATTATTGTTATTGATTTATAAATATTAATTAAATGATAGCTAATTGATTTAATTACGTTCAATTATTGTGTAAGTTGCCAATTAAAACTAAGGGTAAAATTGTCAAATTCAACTAAAATAGTAGGGTCTGCCTATAAATAACAATGAGAGGTCCTGTAAATATCACTACCCTCATTATTTCCCTTCCATTTAATTCAATTAAGGATATCTCCACTAATTTTTTTCTCTCCCCTCTCATCTGTCCAGCCCCATATCTCTCTCCCAAATCCAATTCGCACCTCTTCTTCTCCTGATATTCTATTTCCGATAAAATCATCATTTTAACTATGTGAATGGACTTTTTCTTAATTACCCTACATAACCTAAATAAACCAATATGAGAAAGAGTGAGTTATTTTTTCTAATTATCTTAAAATTTTATCTGTCGGTTTTTTGTAATTACTCTAATATTAGCACTCAAATGAACACCAATTAAGAGTACCAAATTAGCACTGTATAGCACCAATTATAAACAGAAAAAATGACATAAAAAGTTGTTCCGATGCAAATTTTATATTGTCCTCTAATTTGAAACCAGTTATGCACAATCCAGTCAAAAAATTATATATAAATTGTTGCTTGTTGCAACATGTTTATTTTTCTCCAAAGAACTGGCAGTTCAAGGGTGGAAAGCTTATTATTGTTGTTGTGTTCTTTGTCAAACTTCTCTTCCTGTTCCTTTCTTCTCCATATTCAAATGTCAATTTTTTTGGAGGAGAGAAGCAATGGAGAAATAAGAGTCCGGATATGGATATAGAGCGCCTGCTTATGTAGCGCCCAAACATAACACCTCACGCCACGTAATGGCGCGTCCCAGATACGTGCCTCCACGAAATATTCTCCTGCACGTACGTTCTAAAATTGTAGCTCAATAATACAAAAATGTATAACATTCCACTATTTTATTATTTTTATTATTTTTTTATTTTGTAGCCCAATAATACAAAAATGTATAATATTCCACTAAAATATGCAATAACTAAAAAGTCCTATAAACGCAATTAAAAAACATAACAATCTAACACAATATATTAAAAGCATAACAATCCACTAAAATGTATACTCAATAACGAAAAAAGACAAAGAAACAAAACTAAAATACATATGAATCCAACACAATACAAAATACGTAATATTCCACTAAAAATACGTATAAATCCAATACAACAAAAAAAGTATAACATTCCACTGAAAAGACATAATCAGTAACTAAAAAATTATATCAATATAACTAAAAAACATACCCAGTAACCAAAAAGTCATATATACACAACCAAAGAACACATCAATCCGTTACAATACAAAAGATATATTCAAAATACCTAAAAGTCATAACAATACAAAAAAAATAAGTATATCAATCCAAAACAATACAATAAACATAATGATCCAACACAATCCAAAAAGATATATCAATCAAAGTAAAATGAATATTAGTAACTACAAAATCAAAGCAAAGTGCAGTGGAGCGGAGCGGAGCCAGTGTGAATTGAGCCGCGGGAGTGGTTAACTTGCGCCGCTGACTTAAATTAAACCAGCGCATTGATTGGACTGCACTTTTAAATGGGCCGGGCGTTGTTTAGGCGCTAAATAGTGGGGCGCGGAGGATAATTTCTCTATTTTTTAATATACCTTTTTAAAATCATATTTTGATTAGATTAATACTCATTGGAGTCAATAAGTGTTAGTCGTGCTGGCAGTATTTTTTTCAGGGCAACAAACAAAATATATGTTGCATGCTTTTCATTAATCAAAGAAATTTAAGAACTTTACAACCGGAGAAAAAAAAAGTAAAAAAGAAAAAAAGAAAAAAAGGAAAAAAAATAAAAATAAAGAGGAATATAAAATATAAAAATGAAAAAGCAGGATGCCACACAACCCCATTAATCAACCTGTCCGACAGTGTTAGCATGGGTGGTACATATTACATCCAAAATATTTAATCTTGGAAAAAAATTTGGACATCCCATCTTATTTAGCTTTTATTGGCTTCTAATAAGATGAGAGCTCAAAATCGGAGCATTCTCATCTATTTAAATATTTTTATTACCTCCTAGTGACTCCAATATATTTCAGCCCAAAATTTCAACCAGCCCATATTGTTGGCTCCCGAACTCTCATATCTTTCAGCTCAATGTTTCATAGTTTATTTTTACAATAATATACATTATATTCTAAACAATATATCTTTATATTCCTATAATATATCTTACCTTCTAAATATTATACATTTATTATATTCACTGTAATATACCTTACATTCTAAACAAGAAAATGAGAATGCTAAAATGGTTGACAGTATAAGTCTTATCATACAGATCTAGACGATTGAACTAATGACGGGATCTCTCTGCCAAAAAGAAATAATATATCTTTACATCACAACAATATACCTTATATTCTAAGCATTATACTTTTATATTTCCAACAATATACCTTAAATGAAAAATTTATTGGTAGGCATAAGGAGCTACTAAAAAAGTAATTATATGTTTAATTCATAAGAGTCATTTTGGTAGCGCTTCTAATTCCTTTAGCAAATATGGAAGTTCCCAAAATTTATTTAATTGGGAGCTCCCATGATTTCTAAATGACTCCTAATTTCTGCGACACGTGACACTCCCTCGTTAGTTAGGAGCCTGGAAGCCACTCCCTTTAATCTTTTATATATTTTGTGCATATCAAGACTTCTTAATCCTGCATGTGTTTATTCCTAATGAATAATAATTAAAATTTCTGAGGTGATGTATAATTGGAATTATCTTTCGTAACTTACAATAAATATAAGATAAGACTACGTGCATGTTGCTACAAAAAAATATTAATAATTTCTTATAGACAAATTGTACAAATTAAAATTGGCTGGCTCATAGTGGACCAGAGACATAATAATATTTTGCATTTTTGCCGCTTGTTCTCTTTCTATTCATAACATTCCCTTCGCTAAGGGCATCCAGATCCAGCTCAAATTTTAACCTAGTCAAATATCTGGTTGATTTTGTCGTGAAATACGTCGATTTAAGAGCTTTTGGATCTCGGATTCTTTTGGGCTACGGATTTATCGGCTTCAGATAACTTCAAGTCTGATATAGACATAATATTCTTCTTTTAATAGTTCAGTCTTACTTTGGAAGATGAATAAATAACTCTATAGCACCCGTACTTTCTTTTATTTTAAAAATAAAGAGAATTACTTTTTTATTCTTTTTTTTCGACAGGAAAATAAAGAGAAGTACTTAATTGAGATGGTTTTAATGTAATACTTGAAACAGGAATTTTAAGAGGATTGATCAAGAAAACTAGTCGGTATAAGTATAGTTGTAGTTTTGAGACCAAAATCAATTCAAATTATTCAAAATACTTATTTTTGACCTACCAGAGAAGTTCCTACTTGAGATGGTTTTGGTGTGTAATACAGTAATACTTATAACGTATAAGACAAAAACATTTAGGATATTATTAAAATTCAATATCGTATAAATTGATCAAAAAAACTAGTTGCCATTAAAATTTGTGACAACAATCAATTCAAATTAATGAAAATACTTAATTTCTGAGCCATCATTGTTGACTTATTGGCATGCTTATCTAGGATTCATTAAATAAAATAGTTAAGAGTTAGGTTTCAATATTGATATGCGAACTAATCTTTTTACTTATTTAAGCTTTCAGAACTATTCTTGTGATATATAAATAAAAAAACGCTCTTCAAACTTATATTATGGGAGAAATGATATCATGTCTTTCCATGATGTGGACATATATAAACGAACACCAAGTAATTCAAAACTCATAGACCTCCTTCGGCTAGAATATATTAGAATGATCTGCAACTGTATATATCAAATTGAAATCCAAACGAATTTTCAACCCAAAATGACAAATGAAATATCACAAGATGTTCTATATAGTATCCAACTGGCACATGTCTTTTTGTTAAATTATTGTTTGGTGAACAAATCCAAATGGCATTTTGATTTAATAAAAATGTATCTGGCCAGTACTTTTTGGAGGTTAGAAAATGCCACAAATTTTAGGCCCATTCCTTTTTCCAATCTAGGCTTTATGCGTCCTTTTACTTCGAAAAAGTGTTTGATAGTCCAATTTTACATTATTAGAAGGAAATTCAAGTATTATGTGAGGTTGACACACGTGCTCATGTGATACATATTGTTATTTTTCGATGGAAAGTCTATACACACATATGAAAAAGGTTATATTTAAAAGAATATAATACCCACTGCATAACTCCTTATGATTAGTTATTTGCGAGATTTTTTGTGGCCATACAAACTTCTATTAAATACTCTTAAAGTTTAAAATTATTATAACAGTTGCCATTAATATTTTGTATGAGGTGAGGATGTAAAAATTAAATGGCATAATTGTTAATTTTGCTAACTGTAAGAATATTTTTTAAGGCTTTAGTCATCTCCACAAATTCATGCACCGGCTCAACAAAAGACAACATAGCATACAATAACTAGCCCCTTAAAAAAAATTAAGATTCCCCAAGAATTACCCAATAAGCTTTATGAAAATAATATTTTTATTTATTTTTAAAAAAAAATATTTTTTTCTCAAAAAAAAAAAAATTCTCAAAAAAATATTTTTTTTCAGTTGTTTTTTCCGGAAATTGTGACAAACATCTTAATGCTTTATTTATATATTTTTGCCATTTGGTGTTATATTAAAAATAATAATTTTCCTACTTTAGCTATTATTGACATTCATCCGAACAATTTGTATTTGGATTGAATTATTTTTTTTTCTATATTTTAATTTTTTCAAATAAAAATATTTACAAGGAAATTCAAGTGTCATGTGAGGTTGACACGTGTTCATGTGGCACATTTTGTTAATTTTCGATGGAAAGTCTATACTCACACATATGAAACCGGGTTACATCCAAAAGAATATAATACCCACTGCATAATCCTCCACATGATTAGTTATTTGCAAGATTTTTTGTGGCCATACAAACTTCTATTAAGTACCCTTAAAGTTTAAAATTATTATAACAGATGCCATTAGATATTTTGTATGTGATGAGCATGTAAAAATTAAATGGCATAATTGTTAATTTTGCTAACTTTAAGAATTTTTTTAAGGCTTTATTCATCTCCATAAATTCATGCACCGGCTCAACAAAAGGCAACATAGCATACAATAATTAGCCCTTCAAAAATTTTAAGACTCCCCAAGAATTACCCAATAAGCTTTGTGAAAATAATATTTCTATTTATTTAAAAAAATATATATATTTTTCTCAAAAAAATATTTTTTTATTTTTATTTTCCAGAAATTATGAAAAAGCATTTTAATGCTTTATTTATATATTTTTGCCATTTGGTATCATATTAAAAAAATAATTTTCCTACTTGATCACAAAAATCTAGAAATTTGTGTGTATTTGTTGTTGTCACAATAAATAGAATGATAGTGACGACATATCAATTTGTCACAGATAAATGGCACTAATTGTGAGGACAAAGTAATCGTCACAAAAAATGACTGTATTTGTGACATTTTTTCGTCTTTCATTATTTTGTCGTCACTATATAACTCATCAGTGACCAAAAAATTGCATTTCACTATTATTCGATATAATAGTGACAAAATTATTAGTTGTCACTATAGGTAGGTGTAATTGTGACAAAATTGATGTTTGTCACTAAAAAATGGTCACTCAATACTGTTGTTCTTGTAGTGGTTATAGAATGAGAATCACATTTCTAAACACCACCATAGTTGGAACGATAGACTCATTGAATCTAGGATCAATTGAGACGTACGAATTTTATCGAACAAGATGACAAGAATGGATAACCATCACAATATTGATGCGTTAGATTGTTGAGACTCATGCATATAGATGCATGAGAGACAACAAGGGAGCCAGCTAGAAATAAGAATATCAGTATTTCACATTAATGTATTAAATAAAAGGTTTACTTAATGAAACACAAAATTGTTTGAAATGTTCAAAGCATTTAAGAATAAAATTTAATATCAACTTGACAAGATATTAAGAGAATTTAGATTGTATCGAGATGACAAATATTTGAGTCAAGCAACAACTTGATCATGATAGAGATTGTGAAAAGAGTTTCAAAATTAACTCTATATGGAATATCTCACGATATGTTCATAAAGAAGGTGATGAAACTTATAGGATAAGATTCAAACCATCACAAGTCAAGCAGATCCTCTGAGATTATTGTAGGTTTATATTCTTGCATATACTAAACACTGAATATCATAAGTTTCAAAATGACACCTTATGTGATATGAGTTTGGGATTGTCCCAAGTTGTCTTTAAAGATTGAAGTATAAAAGTTGAAGTATGACTCGTGTCAAAAAGTTTGACAGTGTCAACACAAAATCTTTCTGAAATATCAACTTAATATTGTCTTACATCCACTATGAGTTTAAATTGTTTGCTACTCATAATTCAGACTTCTTTAAAAGAGATCTCATCTCCTAAAGAAACAGCGAGAGTGATATCTTGAAAGGTTCGAGATCTACATTAATAAATTCCATTCTCTACAATGAAATCAAAACTAAATATCTTCACAAAGGGCATGTTCTTCCGAAACGGTCCACAACAGGATCTTCAAAAAGGACGTGTTTCTGAAAGCAAAAATAGATAGTTCATGTCTCCCTCATTTCTATAACCTTATCCTATGCAGTAAGTTTGTAAGATTCGTGGTATTAGCGGTTGATAGCTTTTATGGTAAAAAAAAATCAAAGTAAATAAAATTAAACTTCAAAAAATTTGCAAAATAACATATTACGT